>CAJQZP010001411.1:3140000-3740000 GCA_907164705.1 Parnassius apollo | reverse complement strand
ATGAAACCCAGAAGTATTAATGTAATAATGGGTACCTAGGTTACAAAAATATTATCTTATTCTTATGCGTATTTCACGACGCGACGAAAAAAAACGAAACGAAAAAAAAGTCGCGACAAAATCTTTGTTTCTTAGAAAATATTCCGCCACCATCATGTTACGGACTATTGGAAGGTTGTCAGATTGACCCTTTTCAAACCCTTCTTCCATCATTAAATACTTAAAAACACCAGAGCGCACGAGGGCAAACAACTCACCCGCAAAATATTACTGCAAATACAAACTTATGATCGGCGCGCTGGAACGGTATGGCGGCGAGGCCGCATGGAATCGATGACATCACGCGCTACTCGCGGGCACGGGCGAGATTTTAAAAATCTACGTAAACTTTCCACGCTTATAACTTCGGTAATAGTGCACCGATCGATGTAAAATAAAAACTAGAATTATGTGTTTGGTCTAGAATTTTTACCTACGTACTTAAAAGTCTAATATTGTAACCTTGTTATCTTCTCCATTTTCATTATTAACGTTATTAAAAGGTAAGTAGTTTAATAAGTAGGTAGGTAGGTAGTTGTATAAAACATAACCACTTCTTGGCAGTCAGGTAAAAAAACGAACCTTTAATGCTAAGCATTCTTAAGCAGCCAACCTTGAAGCATGCATGAAACTTCTCATAACAGATTGTCAGAGACAGTTGACAGACTATTCTTATCTTTAGGACTTACTTTATTAAAAAGTTTCAATGTTTTATTGGTCCTTTTCTATATAAGTACCCTATTGACCGAGCTTTGCTCGGTATTTTTCGCTCGGTTTTTTTTTAATTTGTGTGTTTTGGAAATTATATTTAGATACAAATTACATACTGATGAAATACGAATAATATTTTTTGATCTTAGCGATATAAAAAACTGAACTGGTTATTTGAATAAAAAATCATGAGTGCAATTAGTTTAATTTAAATTTTCGTGTTTTTAAAAATACTAAAAAAAGGGCTCGAAAAAATAGATTTTCTCAAAAAAAGAAAGGAACTTGAAAAAAAAAATTAAAAAAAGTCGATCGATCGGGGCTCGAACCATGGTATTACGATTTTGTCACCGTCCAATATACCAATTAAGCTATTTGTAATCATTAATAAACTGTCAAAATTTACCTTCTTATTCTAACGATATTGTAACAATTTTTCATTGCCTAAAACATGGACAAAAAAGACATTTTCTAAAAATAAATCCTAGCTAGATCGATTTATTGCCCCCCAAACTCCCTGCGCACAAAATTTTATGAAAATCGTTGGAGCCGTTTCCGAGATTCCGATTATATATATATATATATATATATATATATATATATATATATATATATATACACCAGTTTTCACCCGCGATTTAGTTCGTGTAGAACACTTGCAGATCTAAAAAACCACTTTACATTCAGTTTTTTAAATTACATTATTATCTCGAAACTATGTGCGATATGGGAAACTGGTTAAACCAGAAATTGGACATTTATTAGTTTCACATAAAAAAGGTCTTATCACCTTATCCTTTACAAGAAAATTATAAGCTTTTTTAAAAAATCTTGCATGCTTTTCAAATAAAATATAGCCAATATTACACCTGGATTTGGTCTTATTTTTGAAATTTCATCACAAACGATTCAGCCATTCTGAAGACTAAGAAAACAGAGATAATATATATCTCTATTTACAATAAAAAAATCAGCTGAGTCTTAAAATTTAAACTTAAATTAAAATTAAACAATATTAAATAATTATAAGCACCTATTAACACGTTATTAAAAAGTAGTAATTTGTAAAGCGTTTTAGTGTATATTCTATGTTAAGTTACTTTAAGGAAGAAACTAGCATTAAAGACACAGGCTTGGCCTAGTTTAAATGCTAGCAATTTTTATCTTTTAGTGTACACTTATCGTTCCAATATTCCAAATATTAAAATTTATTTAATTAAAATTAAAATTTCAATTTGTACTATTAAATACACAACATAAATTACATTCTTAACAAATGTTTACAGTTTTAGTGGCGAAACTTGTTTCTTGTTCAAGTTTTATACTCGTATATGTAGCAATACTGTTTTAAAAATGTTTGTTCTACCCGAAACTTTAATCTTAAGATTAGATTATAAGTGTGTACCATATTTTGTTTATCAATACACATTATTATTATTATATATTATTCTTCTGTATCTATTTCAGAATCATTTTATGATGATGAAAAAGTAGAAGAGTCCGTCACATTAATTAGGTATAACCTAAAATATCGGCAGTGTTCTTTTTCATTTCCGTTTTGGATGTATATATATATCACTAGACCACGTTTCTTTTACATATTTATAGATGTTTACAATCATTATTTTTCGGTTTCCGAAATATGCGATGTAGATGGAAAACAAAAATGCGCTTTACTGCACTGCCTGCAAGTTATTCGCCAGCACTTTTACATCAGCCTTTTGTAATGAGAGTCTTATTATTTGGTAAAAGATTTCGGAAAGATTAGCTGAGCATGAAGTATCACAAACGCAAAAAAATATTTTGTCAAATGGAACAAATGAGCCAGATGATTCGATTTATAAAAATTACAGAATCTGGATGTGAAATAAAAGAAAGCTTTATTGATTTTATTGAAGTTGGTGGATAGGCGGGAGAATATATATTACAAAGCGTAATCTACAAAAATTAGAGTCTGATAGTTTAGATATGCACGGATGTGACAACGAATCTAATATGGCTGGCAGATATACATGAGTTCAATCCAGTATTATGCAGATTAACGAGATGGCAGAGTTTGTACCATGTCTAGCACACTTAAAATCTTGTAGGCGTGCAATCAGCGTCATTATTTCCAGAAGCAGTTAGCCTATTTGAGCTTGTACAAAAACTTTTTTATTTCTTTGTTGGATCCATCACGGTGGAAAATAATGCAAAAGTGTACAAAAACAAACTTAAAAGGAAGTAGTCATAGTATTAGCTGTAGAAAATTTATTAAAGGGTTCTTATTGTCCCGATCACAAAAAATACCACACATTATGTATTAATGAGTTTTTTTAACAAATCTCAAATGCTGAAGAGAGGAGGCGCCACTATGAAGTTTTTGCCCCGGGTCAAAAAAAACGTAGATCCGGGGCTGTCGCTAGCTAGGTTGTGTCCAGTGTCGCAAGAGATGTTTAGCAAAATGGGGTTTATCAGGATTGCAATTTCTGTACGCGGCCAAATACTCTTTATAGCGCGTCCCGAAATTGCGACCAGTCTGACCCACGTAAACGGCGTTCACCATGGGTTTTGCTAGTGATGGCATAGATGTTTGTCCGTTGTTGGCCACAGCCGGGGTAATCGGTTGTGAGAAAAGTGACAGATCTGATATCAAGGTAGAGAGATATGAAGGTAGAGAGATATCAAGGTATTAAAAGGGGTTTAAGCTAAACTGATACTTAAGAGGGATACGACACCGTACGAATTTTCTGACGCGAGTAAATATGGTGAGGATAACCATAAAATAATCTTCTTCAAGAACACAAGTCGATGGTGGTATGTTCGGGTTCATATTCTGTTGATTTGATGATTTCGATTGTTCCATGCACGTCATCTAAAAAGACATCTTTATAAATTTCGTTCATCTCTTCTATTACGTTGCGTGCTCCTGGAGGTAATGGTTAATGGCATTCTGAAAAGATATCAGTATGTGTAAAAAATATATAGATAATTAATATCATAGGTCAACATTTACTAATAACAGTAAGATTATTCACAGTAATAATATTCGAATTAAAATCCTTCCTTTTTATTTATACAAGTAAATTATTACTCTTATCCTATTATTTTTTATAAAAACATATATTTAATATATAAAAATAATCACTTTTTTTGAATAGAATAAAGGTGGAAGGTAAATTTAGTCCTAAGAACAAAGTGGGATGATCATATACGACAGTTAGATAATAAAGCGTGTCCACAAAAAATCGTCGTTTATGATCACGCGTCACTATACCATGTCCAAAGGAAAATGTAAATATATAATGGAATGTGTAATATATACAATTTTAAAATTCAAATTGTCAAATATAAACAAAGTCAACATAATAATTGTAATACTATCAGCTAGCAAATATTATTTTTATAAAAATTAAATTTTAATTGATTTATATTTATTTCCGTAGAAAAGCGACGGATAGTCAGGACCGATGCTTTAATTATTTACTTAAACTTGTTCATTAATTCACTAACTTGCCTGGAATCCGTGGTATGCAGTCCTCCTCATCAATGCACTTTTATGAGTAAAACTTGTAATTTGTGCATTTTTGCTTGTTTCTTCCACAAGTTTTAGCATGGGCTTTGATCGTCCTGTTATCATTGTGGCACGTCTTTTTACAAGATATGTAAAAAACTAGGCACGCAATAGCTAGTAAAAATGTCAAAACACATAAAGTAGAGTAATTGTTTAAGAAAAATCTAATCCGCTGCAACGCGTGGGCGAGTTCGACGAATAATGGCGATTGTGCGGATTCGTCGGGAGCGGGACGAGACGGCGGGAAAAGCCCGCGCGTCGTACAAAGACGAGTACAAACAAGCGTCATTTTGCTATAAGAGCCGTCAAATCCGTCTGTTTACCGACTGATTAATTTAAAATCGAAAATACATATATTTTTTTCTTTAATGCAGTATATTTAGGCAATGTGGTATCCAAATATGGTAAAAAGTGAATTTTGTGTTTTTTAGAACCGACATTATTCTACGATCGTAACGCTATACAACACGTAGCATAAATACGAGTAATGCACTTTGAGAAAGTAGTTTGTTCAGAATCGTTTACTGAATCGATTCCTATCATTTTTAATATAGGTAATTTTTATCCCAAAAATAATTAAAACTACGTAAATTACAGTCACACTAAATCTGTACAGTCAAAACAAACTGAAATGGACCATAACTTAAGGCAATATGTACGGAACATCTTTAAATGATAGTTGATATAGGAAAAAATTATTTTATTTATAATAAATAATGATAGTATATAATGATATTGATAATTATATCTACCGTGTTCGGAGCGACAACGTCAACTGCTCAAAAACTAAAGTAAATGACGCAAATTATGTTGACCTAAATAAATCGCTTACACACTAAAATGTACGCTTGCACTGTACATGCTCCCGGGCAAGAGATGAGAGTGATAAGATAGATAGGAAACAACAAAATTGATATAAGATAAAATGATAATGATATAAGATAATGACTAAGTTAAGAAACTATTATATTATGTCACTAATAAATAAAAGTAAAAGTAAGCTGAAGTGGCAATGGGCCGGCCATATAGCTCGAAGAACCGATAACCGATGGGGAAGAAAGGTTCTCGAGTGGCAGCCTCGTACCGGTAGGCGTAGTGTAGGGCGACCCCCCACTAGATGGAGTGACGACCTGGTAAGACATGCAGGAAGTCGATGGATGCAGGTGGCTCAGGACCGTGCTTTGTGGCATTACTTGGGGGAGGCCTATGTTCAGCAGTGGACTTGTGAAGGGCTGTAATGATGATGATGATGAATAAATAAAATAAAAATAAGTAGTTAAAGGTCCATGTTCAGATCTATTTTACTTGTAGTATGTCCTTCAAGCACACTCTCGCAAATACGGGGGAGGTGCCTTTGTTTTGTACTCGCACACTTTGCACTGACACATGTGATATTCATTTCGCTTATTTCTGATAAGAACTCATTAGTGATAACGGATTTTAGATCAATTATTTATTGTTTGATGATTCCGTTGGCATCTACGAAATTCGTACCATTATCGCTGTAGATGTGATGTGGTGTGCCACGCTTCGCCGCCATTCTTCTTAATGCTGCTAAGAATGCTGATGAAGTTAAGTCGGATACTAACTCAAGATGTATGGCCTTTGTGACCATACAAGCAAACACTACTACGTATCCTTTAAAGGTCTTGATTCCTCTGCCTTTACTTGATTTTACGTCCACAAAACCTGAAAAATCCACCCCTGTTCGAAGAAATGGTCTCGAGGGATTTATTCTTGCTTCAGGAAGATCGCCCATAAGCTGCTAACGTTTTGTAGGGTTGTGTTTTTTACAGGTTACGCAGTTGCGCAGGCGTTTTTTGATTGCTCTGTTCCCACCTAGGACCCAATACTGTTGTCGTAGCCACGCTAAGGTGACACGGGCTCCTCCGTGATATGTCATTTTATGGGATTGATCGATGAGTAGTTTTGTCAGGTGACTCTCGTGGGGGATGATAAGGGGATGCATCATTTCTTTGCTGATCGAAACGTTTTGCATTCTGCCACCTACTCTCAACATACCTTCAGAATCGATAGAAGGATTTAAAGGTAATAATTTGCTTTTTGGGGTTGCTTTGTTATGCTTTTGTAAATAGCCGATATCTTCTCCAAATTCCTTGCTTTGTATGTGCTTGATAATTTTTTGCTTTGCCTTTTGTAATTCTTGTGCTGTTAAATAGCTTTGCTTATTATTTTGCTTTATACGTAGTATGTAGGCTAATATTCGTGTCACTCGCGTGAAACTGCTGTGCTTGCTTATTAATTGGGTAATGACGTCGTCTTCGCTTGAGCAGGTTATGGTGTGTAATTGATTTATGGTTTTAACCTCTTCATCGGTGATGTAAGTGATCTTCTTTACGTTATCATCGTCGGAGTATGATAACCACGCTGGTCCATTCCACCACAACTGATGTCGATGAAGCTGTTTCGTGCTGATTCCGCGGCTGGCACAGTCAGCTGGGTTATCCTGCGATTTGACATAGCAAAAACATTCCGGTGATAAAACTTCTGTGATCTTAGCTACTCTGTTGGCTACAAAGACATTCCAGAGTTTCGGATCTCCTTGCAGCCAACCCAATATTGCTGTCGTATCACACCATCCAAACATTTTGATATTGTAATCTACCAAACATGATTTCACCTTTTCCATAAAATTAGGGTTGCACACAGTTCTAAGCGAGGTAAGCTGATCTTCTTTTTCGGTGGTACTAGCCTGGATTTTGCTGTAACGAGGACGACGGATATGTTTTTACTTCCCTCTTGTTTATCACGAACTATCTTGCAATAAATTACGCAAGCGTATGCGTTCATCGACGCGTCACTGAACCCATGAAGAATGATGACGTCGTTTTTGTTGCTCTTTAACCATCTTGGTATACGTATCTGTGATATATTTTTGATATCTTCTTTGATCTTCGTCCAATCCACTTGAATCTCGTGAGGAAGCTCGTCGTCCCTTTTTAAGTCAATATGACTTGCCAAATTTTTTGGAATAATAATTTCAATTTTGTGCTAACTGGCGTTAAAAATCCTACTGGGTCGTAGAGCCTTAAGGTATTTGATAACAAGCTTCCTTTCGTTAGTTTTGATGTTGATAAATCGATTTTCAAGTCAAAAGTAAGCTGATCTGATTGCGTAAGTGATTGCAGGCCTAAGGTTTTTGTAGATACTTCAGTTTTGAAGTCATATGTTTGCTGGTTGGTATTTGCTGTGCTGACTCCCTCTAGAAGACACGGTGTATTGGCTGACCATTTTCTTAAATTAAATCCTGCTTTTAGTAAGTTTTTTAAGTCCGATTGTAACTTTTTAGCTGATGCGAGGTCATGACTCCCACACTGATCAGGTCGTCCGTATAAAAATGTTCTTGCAGGACCTTCGCTGCCGCGCTTCCCTGATACTTATGACCTTCATCTTTGGCTAGCTGTTTCAATACCACCATGGCAAGAGATGGTGCTGCTTTAGTTATATGTGTGACAATGGCTAATTGATATTGTTGTAAAGTTTCAGTTGGTGAATTTCTCCATATGATTCTTTGATGTCTCTGATTTTCTTCGTGAATGAGAATTTGCCGAAACATTTTCTCGATGTCAGCGGTGGCATATTGGTACTGTCGCCAGGTGATAATTGGTGATAACAGGTCCTAATTTATTTTTATTTATTTATTTATTTAACACCAACAAGACATACACTAACAAAAGCATAATATTTTTGCAAAAAATCATAAAAACTAAGTGTAGACTTAATTATAGGTGTTACACACATTTCATTACAAAAAAATAGACACAAGTAAAACATATGCAGTGAATTAAATTGAATACAAAAATTAAGAGATCAATAAATATATCAGAATTTAGTGTTATATAATTAATTAAATTAAATCATGCATATTCCACTATTGTTATTAACATTAGAAATTTTATGAACGTTAAACATAACAAAAATAAAATCATTAATAAATTATAATATACAATCATTTCCTAATCACAATTTAGCTTAAAGAAAAATAATATAATTTTACTGTGGATTACAATTATTTGAGGAATATAAATGTAATAAATCACGTTTAAATTTCCAAAGATTATCTGAAAATATGTCAATATCAACTTTTCTATCTTTATTTTTGTTATCATTAGTCATTATGGCACCAATACTATTCTTATGTGATAATTTATATATAGCATTAAAACTCAACATCAGTCTATTAATCGGAGAATAGCGCGCTTGACGAGAACGTGTGCTCTTTTCTACGAATGGTATATAAGACGACGGCCTTTTTGACTTCAATGCGGTACGAAAATTTAATTTGGCTAGTAAGTAAGAACTATCAATGACGCCATTCACCAACTTATACAAGAAAATAAGGTCAAGGAGCTGTCTTCGATTCGAAAGTGACTGAAGCTTAAAGTAATTTAGCTTATCTTCGTAAGTTCTAAGAGTTTTAACTAGGTTATGATCGTAAGATAAATGCAAAAGAAATCTCTTTTGTATCCTTTCAATTCTATGTGAGTAAATATTAAAGTGGGGATTCCATACTACGCTGCAGTATTCCAAGATACTTCGTACCAAGGCTGAGTAAATAATTATTTTAGTGCGAGTATCCCTGAATTCCTTACAGTTACGGAAGAGGAAGCCAAGAGTCCTAAAACCCTTGTTGACATTATCTATGTGGATATTACAACGAAGCTTATTGTCAAGCATAACTCCTAAATCGCGTATGTGGGGAACTTCAGACAGAATACGACCGTTAATGTAATATGTTGTTGCAAGAGATGTTTTCTTTCTAGAAAATTTTATAACTTGACACTCGTCAGCATTTAGTGTCATACCGTTGCTACGACACCATAATGTCAAGTTATTTAAGTCTTCCTGTAAGAATTCTGCATCAGAATTTGAGGAGACAGGTCTAAAGATCTTTAGATCGTCAGCAAACAAATAAGATTTCGAATTCTTAAAGCAATTACTGATGTCGTTGATGAAAATGTTAAACAGCAAAGGCCCAAGATGAGATCCTTGAGGTATCCCATCCTTGATGAGATCCCAGTATAGGCAAAAAACGGCTCAGAAGCATAACCATCAACAACAACAGTTGACGACCGATTGGCAAGATATGACTTAAACCGGTCCAGCAAAGGGTTTGCTATACCTATCCTTTTGAGTTTGGCAAGTAAAATAGAGTGATCAACCTTGTCAAAGGCCTTACTGAAATCTGTGTAGATTGCATCAACGGATTGACCAGTATCAAGAGATTCAGTAATGTCTTCCACAAAGGAAACTAGGTTAGTTATTGTTGATCGAGCTTTCACAAACCCATGCTGTTCAGATATAACAAATTGCTTAAAGTGCCATGAAACAACGGGATATACAAGTTTCTCAAACACTTTTGAAAAAACAGAAATAATTGAAATAGGTCTATAATTTTTAGCTTCCTCTTTGTCACCGGTTTTGAACAAAGGTAACACAAGGGCTTCTTTCCATAAGGTTGGATATGTACTAGTCCTAAGAGATCTATTGATTATCAGTGCAATAGGCAAAGCCAATGCGTTAGCGCAATTGCGTACAAATATTGATGGAATGCCATCTGCTCCAGCTCCTTTCTTAATATCAAGTCTTTTTAAAACATTGTAAACCTGGTCCACTGTATAAGATATATAATCAAGGTACACATTGCAACAAGGGTTCATAAGATTAGGACTAGTATCGAAGTTTTGGATATTATTATTGCGACTGTATACTGACGAAAAATGACTAGCGAAAACATTACAAATGTCTGTTCCATTGGAAACAAATTTATTATCGTCTTTAATTTTAGAAGGATACGAACTTTTACCTTTCTTTTGTTTTAGGAATGACCAAATCAACTTTGGGTTTGACTTTAAAGAGAGTTCAAGGCATTCTATATACTTAGCGTAGGAGTATGCTAGCATATCCTCACATCTTCTTTTCAGTAAGTCAAAACAGAGTTTATCGCGAGGATTGTTATATTTGCGAACTTTCATCCTATATTTATATTTTTCTTTAATACATTTTATCAGACACGGAGTAAACCAAACTGGGTATTTATGACTACGCGGTTTAGCCTTAGGTACATATTTCCGTATTAACTTACGAATTATGTCATAAAATACTGCAACCATATCATCAACACAAAGACATTCACCCAAAATTTCCCTCCAATCAATTTCATTTAGATCCTTCCTTATATTTTCATAATCAGCCTTGTGGAAGCAAAATTTTGTAATTGTGTTATTAGGGACTAGTGGTACCGGATCTGTAAAATCTATCGAAAAAAAACTAATGGCGGATGAAGGGGATCAACACATGTCAAAGGATCAGGACATGACAGAATATCAACAATGTTAGTATTAGACAAGACAAGATCTAGCATTTTATTTTTTGAGTTCTTTATTAGATTAAATTGGTTCAATTCATTGCACGAGAGAAAGTCTGTTAAGAGATTCTGTAGATAGCTGTTGGAGTAATTTGCACAAAGATGCCCATGGGGCTCTAAAGACCATGTTATACTACTTAGATTAAAATCTCCGGCAACAATTATATTTTCATCGAGTGATTCCAATACTCGACTCGAGTTATTAATAAAATGCTCAAAAATGTGTTTTTGGACGGGTGGGGGAATATACACAGCACATATATAAAGTCTTTCAGACTTGCCTTGGACGTTTTCTACTTCTACGCAAACCCAAAGATCCTCGCACTTGGACTCGAAACTAAAGAGCCGCTCCGAATTTATTTGCTTAGATACAGCTATAAGTACACCCCCCGCCATTCTTTGAAGCGTGAAAACCACTACTCTCCCGATCACGCCTATAAACATTATAACGATCATCAAAAATTTCAGAATCGAAAACACTCCCATTTAACCACGTTTCTGTCATAATTACAATATCGTATGAATTACAGACTATGTTATTAAATAGATCAATTGTTTTTGATCTTAGACCACGAACATTTTGGTAGTAAATAGAAATTTTATTCTGTAAAGTGCCTTTATGTAATAAAAAAACAAGTTTAGCGAATTTAGCGCCACTCTATGACAAATTATTGACAGTATCATGATTTCGTATATGAATGTAGTTTGATCCTTCACATTTTCTGACAAAAATCTTTCCATCACGTACCCAAACAAAACGGAAACCGAGCTCTTTCGCCTTACGGCGAGCTGCAGCATGTAAGATTTTTCCCTCTGGCGTAAGATTTTCAGCAACGTATATTGGAGTATTCTTCGCGCTTGCGATTCCCAAATGGCTAGTGTTAAGCTTATCCGTACTATTTTTTTTTATATTTGATGGTAGCTGCTAAAAATTCGTCACGTAGTCTTGGACTACTGAACTTTACTAATATCGATCTCGGTCGAGGGCTTTTAGTATTCATTTTCGCTAATCTTGCACAAAAATGTATATTTTCTGGGGCTATAGGGCATTTTATGATATTGCTTAGTTGTTGTACTGTGTTAACTAAATTCTCATGTCTATTCTCTGGAACACATTGGATCTCTGGAACACAATATTTGAAGCTCGTGTCTGCTGTTCAAGCTGCGTAAGACGAGTTATGATACTCTTCTTAGCTGCACGCAGAGTTTCGTTCTCCTTAGTAATGTGTTGCATTTGTGCAGATTGGTTAGCATGATCGGATTTAATTTTATCTATATCTTGGTTTAACGACGTCAAAGAAGTTTCAAATGAGGCAAGTGTATTTTTTATTTCGTAAATTTTAGGATGTAAATCGTTACTAAAAATATTGCGCAATTCCTCTCTTATTATTTCACGTATATTACTAGCCGATAAACAAGAGCAATTAGAACGACTTTTTACACGTTGAGTTACGAATTCCATTTCCACTGGTGAGTTTCGAACTGGAGTGTTGGAATGATCACCTCTTGGTTGTTTACACCTGCAAACGTCACATATCCATAAACTCTTCATTTCCGAGCTCATCACGTTAAAATCTTGCATTGTGATTCGCGTGCATGCTACATGATATTTGTCATTGCATCGGTGACATAGCAATGACATGGAGTTATCAAGTGCGTTAGGGCACCCAGCACATTCAAAGTTAGCCATGATTTAATGATACAAATTGTCTACAAAAAACTAAATAAACCAAAAAAAAATTTGTCTTGGATTTGAACCCACGACGCTCAGCGTATTAACACTTGCTCTGTTGCTGCGCTACAGTCTATGTTATGTTAAGTGACGAAATTAGAGACTAATATTTACGCTAGCGACGATCTGTAGTAAATGAGGTCAACGAACTAATGTTTTTTATATGTGAAGTACAACAGCACTTGCACGCTCCGATTACTAAACAAGGTTAACAAACGACCGTTTAACACATAATTTTTATAAGTTTTTGCTAAATATCTTCAGACAGAGAACACTGATTGAACTAGAATTTCACATATTGTATACTACACGATAATTAAACACAGTAAGAAGAAAATTAATGCTTAATAACTAAGAATTTTGCTTGAAACGAATTAATAACTTTAAAAACAGAATTACGGGTGTCTATTACTCGACGCTCGGACGAAAACAAATAATGATTTCTTATATAGGATATAATTATAGGATCCCAAGCAGGTGGTAGTACCCAGCCTCCTTCTCTATTGAAATTAGGATGTTTTTTATTTCAATAGCCTCACGTATCATCCTTGGTAGGAATCGATGTTCTTTCGCGAGGATTTGTGGTCTATCATCTGATCTGATGATATGAGTCTGCAGTTTGCGATCATATTCTAGATGGCCCCAACCATTACATCAGATTTGATAGACCACAAATCCTCGCGAAAGAACATCGATTCCTACCAAGGATGATACGCGAGGCTATTGAAATTAAAAAACATCCTAATTTCAATAGAGAAGGAGGCTGGGTACTACCACCTGCTTGGGATCCTATAATTAATAAAATAAAACTAAACCCAAGCATACCACTGCAAGACTTCAAAATACAGTTAGTTCATTCTGCGTAGATCGGACCAAAAACAATAATTAAAAAGCTGAAGGTACTCCGAGTTAACTTTGACATCGGGACGTCAGTCACCTCAGTCCCCCGTGACCATGGGTATTAAAATTAATATAAATAAAACGCGATAAAATCCGTAAAAGTAGTTTTAATCAAGATAACAGGTCCTGTTGCAGGTTGGGACCCTGGTGCATAACGTCGTTCAAGCTTAAGCCGCTCGAAGTTTTTGACACTCCGTTCAAGACTGCTCGAAGCGAAGTTGTTGTTGACTCCGGTCGTTGAATGCAATGATGGGGTAAATACAGACTGTAGACAGGCGTCTTGTTGCATGGCGACATTTTCATATGACCTAATTCCAAGTACTCGTGAATAAATGATTTATATTCTTTTTAAATATCTTTTCGGTAAGTAAATCTTTTTTCTAACTGTTTAAACTGCGCTATTGCTCTTGATTTTGATTCTCCCAATTTTTGAACTGCCTCTGATATAAATGGCAATCGAACTATGTATTTACCATCTTCTTGCCTTTTTGTCGTGTTTTTGAAATACTCCAGACATTGAGCATCTTCTTGGGTCATAGTTAGTTCGTCAGGTATGTTTTCTATCTTTCAAAAACGTTGAATCTCATCTATATTGTTCATAATAACGTTGCATTTATAGGATTTTACGTTGCCACATAAAATCCACCCAAGACGTGTTTGCTGTGCCACAGGTTGTGATTGTTCTGATGAAATGATACCGCCTAATATGATAGAAGAATAGACGTCCGCCCCCAGCAACAAGTCTACTGGGCGGCTCATGTTGAATTAGGATCGGCGAGTTGAATGTTTTCTAGATATGACCAGTCTGATTTGTCGAATGTCTTGTTGGGCAGATTGTTAATTAAGTTTTTCATGATAAACACATCTGATGTAAATTGATAGTCGCTGTAAGCAGATGGGCAAGTTATGTTAATAACAACTTTACAGTTGTTTTCCTTTGCTCCTACTCTGAAAATGACACCTTTGCACCTCTGTCGAGGAAGTTGTAACATTTGAGCTGCCTTCTCGTTAATCAGGGAGGTCTGGGAACCCTGATCAATCAGCGCTCGAATTTTGACATAAGTGCCATTAACAAACTGTACTTTTACTCATGCTGTTGCTAATAGGGTTTCATTTATATTATTCTGTAACACGTTGCTAGCATTTCTACGTTGTTCTGTTCCTGAGAGCAACGGCTTCACGTAGGCCTCGTGTATGAGTGTGTTATGTCGGCCATTACACTCGCGGCAACGTTTTTCCGATATGCAATTTTTGCCGTAGTGTTCGTAAAGACAATTGAAGCAATATTTCAATTTCGCAATTGTATTTCACCTTTCCGTTGGTTGTAATTTGAGAAAGTTGCTGCAGTGAAATATGCCGTGGTTTTCATTTTTGCATAGTGGACATCCTGCTTGTGAGTTTTTCGGTGCATAATTTGTGACTTGATTTTTATTGCTGGTAAATGATTTAAAATAATGAGGTTTCTTTTGATGAGATTTTGTTTCAGGCTGAGAAGATTTTGTTGTGGTGGCTTGTTTGCGTCGAGATGATTCTAGTGACGTAAATGTATTTTCCAAAAAATTTAAAAAATCTGCTAAAGTTGGTAAATCCTAGGATTCTTCAGTCTTTGTGAATCTCGGCATCTAGTTTTTGAGACAATATATGTACCACCAAAGGATCTCATGAACTTATGTCTATGCCAAGATTTTTTATGATATTTAGGCTTTCGTTTACGCTGTCATAAATTTTCTTAATATGTGCTGCTGATTGCTGTTGAGCGATAGGTAAATTTAAAAGAATGTTGATATGAGACCCAAAAATTAATTTGTTATTATTGTATCGATGATTCAACAAATCCCAACTAACTTGATAGTTGTCCGAACTGATATGCAGATGCTGTACCATTTTTTCCGGTTCCCCTCTAAGTTTACTTTTCAAAAACTGCATTTTTTGGGCATTTGATAAGGTTCGATTGGTATGAACTGCTTCGCAAAACAAATCCTTGAATGATACCCACTGATGATAATTGCCAGTGAACGTAGGTATGTCCATCTGGGGTTTGGACTTTTCTCGGTGACTTTCAGACCACATCTTTGTATTGATATCTTTCTTGACTTGGCAAAATTTTTGTTCATAGAAGCTGAAGGTTTCTTCACACGCTTCGTTGGAGCCATCCAATTCGCTATCCAGCTCCCAGTGTAAGGCATCGATAGCTGCCCAACGAGACTGGACAGTACGCAACAAGTCTTCGAATTTCCATTTTTCTGATACTACGAGTAATTCCAGGTTGATATTTGATAGTGTTCGTTGAAATGCTTTAAAATTGCTATTCTGTTTTTTCAACATTTCTTCTGTTTTGCTCGATGTTGATCTTGTACTTATTTGTGGCGTGATTGGATTTGTTTTAGAGACAAATTTAGGGGGCCTTAACAGTGGTGTTCCAGGTCTATCCTCTGTCAAAGGCTGATAGTTTTGGATATGCGCTCTAATGTTGTCAAATCTCTCCTTCAATCTTTCACGTTCTTGATCTATTCTTTCTCTGCTTGGTACATCCAAATCCAGTTGTGATAAATGCTGATAATTCTTCTTAAACCCAACCAATAGTTGTCTAGAATATTTAATCTGCGTTTGATATATGTAGTCTGGAGTCTTCCTATCAGACCTGTCCTTCTTGAAATAAATTAGTTATCAGATTATTTATCAAGTTAGTCGTGATAGCTGTTGCTGCGTAGTGAGGACATCGTTGTCAGACATCATGATATAGAGATAAGTAAAATGGAAAGATCTTACTTGATGTGATGCTGGTTACTGATTGTGCAGAGGTAGTGGTGGTGAGTACCCAACGAAGACTTAGATTCTCCTGATGCGCTCCAAGTTGCTACTGCTGGGCGGCGCCCCAAGATTCGCTACGCCCACAAATGCTGCTTGATCCTTGATGCTTTGTGACACCGATGGCCGGAGCTTATTGATAATGATATGATGCTGCACACTTATTAGTACAGACTGAAAAGCTATTGCACACGTCACTTTTTCCGGTCGTTAAAAACCGAATTACAGGTCCCGCTACGGAGCTCGAAGGACCATAAAGATGTACGGAACACCTTTAAATGATAGTTGATATAGGAAAAAATGATTTTATTTATAATAAATAATGATATTATACAATGATATTGATAACGATATAGAACGCGTCTACCGTGTTCGGAGCGACAACGTCAACTGCTCAAAAACTGAAGTAAATGACACAAATTATGTTGACCTAAATAAATCGCTTACACACTAAAATGTAAGGTTGCACAGCACACAATAAGAATTTTAAGAGTGCAGTTTTATTTGTATTATTACTAATTCTGTCATTCAATAAAAATAAAGAAAAATGACCTTTATTTCAAGCACATTAAAGTCTTTGGGTAGTTTTCAAAAAATTCTGTTTTCACCTGCCATTTTTTTTATGTTGTGGTTACTTTGTTATCCGTTTTAGGGCCATGGAACTTACATGGAAAGTTGAAAGTACATTATCAGCATCAAGGCTAATTCTCTACACACTTTTAAAGCAACATAAAAATAGCTAAAATTTAAATTGTAATTACATTTTCTCATTAACCTGTGTGTCCAAAGAATGAGTGTATGATAATTTTATACGTAAAATATTATACATTAGGGATATTACGAAATACAATAAAAAACTTTATTTATGTAAGCCCAGGCTATAATCTCTGCAAATCTACATACATAATACATAAACACTCACGCCTGTCACCCAGAGGGGTAGGCAGAAACTACGGACTTCCATATGACACGATCCTGACATACCTCTTTCGCCTCCTTTACATCTATATATCTACGCATACATGCTCGTCGGTTAAGGGTACTTTAAACGTGGCCCATTTTCAAAATATCGCCAATTTGGTCGATAAACTTTTTTTAGGGCGTCCCTTCCCGACTCTGCCGTTCACATCTGCCATATAAATTTGCTTTGTCACTCTTTCCTCATTCATTCTTTCTACGTGACCAAACCACCGAAGCATTCCTTTCTTAATCCTGGACACAACATCATCTTGCATACCACATTTATCTCTTATTACGCAATTTCTCACCCTGTCATTCACATTCAACCCTAGCATACTCCTTAAAGACCGCATTTCTACAGCATTTATTCTACTTTCGTGCTTCTTCTGCCACACCCAGCTTTCACTACCATACATTAAAGTAGGGACTAACACAGCATTATGAATTACCATACGTGCCTTTTTTGACACATTCTGGTTCTTCACAATAGAGTGTAGTGCCCCATTCACTCTATTCCCTGCATTTCTGTAGAAAACTCCTCTGCAAATCTGTGCCTCCTAAATCGATAAAATAGGAAAACAACGAAGAAAAAGTTTTTGTAAGCAATAATTTCTACATCACCTGTCACCTTAAATAATTTTCAATTGTACGCGACACAAATGCAACACGGAGTCCGTGCCCCTCCCGCCACGTTGCCTCAGTTGTCCGCCACAGAAGTGGACATACGTGTGCAAGTGTATTTATTGTGACCAAAAATAATCATCGAGTTGACGCCGATAAATTTGTAACCGTGAGTTCTATTTTACCTGCTACAATAATTTTAACACTTATTATACAGTTCTGGTCGAAGGTTCACTTAATTACATAGTATATGGGGTCAGCTTTGAAGTGGAGTAGGTATAACCTCGCTAAAGTAAAAGTTTGCATGTATTGATATAACGGTCATTAAACCGTTTCTAAATAACCTGTCGGTATCATACAAGTGGATGAGATATGTTCGAGTGAATGAGATCGCCTTAGCTTTCAGACAGCGCATCGATAGTGGTGATCAAAACATAGTCTTTTATTAAGCCTTATAAAAGACTAGAGTTATATTGCCTAGTAACTGACAACTAGACCTAGCCCTTTATAACTTAAGTCTATTTTTAATCATAATTATCTTAAATCTTAATTATTTTGAACTGCACTCGACCATCTTTTAAAATTATTAAAATTAATAATGTTTTAGCTTAAGTTTTAATATTGTGCAAGTTTGAGTCTAAAATAGTGGCAGTTAGTCTTAATATAAACGACAAAATGGACTTAACTTCATTTCATCACTAATACATAGTTTAGGGGGAAAGAGATATCACAAGTACTTGTACCCGAGAGTAAAGCTGTGTGTGATTTTGTTTGTAGGTCAACAATGGGTCGACCAAAAACTATTTCTACGACCAATGAGGAAAGAAAAAAACGCAAAAGAGAACTAGAACAAAAGAGATACCAGAAAATTAAGGGAGATCTAGTATTATACGCTCAATATCAACTAAAAAATAAAGCTAAATATGAGAAAAGGAAAGCACAGAAGAAAGTGATTTCTATTAAAGAGATGACATCTAGAGCCACGACAGCGCAAAAAAAACGGCGTGACGCCTTCAATGCCTATTATAAAAGAAAGAAAGATGCAAAAGCCGCTGCAATGAGATTTGTGGAGTTACATAGTCCCCCAGACAGTGAGGCTGAAGAGAATAACGAGCGTAGAATAGAATCGATTATAGTAAATAGGGACTCTCCTTCTCCTTCAATTCTCGCCTCTTCTTCATTGTTACCGATTATGCGAGACAATAAAGAAAATACTGATCCCAATCCAAGAATCACAAGATCGCAGGGAAGTCCCCTTTCTGGTTGTACATCACAGGTTTCAGAAACATCTTCAGTTCTCAGCAGAGAAATTTCCCCTTTCCAATCAATCAGAAGATTAAGACACAAAAAGGACAAAAAAATTAAAGAACTCACAAGACAATTGGAAGGAGTTAAGAAAGTAAATGAAGTTTGCCGGAAGAAATTAAAAAGACTGAATGAGGCAAAAAAAGAAAGCAGTGTAGATATTATGAATGACAAATTGCTACAGTCATATACAGCTCTGAAAACTCACAAAGCCAAGCAAGAGTTTGCAAGGAATCTTCAAGTGAATATAAAAACTACATTAAAAGACAAAGGATGGTTAGGAAAATTGACTAATATTTTTAGAAGGAGGGTGAGCGAGCAGAAAGGATCTAAAGTTAATAAAATACGAGAGGATATTAAGAGATTCCTTGAAGAAGACGAAAACAGCTCTGTTACTGCTGGGAAAAAAGAAACTATAAAGAAAGCTGGTGTAACAAAACAGAGACGCTACGTGACTGATTCCTTGTATCACTTGCACAGAAAATTTTTGACAAAAGTCGATTACAAATTGAGCTTTTCAACTTTTAGCAGATTTAGACCATTTTGGGTTCTTTTTTCATCACAAAAACCCAAGGAGACATGCCTGTGCATTATCCATGAAAACTTTAGACTATTAGTTGAAGCGATGCATAAACACCACATAATTCCTCACAAAAACACCACTGACGTGCTAATAGACATTTGCTGTGACCCTTTCAGTCCTTAATGTTTACTGAGGATGTGCAAAGATTGCAAAGTACGAGTAAAAGTTATTACAAACTTTCAAGAATTTGATAATTCTGTTGATTTTAACTATTGGTCCTGGACATCAAATCTTGAACAAATTGTACAAAGCGGACGGGAAAAGTGTATCAGAGTGATGAAAAAAGAGAAAATCACATTCTGGCCAAGAGACTGTCTCTCTTCCACAAACATTGTGGAAGAGTGACAACTCAGCATAATGCTATTAAGACATTTAAAAACAATTTGCAACCCGAAGAAGCCTTTATTCATGTTGACTTCTCAGAAAACTATAAATGTCAGTATGCTAAAGAGATTCAGGCAGTACATTTTGGTGGAAATAGAAAACAAGTAACTTTACATACAAGTTTATTGTATTTCTTTGACAACGATTATACCAGATTAACCCAATTTTTTGCCACAATAAGTCAAAATTTAAGACATGATGCTGCTGCTGTTTGGGCACACGTAGTTCCTATCCTTAACAAAAGGCACCCCAAATTACGACCCTTCACTTTGTTTCCGATTCTGCCACAAGCCAATACAGAAATTACAAGACATTCTTTGTTATCGGTGCCTTAAAATGGTATAATACTAGTCTGGCCTCATTGACTACACTGAGTCAGGTCATGGCAAGGGGGCACCCGACGGTGTTGGAGGGACGTTGAAACGCACTGCTGATGCAATTGTTTCCCGTGGCCACGATATTCCCGATTTCGACAGTTTTCTCGATGAATTAAAAAGTAAGGTGAAAAATATCGTAATTAAAGTAGTATCGGGTTACGATAATGTAGAAAAAGATATACTGTTACCTACTGATCTCCGTCCTTTCAAAGGGACCCAACAAGTTCACCAAGTTATTTGGAATGACAGCGATAAGTATCAGGTGACAATGCGAAACCTAAGTTGTGTTGAAAAAGCTTGTATTATTCAGCCTCGCTGCGGTAATCACGTCAAATATCTTGGCTTACATGTCCTTAGGCCCGATATTTTGTCTAGCTCTGCCGATTCAGACCCAGCTGATGAGATAGAGAATACTGATCAATCAAATATATTTTCTTCTGTAGTTCCTTTACACAGATCTTACGCATTTTGTGTTACGAGTGAAAACAATCCACCGGAAGAACTTAGGTCTGAAATTGTGAGTGAGGCATCAGATGTGAGATCTGAATTCGCTGAATTATGTTTTTCAGAGGAAATGATCAATGTTCAGAATTTGATGACTGTGGATTCCATTAATTTACCGGAGGCTGACAATGGATTGCACTTGACGAACCTCTTGCTCAGCAATCTTCCTCGGATTTGACTGATCTGGCTGTCACTGCTGACTCTTCTGAAACTACAAGATCTGCTCGTGACATACCTTTTTTCAGCTACCATCTCCTGATATGGCTGTGTCGCTTTCCTCTGTTCATCATCCTGAAATTGGTTCTACAGAGCATGCAACAAATTCTCTTACCTGCTTGAAAACATCATGTTTGTTAATTGCTAAACCTTCAACTTCCAAATGTGTAAGTTCACAACTAAAAGCAGGACCGTCTAAAAGTAATAGAAAGACGGGAAATAAAGGAAAAAGAAATATTAAAAAAATGAATCCGAAAAAAACGAGTGCATCGACGAAAACAATGTCCATGAAGGTGATTGGGTAGTGGTAAAGTTTGTTTCCGAGAAAAAGAAAATACGTCGTTATGTGGGCCAAGTTATCAATGAGAGTCTTGCTAGCCTTAATATAAAATTTGCCAGAAAAATTAATGACAGAAGATTTAAATGGCCAGAGAACCCGATATGCGCGATTGGAAAATATCTAGTGATTAAAAAACTTCCACAACCTTATTTCAAATCCTCCTCTAAAAGGATAGGAGCATTCGAATTTCCTAAGTTACTAAGTAAATTGAACATTGATTAACTTTACTTTAATTTTATTTCAAGAACTTAAACTTTAACTTTCTTTTGCATTTTGAATTTTAGAAGTAGGTATATATTGTTTTATGACTTTCAGAAGAGAGAATTGTTATTGTGTTTTTAAGAATAATTTTATTTTTTGTTACTGATTTGTCGCTTTAGTTTACAGAAGATAGAAAAGTTTATTTCCCTTTTATTTTCACATAAGTAGGTAAATTAAAAATAATAAAACCTTGACTTGACTGAATAATTTAATTATAATAATAATTTTGACACTTAAATGTTATTTATGAAACTGTTTCAGAATCAGATTAATTGTGAAACTTTATAATCATGGTTTAAATACGATTTTTTGTTTAATAATAAAAATATTTGATTGTGGTTACGGTTTTATTTACGATTATTGCCCGTTTTATAATTCACCTGAAACTTTTCTAATTTAACCTACCAGTGTCTAATTTAACCTGCCAGTTTCTAATTAACCTGCCTTTTACCTCCTAGAAAATTGGTTATTCCTGGTTCCATTGCAGCCAAAAGTACACATTTTGACATAATAAATTAAATAAGGTATCATATAAATCACATTCAATCATTTTTTTACTTTTGTCAAAAACGGCAATTTTTTGAAAACTACCGCTTTGCGTTCGTGGATTTGTACTGTGACCACAACATTCTTCCGGAATTAGTATAACTAATTTCATAAATAATCAGTGCATAAAATGTTTAACTAAAAATTCAGTGTATGTATTATGATTATAACATAATATACTAATTGGGGTGTCTGAGGGTGTGCGTTAATTACGTTACATATTGTATAAACGATAAAAACCACAGTCGCCTACAGTTCAATGAAACATGGGCGTTGTAGTGTTTTAGGATGCCAAAGTGATAGTGAAAAGAAACTACTTACTGGGATTGTCTTTTCATTAGGTAACTAAGTAAGTATTTGGTGTTTGATTAATGCATTACCCACAAATTACCCCCTAATAGATACCGCATCATGGAATATTTGTTCTGTTTCGATTTCACCAAATTTCGCGGCATGCATGAGTTGCGGGGGACGTTTCAAATGCGCTGTGATTGGTTAATTCAAGGTTGAACTTAAAATGCTCCGAACCACAGGGTTGGGACGTTGATGAATAAATTTGGGATTTGTTGATTATTGATAAATAAATAGATTGATCAATTTTTGTTTGAAATTTATTAAAAAATAAAACAATGTATGTAAATAATACAATTTATATACTTACGTACATGTAATCTAATGATTTCTTAAATTTACGCGAACACTATACATGGAATAAAACTATGTATACGGATTTTATCGCGTTTATTTAACTTATGGTCACGGTGAGGGGGGGGGGTACTGAGATGCTTTTTTTATTATATGCGAGCAGCTATGCAGGTCTAGGTAAAGAGACCAGTATCACTGCGACCTAAAAGATTTATTGTGATCGCTGCTATGGCTATAGTTCACGGCTAAGCCCTATGTCTTCAATGAATAGAAGGAGTTGCTTAGCCGTGAGCAATTTCACTTCTTCTGGGCGGAGTAGATAGTTTCCCAGATGAGTATTACGTTTGCGCATTAAGGGTCCGCAATCAGTTAGGATGTGTAGAGGCGTTTCTTCCGTTATGGAACAGAACCGACACATCCTTGAGTTGCATAGTCCCAGGATGGACATATGCTTTTTAAGACAACAGTGTCCAGTTAGGGCTTTTGCCAGAATGCACAATTTATTTTTACTTAATCCCAGAGCTTCTGAAGCGAATTTACGATCAAAAGCTGGGTTTAGGTTTAAGGTTTTAGAATGTTTTAAGCCTGGTGTGTCAGACCAGATCTTAAGTGATTTATTGTGATAAAGAGTTTCAAGGGTCAATCGGGCTAGGCTTCTTGAGATTCCACAAAATGGCTCAGGTCCAAATTGTGTGCACTTTGAGCCCTCCCGTGCAAGTTTGTCGGCAAATTCGTTGCCTACAATACCCTCGTGACCCGGAACCCATCTTAAAACGACCCTGTTGTTACATCCCAGGGAGTTTAAATGGTTCATGCAGTCTCCAACTAGCTTTGAGTTCACTAAGTTTGATCTCAGCGCTAGCAGTGCTGCTTGACTTTACTGAGATGTTTTTGGTCCGATCTACATAGAACGAGCTTACAGTATCTTGAAGTCTTGCAAGAAGTTGTATTTTAGAGTTTATGGAGTTAAGGTGGTCTAAGAATGCAGTTGCTTTGTCAGATGGTAAAATTGTGAAAGTGTCGTCTAGGTACCGCTTGCAGAATCTTGGATTTACGGGAGCAGTAAGAAGGGCTTTCTCCTCAAAGTCCTCCATGAATATGTCGGCGACTATAGGAGATACAGATGAGCCCATCGCCACACCATCAACGTGCTTGTAGAACTCTTCCTTCCACAATAGATAGCCAGATATAAAGCTGTGTTTGAGTAATACTGCATGTTCTGCAGGCATGTTGTTATCTTCTAGCTTCCTAGTTACAATTGAGATGCAGTCTTCAATAAGTAGGCATGTGAATAGTTACTGAACACCAAAACTGACCATAGTTTCATTGTCAGCGATATGTAGGTCTTTTATTTCACTAAAGAAATGGTGTGAATCCTCTGTGTGTGCTCTGGTATGTCCTCTCGGTGGAGACAGTATTTTTGCCAAGTGTTGTACCTAAAAGTAGTATTATTAATTAATAAACCATACGGTACGTGTTTTTAAAATTTAGATGTACTTAATAGTAATAATAATAAGATATTACAGAAGTTTATGTAACACTAGAGTAACAATATAACCTTATAACTTTCACTTGTTTTATGATTTATAAATTCGTTAAAAATAATTTAACAAATCCGTTAAATAGTGTAACATTCGCCTAAATATTCGAATATCACGTTTAAATCAACCACTTAATGCTATTACTTATTGTGTAATCTGCATTGGTACTATACTTTAAAAAAAATGTAAAAGTCTATACTAAAACTGGCAAGTATAGAGATGGTGTAACGGAACCCAACAGCCTTCTACGGTTTTTCATAATACGAAGATTGTCTTCTGTGAAGTATCTTGAGCATAGCACACTAGTTTTGGTAGGAAACTATTGGTCCCCTCGACAAGTAGCATCGATCCACATCTTTTTCCTTTTTGGGAATTTAGGAAATCTATAACATATAGGTACCACAATGATACACCACTATTTTTATAAAATAATGACTTTAAAAAAATGTTAACGATGACCAAACAAATATCTATTTATAAATCACAACACTATCGATGCACGTGCAGTCGTTAGACAAAGACAAATACTCTAATTTATGTAATGAGTGAAAGGAACATATCAAAAAGACATCAACGAGTGCTGATGATAACAATTGGTTATCATTTTGCACCATTATATTACCACTATAAGTTGAACTCCGGTGCATTTGAAATAGGTTAACGTGATAAGAATGAAATTTACTTACCGATGAAGTGCTGTGCCATCTGTTTGATAACTGGATGTCTTAGCGGACTCGCCACACTACTTTACTGCACAGGAAGCCATTTGTAATGTATTTTGGATACAAGACTATTTTTAAATTATCAGAAACTCTACGGGTCACACTGATGGACACTGGTCGACACTGATATCGTGAATCTTAGCGTTACTTCGTATGCTAGCTACAGCATGCATGTGTTGCGCGCGTTTGTGGCCCTGTATGCGGGATCTATTAGGGGTAATCTGTGGCATTACCCTTTGTTTTATACGTTGTATTCTATATTCTATGTAAAACATGTGTTATGTAAAGAATCAAATTGCATTGGAATGAAGTAATTTAAGATTTTATTCTAACCTATTTTGATTGGTGTTGCCTAGTTTTGGGGCAATCCTCCGACATAATGAGGAGAGCTTTAAGTTTTGACTGAACGAAGGGATATCATCATCATCATCATTACAGCTCTTCACAAGTCCACTGCTGAACATAGGCTTCCCCCAAGGAATGCCACAAAGCACGGTACTGAGCCACCTGCATCCATTTACTTCCTGCATGTCTTACCAGGTCTTCACTCCGTCTAATGGGGCGTCGCCCTATACTACGCCTACCGGTACGCCCAGGTTCTCGACCTTTTTTCCCCATCGGTTGTCGGTTCTTCGAGCAATTGGTCGGCCCATTGCCACTTCAGTCCAAAGTAACCGACATAGCCTACTGAACACATAGCCAATTGAAGTCTTCAGCTTACTAATCCGTTGGGCTATGTCGGTTACTCTAGTTCTACTGCTATCTACTCTGGATATCAAATCACATACATATACCTAATTTAAGACAGAGAATACCATACTCTGTCTATGCATATAATAGCACTAGCTACTTATATTTTAGTCATAACTATGATGTTTCATTTACCCCCATGATGATGTTTTAAGAAAGAAATAAATATATGCCAGTGGTCACATTGACTGCGTAGCAAAGAAATCTTCAAAAATATATGTAGCCACATTTTATGTCGAATATATTGATTAAGAAAAAAAGCTAACAATTTTGCTACTGGATGCTACGCCAATATTGATAGGTAGAATTCAGTTCAAACAGTAAAATAGAAATAAAATTTAGATCTAAGGGAATTTTCCTTTTTGTCATCATCATCATCATCATTACAGCCCTTCACAAGTCCACTGCTGAACATAGGCCTCCCCCAAGTAATGCCACAAAGCACGGTCCTGAGCCACCTGCATCCATCGACTTCCTGCATATCTTACCAGGTCGTCACTCCATCTAGTGGGGGGTCGCCCTACACTACGCCTACCGGTACGAGGCAGTCCCATCGGTTATCGGTTCTTCGAGCTATATGGCCGGCCCATTGCCACTTCAGCTTACTAATCCGTTGGGCTATGTCGGTCACTCCGGTTTTACTGCGGATATCCTCATTTCTGAGTCTATCACGCAGAGAAACTCCGAGCATAGCCCTCTCCATAGCTCGCTGAGCGACCTTGAGCGTCCTCATACGGCCAGCAGTGAAGGACCACGTCTCAGATCCGTAAGTAATCACTGGCAACACGCACTGGTTGTACACTTTAGTTTTCAGAGATTGAGGTATACCTGACGAGAAGATGTGTCGTAATTTCCCGAACGCTGCCCAGCCGAGTTGAATCCGTCGATTGACCTCTCGGTAGAAGTTGGACTTACCTAGTCGGACTATTTGTCCCAGGTAAACGTATTCGTCAACAACCTCGAGCATAGTGCTCCCAACAACTACCGGCATAGGTGTGACATGGACATTAGACATGATCTTTGTTTTGTCCATGTTCATCTTAAGACCTATCCGTTGAGAGACACCATTGAGGTCATTGAGCATAGTGCTTAGGTCCTCCAGCGATTCTGCCATAAGAACTATATCGTCGGCAAATCGAAGTTGAGTGATGTACTCGCCATTGATGTTAGTACCGTATCCTTTCCAGTCCAGTAGCTTGAAAACGTCTTCCAATGCAGCGGTGAAGAGTTTCGGGGATATAACGTCACCCTGTCTTACACCTCTCTGCAGTTGGATAGGTTTCGAACTCTGGTTCTGTACTCGAATAGCCATCGTAGCCCTACTGTACAAACACTTCAGCACTTCGATATACCGATAGTCAACTTGGCACCGCTGAAGAGACTGTAGCACCGCCCAAATTTCGATGGAATCGAAGGCTTTCTCATAGTCCACATACGCCAGGCAAGGTGGCAGATTGTACTCTTCGGACTTCTGTACAATCTGCCGCAGGGTATGTCTATGTAGGTACTGAAGCCTTTTCGGAAACCGGCTTGTTCGGGAGGCTGGAAGTCGTCGAGTCTGCGTACGAGACGATTCGTAATGACTATCGAAAACAGCACGTAGACGCGGCTCAGAAGGGAAATCGGTCTATAGTTCTTCAAGAGGGCGTTGTCACCTTTCTTGAAGAACAAGATCACCTCACTTCTGCTCCACGCCTCCAGAGTAGTGCCACCATGGAGGACGGAATTGAAAAGCTTCTGAAGGATTTCAAGTACCGGTGTTCCGCTCACTTTCAGAAGCTCCGCTGTAATTCCATCCTCGCCTGGGGCCCTGCCGTTTTTAAGGTGCTGGAGAGCCATTCTAATCTCGCTCAGACTGACGTCCGGGGTATTATCGGAATAGTGTCGGATAAGACTTGCTCTTGGATCGTTACTCACACTTGCGTGTGGTTCCAACGATGATGTGTACAGCTGCCCATAGAACCTTCTCAATCTCACTCAAAATCTCAGGTGTCCCGAAAACGATGCTGCCATACTCAGTCTTCAGCTTTGACAGTTGGCTCTTTCCGGCAGACAGATCTCTGGCAAAAACTTTGGAGCCCTGGTTTCGCTCGATCGCTTCTTTAATACGAGTAGTATTAAAATTGCGTAAGTCTCGCTGCATACATTTGGAGATCTATCTGTTCAGTTGCCTGTATGCTGTCAAATCTGCTGACGATTGCAGCCTCATTTCCCGTCTAACAGCCATGAGATTAAGAGTGTGATCGGAGAGTTTTTGTGTTCTTCTGCGGCGGGTCTTGCAGAACTCAGCTCCGACCGCATGGACAGTTTCCACGAGCTTGTTATTAATATCGTCCACTGCATTGCAATCTTCTAGGCACTGAAAGTGGTTACGTAATTCGAGCTGAAAGATTTCGAGATTCTGGATTAGAGCACGAGGGGGGACGGAGCGTTGATTTCATTAGACGAGACCTCTCCAACTTAACGTTTAGGTTCAGTGTGGCTCTAACCATTCGGTGATCGCTGCCAGTTTTCACCCTTGCGATCACTGAGACATCACTGAATAGTTGGCGTCTGGTCGTCATAGTGAAGTCAATCTCATTTTTTGTCGAACCGTCGGGGCTCAACCAGGTTCACTTCCTGTGGGGCCGCTTCTGGAAGAAAGAGTTCATCATAAAGAGTACATCTTTCTCCGTAAAGTCGGCCAGCTGCTGTCCCTTCGGTTCCGTTGCCCTACTCCAAATTTCCCTACCTTCAGCTCACCGCTTTCTCTTGTGCCTAGTTTTGCGTTGATGTCTCCCATCAACACCGTGTAGTGGGTTTTGGAGGAATGCATGGCTCTGGAAATATCCTCATACATTTCCTCCACCTCCTCATCGGGATGTGCCGAGGTTGGTGTGTAAACCTGTATGACCTTCAGCGAATACCGTTTTCACCAAACGGGTTCTGAGTATAAGGTACGCAAACCTCGTCGATACACTCCCATCTTTAAAACGTTGTTAACGAGAGACTTGTGGACGATAAATCCGACATCTCCTTGGGACATATGGTCGCCCTCCCGGTGATGGAACAAGTTGGCGGATTCAAGAATCACCGTGTCCTCCCTCTCTCTTCGGACCTCGGATAATCCTATAATATTCCAGCGCAACTTGTCTATCTCTTCTTCCAGCTCCAGGATCTTCTCGTCAGTCCTCAGGGTACGTGCGTGAAATGTTGCCAGGTCGAGTCGTCGTAGGTGGCAACCGAACCTCCACCGGAGATTCTTAGCACCCCCTGCCCCGCCGTTACCATGGTCACCACCGTAGCCAGGAATAGCGGAGTCGCCGGGGACTGGGGGCCGTCTATTTGTGTAATTCTTCATGGGGGGTATATTGCCATAGTTGCCACGCTTGGCGAGCGGGTTGGCAACCGCAGTTTTATTGTTGTTGTTATCAGGAAGATGCTGCTGCACATCTCCTGCCTGTTTCCCTCTGTCGCCTTTTACGACACCCACGGGAAGATATGGGGTAGTGGATATTCTTAACCACCACTACACGACACTTTTTTGCAGAATAGTAATACCAATTGAGTAATTGATTGACACCTAACAGTTCTTTCGCTTTTCAGAAAAACCCAAATGCTTGTTCGGAATCGACAAATTGAATGATGGCTTTGATTGGATGGATATTGATGACGAGTTTGAGCATGTAAGAAAATGTTTTGTTTTCTTAAATCTTGCATAATAATATTACATTATTATACTAATAGATATACTGTATTCCAGATGGATGAAACATTCCATTTCTATAAGTGCCTGAAGTGTCCGTACACCCTGATATATCTCCGGTAGTCTTTTGAACCAAAGGAGAAAATTAGAAACATGGACAATAAACCAGTTTTTTCAAGCGGCACTAAAATATGGAGGGTAAATAAAATAATTGTACAGAAAACTATAGTAAAATTATTTTGTCCGTGCAGTTGGGGTCATAAATCATAACTCGACCTCAGTCCGGCTAGGGCGGTGAGCATGTTGCGCAGGCGCAACGCCATTTTCAATAACAACAAATGAATCATCGAAAACAAGTACACGGCTGTGGTACGGTATACATAGGGTGGTGGGAAATTATTATCTTATGAGTCATTTGTTTTTCATTATTACCCCCGTCTAATACCTGCCCAATTGAGTTGGTATGCGCTCAAGCAAAAAATGAATTTTGCCACCAGAAACAGCACTTTTAAAATTGCAGACGTCGAAATGTTACCGCATGAAGCAATTTCAAACGTTTCGCAAAAGAACGAGGAAGATTGTGTAAAGCATGCAGAAAAACTCCTGGAGGAAGACTTGAATAAATCTCATCGGGCAGAAGATATCGTAATTCATGTGGATGACGGTGACTCCAATGATTCTGATGTAGAATTTTAATTTAAATAATTTTAGATTTAATTTTAGATATAAGTTATTATCTCTATATTTATATTTATTTTAATATAACTTGTTGCATTCCGAATATTTGTACTTATATTTTTTTAATACATAGATACCTAATTAATAATTTATTTTAAATTATTATTATTCTTATGTTCATACAATAAATACGTTGATTTATCTATTTTTTTTTCATTTTTATCACTAACCCACATAATGACAAAACTAAATACACTATCGATAACACTTATATAATAATGTGCATCACTATGCTCGCCCCTAAGGCCCGTGAGTGGGAGAGAGACCGAAATACTTCGATGATTTATGACCTAAACTGCACATGTATCGATTTTAAACATTCAAGATAAATATCGACAGTCGTCGACAGTCAGGACTCAATCCCTAGCGTACATGTAAAATAATTTGATGAAAAATGTATGATCCAAAATCATGCAAACTATCAACAACGCTACTTTTTTCTTTACAAAATATAAAAATTTACGAGGTAATTGAAATTATTTTATACTTTAGACGGTATAAAACAAAAAATTTTACCCAATAAACGCATCATAGCAGTGATGACGTCCTGAAAATTAATTTTTGAATTGTGCCGTTCACAGAATAATAAATTATTTTTGAAGACAATACTATTTACGAAATATAATCATGACTAAACCAAAGAAACTAACATACTGAGGAGCTCATTTCCTGCGTGCTTCTTGTGACGACCTGTCTTTCAAAATCAGTCACAAAGTCATGAGATTTTCCATCTTGCTATAATGCCGTAAGGAATTTTCTTGCACACTATGGTCGTCTACTAATATCCTAATATCCAGCAGCATCTCCCTGATAACAATTCGAAATAATAAAAAAAACTGCTGTTGACAACCCGCTCGCCAAGCGTGTCAACTATGGCAATGTTCCCCCTGTGAGGCAATTTAAGGGGGAGTCCTGTGTTCTGCAGTAAACTTTTATCGGCTGTAATTGATAATTGATCTAAAAGTTATGTATTACGCAGTTTTTTTTTAAAATTTTCATAAATATTTTAATTACCGTGTACAATTGATTTTAAGCGGCCATGTCCACTTAATAGTTTAGTAAGTCGCGTAGTTTTAATTTGGTAACATTGTACTGTCGACAAATAGAGATTTTGATTTGGTTTCATGGGAATACATTTTATAGGCATTGATTATCGACTTTTATTTATTCATGTCGCAAAAGAAAACATGAATAAATATATCTGATCAATAAATAAAAGGAATTTGTACTTAGGCATTAGGTTGGAAATAATAATGTTCCGGATTTTTGAAAATTCCAGGGCTTCCAGGCTTCCAGGGCTAATACGGGACAAAAGAAGTCATAGGATAAAATTCTCAAATTGTCTACGGGCCTAAGAGAAGAGAAACATGGTGCCGTTTGCTAAGAAAACAACGGGATGATCCATATTTTTAAACAAATAACTCGAATAGTTTGTTTAGCACACTTCTATGATAATGATTTTACTCTAAATAAATCAAAGACCCGAAAAGTTAATACAACTGCAACCCCCCATCTAACGGAGGGTGTTATTAAAAGGTATTTATAATTAAATTAATATTTAGTACTTCATAAATATTTAAGTAAATGGGTTTTTGTATACTTCACTTTTGATGTCCTAACTAGAGCCGATGCAACGTTCTTGCGCCATGGGAGCTCCGCTCGCTTCACTTAATTATTATTAATAATTCAGTTAATCTGCTGTCAAATAAATTCCTCGATTTTTATTTTCATAATTAATGGTCCCTATAAAACAATGTTCATTACATTATAATGCTTTCTCCAACACTCCTACAACTTACTTGCTTAAGGGATATGAAGGAAAATCCGAGTAACGAATAAATCTAAAATATTAACTTTCTTTGCACACTCTAAAAATAAATAACTTAAAGTGGTCAGGGCAAAAAAAATTGCATTTCATAAACTTTTTAAAGGTTTCTCTTTTGTCGAATTGTGTGGCTTTAGGTGTTTCTTCACGTTTACGGGGTTTTGTATAGTTTGGGGTAAAATCGAACTTCAGGTAACCCTGTTTTTTATACCCGCCAAAACTTTATTTTTTAAAGATTTATCAAAGGGCTTAGGGTCAAAAGAGCTATAAAAGTGTAGAATGAAAAAGTTTTTCATTCTGTATATCGGAATAATAGTATAACATTTTATTTAGTTACATAGTAATTATTCGTAAGAGACAAAGTTTTATTATAATTTGAAAATGAGAACGTCAAGATTTAGAATCGTGAAATAATATTCAAAACTTGCAATGATATTGTTCTTTAAAATATTGAAAATTAGTTTCAATAAATAAGGCTCTTTTGATTTTTTCACGATAATTTAGGGAGTATTCCTTCAGGTTCTAGGGTAATCGTACGTACTAAATCGTACGTGAAAACGCTGCTCTGTGGTAGTTTATGAGTATGAGATGGCGCTGATTTATTATATGTTTAAACCGTGAAAAATGTTTGTTCGCACGATCATATCTTGTCATTTATATCGATGTTCGAAACTATAATAAGTGTAATGTTCGAACAAAAAGCACAAAATATTAGTGAGTATTTTCCGCAGGTTTCCTACAATAGAACAAGAAAAATTCCTGAAAATATTGTGGTAATTATTTAAAACATTTGTATTTATTGACCGTTATTTGTAAGGATTATTGCTACATTTACTCGAATTTTATCTGTTTCAGATCATTTATTTGAGTTGTAAGTTTTTACCATTTAAATATGTCGTTAATTGTCTGTGAAGAATAAATCTCTGATAAACACATTTATTACATATCAATAACATGCGTGGAAATATTATGTGTGAAAGCAATACAAAACATCAATAATAACGTACAGTTTATAAAACAATCTGCTTCCAGAAAATAAAGTTACATTACTTTACCTATGTAATTTTGGTGCAACCTTTCAAATGTATGAGAATTTAACCCATAGGTTTGTGAGGTTTGAGCCAAAATTATTCGAATATACCTTAAAAATTTTAGTTACAGAATACAAAGGTTTGAAATTTCCGCGAAAAAAGTTTCATATGGGCACCCACTGTAACGCTAGAGATAGTATACACATATCACAGATTACCTCCACACATATAAACGCGTGTTCCATTTTTTTTAAGCCTGGAGATGGCGTTCTTGTCTCGGTAGAGAGTGATTGTGTTCTGTGTCCGGGTCTGTCGTGTTGTTTAAATCATCTCTTTGTATTTTAAACTTTTAAGGTGGCCCTAGTCGATAGCTCGAACTAAATGGTGGGCGGGGTTAAATAAAATATCTCGGCCGACATCACGTGCAAAAGGGGTAGACGCTGTGATGAGCAGTAAGAAGCTAGTGCGCACACACATACGCACTCCTGAGTGACGCAAAGCGACGGCGTCATCGCGTACCTACAGATTGCGATTCTTTTTTTGAATGACAACATAAACTCAAACCGCAATTGAAAGCTCCGTGTCGCAGTGGCTGCGCTAGGGGCCGCGGTTTCGAATCCCGCACGGAACAAATATTTGTATGCCCTACAAATAGTTGTTCCGGGTCTGGATGTTTGTCCTTGTGCAATTTATGTTTGTAAACTGCCTCTACGATACAGGAGAAAATCCTACTGTGGGGGTAATGTATTTTAAAAAAGAAAAAAGAGAAAGGAAACAAATTGGTGTTATTATTATGAACCCAATTTAGTTGTTATTATGAAAGTTCTTATGTGAATTTAAGTAGATGTTGTTATTATATAATAATTTCACTGATTTGTTTTTACCTACTTTTTAACCGACTTCGAAAAAAGGAGGCGGTTCTCAATTCGTTGTTTTTTGGTTATGTATGTTCTGTTCCCCGATTTCTCGAAGATGCCTGAACCGGTTTGGAAAATTATTTTTTGGTTTGAAAGAATATACTTTCCAGATGTTCCCATGGTAATCGATGATGGTCAGATCAGCATCTGATGATGGGAGCTTGAAGAAATCGTGGGAATTCTTCAATAAATTACAGCAAATCAACCGCGATTGCTGCTATTGCGCATCTATGCATTCTTTACGCAACCACACAGTATATCACGCCTCTGTACCCACTAAATGGACATAACTCTCAACTAAAAATAGTAACATTAAAAAAAAATTGAAAAAAAAATAACCGACTTCTAAAACAGAAAAAAGTGTAAAATAATTACGTTTTTTTAATGTTTTTGTATTTTATTGTAGGTTATGCAAACATTACTGTAGGTACTACGTATTCTAAATAGGTAATTACTTACCATAGCTAGTTACCTATAATAGCCACAGGCAACTTCCCGAAGTATATGCCAGCCAGTGTCAGGATAACTGCTTTTTCGACAGCGCGACTGATGTGAGTGGGGCTTTTATGTAGGTTAATTAAATAAATAAAAATGTTAGTTCGTAAATTGTTTATTGATCGTTTGTGTTTAATAGCGGTTTGCAATATTCTCTTAGTACTTAGAAAGTTATCAACAATAGGAATTGTGTCACTGCAGGGACAAGCACAAACGTCTACCAAAATAGTATCGTACCTAAACGGAATAGGACTAACAGCACAGACTTCCTTATAGAAGTCCAAAGAACACGTCTAGACAAGGTAAGTAATTAGGAGAAAACTACAATTCAGAGATTGATTGTAAATCAAATTCACAGTACAGACACAATTAGCGAAATATAAATAAAATTTTGAATTATTTTATGATAGATAACGCTAGTTGAAAACCAAACACTGTATGGGAATGACATCACTGAACGGATCAGGTGGTCAGTCCAAACAAATAAAAGGCGCGATTGTAGAAAAAGATTCGTTACGAAACGTTTGTAGGCTAGGGGGCTTGGCCTGTTTATGCTATTGATAACGAAGGCTATAAAATATGTACAAATTAGAAACTAAATCCTATGTGTACTTATCTGTATTCATAACCCAATATCTGAGGTAGGTTGATGCGCTCCTTAATTTTTATATAGTTCGTATTATTCTTCGTTCGTAATTTAAATCTAAACCAAAATATATGCTATAATACCATAGCAAAGCTACTACTATTTTATTTAGTAGTAGCTTATATAGTATTATAGTAAATTATATATATATATATATAGTATGTCCGAGGTAAGGTTAAATATAAACAAATATTTGCCAAGTGCGAACCCGACTTCCGAGCTTCCGTACCATCTTACAAGATTTGATATACATATTACTATCGATCAAAAAAAGCCAAAAATACACGTTTCTTTTTCTAGTCGGAAACCCTTTAATTTCTTATTTTTAATATTTGATGTTATAGCGGCAACAGAAATACACGTTCTGTGAAAATACAACCATCTACCTATTACGGATCATGAGATACAGCCCGCTGACAGACAGACACACGGACAGTGGAGGCTTCGTAATAGGGCCCTGCTGGTTACCCTTCGGGTACGGAATCCTAAAAAAGTACTTAGTTGTCCACTCACATCTGTATGGTTCTTTCTTCAAAGGACCATTAGCCACCTGCCTGGTTCTCGTATGACATGACCAATGTCATACGGAATTGTTTCGGTAGATCGGGTGCTTCTTCTCAGTTTCATGTTTTTGTTGTGTTAAAGTGTTTTAAAAAAAACAACTTACAAAACAAATTTTATTTATAATTGACTGCCCTTCTCAGATTCTTATGTACTTACATAAATTACATTAGGTATATCAGGATATGAGATTCCTATACGTTAGCACGATTATCGAAAATCTAAAAATTACCTATTCTAATTAAATTTATAGATAATTTTTTTAATATATTAAGATTTTCGACGATCGTGCTTATCAATGAGATGTTTTCGTTAGTTGGCAAATTAAAGTAGTTAAGTACCTAATGTACTACCTGTACCGAAAGTTCATTATTATGTACCTACCTGTTTTCAATTTTAACTACATGTGCTTCAACAAATTTATTTTACTTTTTACATACATTTTACCATTTTTTATATTACATTTTACCAGCTATATTCATCCCGGCTTCAGCAAGTGGACAAGAACGAAAGGAAGCAATTTTTCTTAATAAAGATGTAGATATGTAGGTATTACAACCATAAATAAATAGCAGCAGCTAACCTAGTGAGCATGTGTGGGTGCGCGCTGCGCTCCCCCCCCCTCCCTCCGTCCGTCCCACTGATCTGGGAAACAATTTGTAGCGAAAGGCAAGATGATTTACAACAAAAAGGAGCGCCCGAAATTTTATAAACAGACTTTTGGGAGTCTGGATATCATGAAAAATATGTATCTGTACAAAATAAAATTATTTGCATTTTTGAATAACTAGTCTATCCCTGTATGGTAACTGTTTTGCAATTTTCGTTCTTCTTATGGTATTTATTTCCGCCCAAAGATGTGTTAAAAATGGTGTTGAAATTCGGAATTTTCGACGCTTATAACTTTTGAACATAATCTTTTTTTTACTTTTTTGTTTCCATACAGGGCTAGATAATGATGAGACAAATTGAAATTATTTTTTATTTTATACTTACACTATCAAACAGTGGAGTAATCGCCAGACTACGTTTGTATGGAAGAACGAGTGACTAGTGTACCCTTAAACGAAAAAATTTAAAAATATTTTATGTAGTTCGGTTAAGTTTGATTTTTAAGTTTTATTATAAGAATTATTTTTAGTAATAATGAGTGTACGTAATTTTTTTATAGAAGAGGGGGCAAACGAGCATCACTAATCAGCTGGTGATCCTAAAGGTACTTCATGAGCTGGCAGTTTACAATGGACTCCATTGTTTTGGAGAACAAGGAGGTGATGACGATAGGCCTGTAGTTGGAAGGGTCTGAGCGGTCGCCTTTTTTTCGATGAAAGCCGTCTTCCATGATTTTGCGACTACACCTAGGGAGTAGGAGTACCGGAAAAGACGCGTTAAAATGCCACCTGAGCACACGTCCTCAGCACAATTGGGGGGGATTCCGTCAGGCCCACTCGACTTGTGAATGTCCAGGGAGAGGAGTGCTTAGCGAACCGAGCGCTGTGTGAACTGCACTTCTGGGATTGAGCACTCACAACGCGGGATGGTCGGCAGCGTACTCCCCCGTCATCGAGAGTCGAGTTGGACGCAAAGAAAGAGCCTAGCAGATCGGCTTTCTCCTTTGCGGTATGGGCCAATGAGTCATCCTCCTTATGCAGAGATGGAAGAGATGGCTGACAGAAATTCCCCTGGACCGCCTTGGCGAGAGACCAGAATGTATGTGTTCCAGAAGGAAGGCGAACTAGTTTCTCGACAATTCTGCCTATGTGCTCTGATATGTTGGAATGACTCTGACTGGTATGCGGAATTATACTACTTTTTTAGAGCGCTGGTTTTACATCCCGGGACGTTGATGCGTCAGCCCAGGCTTGGTAGCACTCCTGCTTATAGCATGATGCTATTTTACAGGAGTGACCAAACCATGGCTGAGATTTGCCTACGATGGGCACCACAGAGGAAGGAATAAAAAGTTCCATACCCTGAAGTACCACATCAGCGACAGAATCCGCAACGATGTTGGGATCGTCCGGCGAGAAGCAAACCCGCCCCCAAGAGTAGGAAGCAAAGAAAGACCGCATCATATCCCAATCGGCTGACCTATAGTGCAAACACGGCGGCAGCCTGCAGAATGCAACTGTGATTTCAGCATGAGGATTTGTTAAACTCGTACCAAAAGGAAAGTGGCATAACATTTCTATAATTAGAACCGTTACAGGTTTTTATCTGAGTACAGTAATATTACGAAAATAATTTATAATCATAAAAACTTAAATAATCAACATTCTTTTTATTACAATTTTTATTTATTTAAACTTTTGCATAGGAAGTAAAATGTGACATTTTTACCACTATTAGTAGACAATCAATAAGCACTAATAGCAGAAGTATGTGTTTAATCAAATCAAGCACCAAACCATTATAAAATATTTAAGCTTTCATATAGTGAGGTAGACGCAAACTTACGCAACTTCAATACTGCTCGTGTTGAAGAAGCGATTGAGCGGAACCAGGGCTCCAAAGTCTTTGCCAGAGATCTGTCTGCCAGCAAGAGCCAACTGTCAAAGCTGAAGACTGAGTGTGGCGGCATCGTTTCTGGGACACCTGAGATTTTGTGAGATTGAGAGGTTCTATGGGCAGCTGTACACATCATCGTTGGAGCCACACGCAAGTGTGAGTAACGATCCAAGAGCAAGTCTTATCCGACACTATTCCGATGACGTCAGTCTGAGCGAGATTAGAATGGCTCTCCAGCACCTTAAAAACGGCAAGTCCCCCGGCAAGGATGGAATTACAGGGGAGATTTTGAAAGCGGGTGGAAAACCGGTACTTGAAGTCCTTCAAAAGCTTTTTAATTGCGTCATCCATGGTGGCACTACCCCCGAGGCGTGGAGCAGAAGTGCGGTGGTCTTGTTCTTCAAGAAAGGTGACAACGCTCTTTTGAATAACTACAGACCGATATCCCTTCTGAGCAGCGTCTACGTGCTGTTCGACAGTCATTACGAACCGTCTCGCACGCAGACTCGACGACTTCCAGCCTCCCGAACAAGCCGGTTTCCGAAAAGGCTTTAGTATCATAGATCACATACATACCCTTCGGCAAGTTGTACAGAAGTCCGAAGAGTACAATCTGCCACTTTGCCGTATGTGCACTAAGGCCTTCTCGCCTTTGATTCCTTCGAAATTTGGGTGGTGCTACAGTCTCTTCAGCGGTGTCAAGTTGACTGTCGGTATATCGAAGTGCTGAAGTGTTTTTACAGTAGGGCTACGATGGCTATCCGAGTACAGAACCAGAGTACGAAAGCTATCCAACTGCAGAGACATGTAAGACAGAGTAACATTATTTCCCCGAAACTCTTCACCGCTGCATTGGAAGACGTTTTCAAGCTACTGGACTGGAAAGGATACCGTATTAACATCAATGGTGAGTACATCACTCATCTTCGATTTGCCGACGATATAGTCCTTATGGCAGAATCGCTGGAGAACTTAAGCACTATGCTCAATGGCCTCAATAGAGCCTCCCAACGGATAGGTGAACATGGACAAAACAAAGATCATGTTTACCTTATGTCCATGTCACACCTATGCCCGTAGTTGTTGGGAGCACTAAGCTCGAAGTTGTTGACGAGTACGTTTACCTGGGACAAATAGTCCGATTAGGTAAGTCCAACTTCGACCGAGAGGTCAATCGACGGATTCTACTCGGCTGGGCAGCGTTCGGGAAATTACGACACATCTTCTCGTTAGGTATACCTCAAAACCTGAAAACTAAGTTGTACAACCAGTGCGTGTTGCCAGTGATAACCTACAGAACCGAGACGTGGTCCTTCACTGCTGGCAGTACGAGGACGTTCAAAGTCGCTCAGCGAGCTATGGAGAAGACTACGCTCGGGGTTTCTCTGCGTGATAAACTTAGAAATGAGGATATCCGCAGTAGCACCAGAGTGACCGACATAGCCCAACGGATTAGTAAGTTGAAGTGGCAATGGACCGGCCATAAAGCTCGAAGAACCGACAACTGTTGGGGAAAAAAGGTTCTCGATTGGCAGCCTCATACCAGTAGGCGAAGTGTAGGGCGACCCCCCACTGGGTGGAGTGACGACCTGGTAAGACATGCAGGAATTCGATGGATGCAGGTGGTTCAGGACTGTGCTTTGTGGCATTACTTGGGGGGAGACCTATGTTCAGCAGTGGACTTGTGAAGGGCTGTAATGATGAATGATCGCTTGATTTAGAATTCAATTTACTTCATCGTTCGAATAATAATAAGCGTAGACCTATTTTCCTAAATGTTTTAGGCATATAAAGTAATAAAATTAAATAACAAAACAAAAACGAGTATATCGATGTCGATTTTTGCTAACATTGCGAACAAAATCACTAAAGACGTATGTTTGTAAAGTAACGTATGCTATAATAAAGATGTCAAGTTTCTAGTAAATCAGAACATACGAGTGTACTTACATTCATATATGGCAAAGTGTAAAGAGACCAAAGATGACCACTTCTATTTCCACACTTGAATTATACGCAACATCTTTCAATAGATTTGTCTATTTTTGCCTTATTCGAAAATTAAATAAGAAAAAGCGAGACAACTATATTGACTCAATTTATGTTGAATTGTTTAAAGTGTTTGCAATTTATGTTGAAAGTTCTCTCTATGCATACGTATGTATGTAATTACTCTAAGGTTTATTTAATAGTAAGGAATTTATAGATAAAATATTTATTACTTCAAAGGTTATAAATAAAGATATGAAAAAATGTATACCTTTCCTGATAGCGTCGTCACATGATGCATGTGAAAAATATAAGGAAAAAAATACGTGTGGCACTAGGGGACTGCCGCGGTAAAGCTATTGCATAGCATTTATATCAACTTATGCAATTATAATTATTTATTTATTTTATTTATGCAGTATTTTTTTTCTTTGTTAGCAAAAATGTTCGCTCCATGCAGGAATTGAACCCATGATCCGCTACGCTGCATTCGGGTGGTTCAGCCACTTCGCCAAACGTGCCATCAAAAATAATATATAAATATAAAAAATATATTTAAGTATAAAGTCTGTGTTTATTAAATACTCTAAATTCACGAAAGTTGCTAGCATGACGACGACACATATAAATCCAAAGAATATACTTCTTGCAATAAACTATATTATTGTTTAAAATATTTTTTTGTTATCGTACAATACATGCAAGTATAAATATAATTGCTTATATAAAATATAAGTAGTATGCATGTAGACTAGTTGCATGATGCAACTAGTCTACACGCATACATCTAGTAGCACGCACGGAAACACCGTGCAGAAGTCTGCCAAACTTAAACGACGTTTAGACGATGTTAGGTTTTGGGGTGTTAGGTTTATTTTCGTTACGGAATTTCTTGATTCGGTCGCCGCGCTCAAAGCCCGCGATAAAAGCTATGCAATAGCTTAAAAATATTATTATTAAATCAAATTACATATCCATGTAAGATTTTTCTGCATTATGTTGACGAAATTTCCTTTGACGTTCAGCATTTGATTTTGGTACTGTTTCTTTTTTTTTTATTTTTTTTTCTTCATTTTTCTTCAAATCTTTCTGACGCTGATAATATGCCCTTTGACGTGCATTAGTTTTTTTTCTTTTTAGCTCTTTACGCTTTTCTTCTCTATAAAACGAAAATATCTAGGTATAAATAATAGGTATAAATAAATAGGTATAAATAGAGTAATGATAAACCAAAACAAAATTATTCATTTAAAAAAAATAACGATATTAAGAAGTGATTATCGAATTTCGCGCGATGTACATTTATATACATATAATATCATATATACTTTCTCTGCGCGGCATTAATGTGCATTATCTATACACCAAAAACAAAGGTACTGAATAGTACACGTGCTTGGTTCGATGGCTTCTGTTATATACATAACGAAGAATGAATTTATATATATATATATATATATATATATATATATATATATATATTTATATACGTGGTAGAGCCATGCTGCAGTTATATTAGTAGTATAGTTGTAGCACGAATGGGTCGGCTCGACCGGGGAAGGACCACGCTCTCACAGAATACCAGCGTGAAATAGTAGCTTAATGCTGCTGTATTTCGTATGGTGAGTGTAGAGAACCGGAGACCCTTTTTACTGGAAACGAGGCATTCCATCTTAGTCCTCACGGGTGACAACGCATCTGCATTTTGATTCGTAATCGAGGATAGATGTAGATGTCTATGGGCCACAGCAACCACTTACCATCAGGTGGACTGTGTGCTCGTTTGTCACCCTATCCTATATATATATATATATATATATATATATATATATATATATATATATATATATATATATATATATATATATGTATATATAATACATAGTCACACAAAATGCCTTTTTTATTTTACCCAGCAGTGCTTAGCATTTCCGACCGGGAGACCGTATGGAAGGAGAAGGAGCTCCACGGGAGGTTCTACAAAGCTCTACATGAGCCTTTCGTAGACACAGTAGCCTCCCTCCACTGGCTACGTTTCGGTGACCTATTCGGGGGAAACCGAGGGTTTTGTCTGTGCAATACAGGATCAGGTTATTAAGACCAACAACTATCGGAGATACATCCTAAAGGATGGCACCGTCGACGTCTGTCGAGCTTGTCGCCATCCCGGGGAGTCACTTAGGCGTGTCATCTCCGGTTGTTCGGCGCTTTCTAACTCTGAGTACTTGCACAGGCACAACCTAGTAGCCAGAATTCTACACCAGGAGCTCGCTCTGAAATACGGTCTCGTGGACCGGAAATTGCCGTATTACAAGTACTTGCCGGAAGCCGTGCTCGAAAATGACCGCGCCAGGCTCTATTGGGACCGGGCCATCATCACAGACAGGACTATTCTTGCGAATAAGCCTGATATTGTGCTGATGGACCGGGCACAGTCAAGGATATTTTTGGTCGACATTACCATTCCGTATGACGAGAACCTCGTGAAAGCCGAAACAGACAAGCCTACAAGAATTTTAGTTTTCGCCCACTGTATTACAAGAGGTACTATAAACTTAAAAGTGTTTTTGTAAAATCAGAAAATGGCAAAACGGTTTGGGAAATCGGTGTATTTAGTTTTCTCATTCGGTGATTGCGATTTTTTAACCGTGACGTTATTTTTTTCTTTTTGGGTGTGTTTTTGATATAAAATAATAACCATGATTAATTATTTCTCTTTGAATCATAATCTAATAATAAAATCTTTTAAATATAGCAATCAAATATTCAAAGATATATATAATAATTCAAAGTACAAAATACTCGTAAATGAGAAAGTAAAAATAACGTAAAAAAGTTAGAAAGCGCTGAACAACCGGAGATGACATGCCTAAGTGACTCAACGGGATGGTGACAAGCTCGACAGATGTCCACGGTGCCATCCTTTAGGATGTATCTCCGATAGTTGTTGGTCTTAATAACCTAATCCTGTATTGCACAGACAAAACCCTCGGTTTCCCCGCAGAGATCACCAAAGCGTAGCCAGTGGAGGGAGGCTACTGTGTCTACGAAACACTCATGTAGAGCCTTGTAGAACCTCCCGTGGAGCTCCTTCTCCTTCCATACGGTCTCCCGGTCAGAAATAATAAGCACTGCTGGGTCCTGCCATTGCTCGTTGGCTAAGGATAGAGGGGTAAGCCCTTTATCACTAGAAATGACGTCATTATAGAATGGATCATCCGATCTCGCCAGGAAGTAATTACGGAGGCTGCACACTTCGCGATTATGCATGGTGAGCGCGCTCAAGAAGCCACGCCCACCATGCTTTCGCGGCAAGTACAGCCTCATTACCGACGATCTCGGATGATGCATCCTATGGGACGTCATGGTAGTGCGGACTTTTCTATCCAGGGCGTTAAGTTCAGTCTGGGTCCACCTGAGTATGCCAAAGGTATTATTATTATTGTGTGGGGGGTATCAATATAGTTTTCTCATCTGGTTGGGTTCTATAAATATATAATTATAAATTAAAATGAAAAGATAAATATACATAAATATCAATAAAATAAAATAAATACAAAAAATACACAAATAAATAAAGATCCAACCAGATGGAAGCCCTCGGCAGGGGAGACCAAACGGCCGAGGGTTAGGGGGAAAGGGAAAGAAACCGACGGACGATGCGGGCGGTATCGAGGACCACTGCCTTCTGCATTTGAGCCAGGAGCGGTCCGTCACGGAGTCCCAGTCGCCTCAGATGACCCGAGAGGCTGACTGGGATTAGCCCATTCGCAGAGACGACTACAGGAATAATTTCGGTCGGCCAACCACCCCACATGTCGGTCACCTCGTGAGCCAGGTCCAGATATTTTGTTCGCTTATCTGTTTCGGCTTTCACGAGGTTTTCGTCATACGGAATGGTAATGTCGACCAAAAATATCCTTGACTGTGCCCGGTCCATCAGCACAATATCAGGCTTATTTGCAAGAATAGTCCTGTCTGTGATGATGGCCCGGTCCCAGTAGAGCCTGGCGCGGTCATTTTCGAGCACGGCTTCCGGCAAGTACTTGTAATACGGCAATTTCCGGTCCACGAGACCGTATTTCAGAGCGAGCTCCTGGTGGAGAATTCTGGCTACTAGGTTGTGCCTGTGCAAGTACTCAGAGTTAGAAAGCGCCGAACAACCGGAGATGACATGCCTAAGTGACTCCCCGGGATGGCGACAAGCTCGACAGACGTCGACGGTGCCATCCTTTAGGATATATCTCCGATAGTTGTTGGTCTTAATAACCTGATCCTGTATTGCACAGACAAAACCCTCGGTTTCCCCGAAGAGATCACCGAAGCGTAGCCAGTGGAGGGAGGCTACTGTGTCTACGAAAGGCTCATGTAGAGCCTTGTAGTACCTCCCGTGGAGCTCCTTCTCCTTCCATACAGTCTCACGGTCGGAAATGTTTTGTATTGTTATTACTATTATTATTATTATGTGTGGGGTATCTAAATAGTTTTCTCATCTGGTTGGGATGTATAAATATATAATTATAAACGAAAATGAAAAGATAAACATACAAAAATATCAATAAAATAAAATAAATATGAAAATACATAAATAAATAAAAGCCCAACCAGATGGAAGCCCTCGGCAGGGGAGACCAAACGGCCGAGGGTTAGGGGGAAAGGGAAAGAAACCGGCGGACGATGCGGGCGGTATCGAGGAGCACCGCCTTCTGCATTTGAGCCTGGAGCGGTCCGCCACGTAGTCCCAGCCGCCTCAGATGACCCGAGAGGCTGACTGGGATTAGCCCGTTTGCAGAGACGACTACAGGAATAATTTCGGTCGGCAGACCACCCCACATGTCGGTCACCTCGTGAGCCAGGTCCAGATATTTTGTTTGCTTATCTGTTTCGGCTTTCACGAGGTTCTCGTCACACGGAATGGTAATGTCGACCAAAAATATCCTTGACTGTGCCCGGTCCATCAGCACAATATCAGGCTTATTCGCAAGAATAGTCCTGTCTGTGATGATGGCCCGGTCCCAATAGAGCCTGGCGCGATCATTTTCGAGCACGGCTTCCGGCAAGTACTTGTAATACGGCAACTTCCGATCCACGAAACCGTATTTCAGAGCGAGCTCCTGGTGTAGAATTCTGGCTACTAGGTTGTGCCTGTGCAAGTACTCAGAGTTAGAAAGCGCCGAACAACCGGAGATGACATGCCTAAGTGACTCACCGGGATGGCGACAAGCTCGACAGATGTCGATGGTGCCATCCTTTAGGATGTATCTCCGATAGTTGTTGGTCTTAATAACCTGATCCTGTATTGCACAGACAAAACCCTCGGTTTCCCCGAAGAGGTCACCAAAGCGTAGCCAGTGGAGAGAGGTTACTGTGTCTACGAAAGGCCCATGTAGAGACTTGTAGAACCTCCCGTGGAGCTCCTTCTCCTTCCATACGGTCTCCCGGTCGGAAATTGTCTGCACTGCCGGGTCTTGCCATTGCTCGTTGGCTAAGGATAGAGGGGTAAGTCCTTTATCACAAGAAATGACGTCCTTATAGAATGGATCATCCGATCTCGCCAGGAAGTAATTACGGAGGCTGCACACTTCGCGATTATGCATGGTGAGCGCGCTCAAGAAGCCACGCCCACCATGCTTTCGCGGCAAGTACAGCCTCATTACCGACGATCTCGGATGATGCATCCTGTGGGACGTCATGGTAGTGCGGACTTTTCTATCCAGGGCGTTAAGTTCAGTCTGAGTCCACCTGAGTATGCCAAAGGTATACATGAGGACAGGTATGACCCAGCCGTTATATGCTTGTGTCTTATTCACACCGGACAAAAGGCTGTTAAGCACTTTGGTCAAGCGTGCATAAAACACGTCGCAAACTGACTGTTTCATACCAGCCTCATCGATACCAATGTTCTGTGACATACCCAGGTATCGGTATGTTTCAGCCTCGGAAAGGGTCCTTAAGTTGACGGGCATAGATAAGTCTATGCCCTCAGAGTTAGCAACCCTACCCCTCTCAACATGGAGGACCGCACACTTATCCGTCCCCAGCTCCATTCCAATGGAACTGCTAAATTCACAAGTGATGTTTAGCAGTTCCATAAGATGGGAGCGACTGGAGGCGAATAACTTGAGGTCATCCATATAGAAAAGGTGGGTCACTTTTGTCCCTCCTTTCCGTAGCTGAAATCCCCTCCCGGAGCCCTCCAGTAAGGTACTGAGAGGGTTCAGAGAGAGGCAGAACCATATTGGACTCAAACAATCGCCCTGGAAGATACCCCATCTTATCCTTATGTGGTTCTCCGCAGCCATCATCCGCTCGCCCAGATGACAAAGGATCGTACTCCACTGCCCCATACACTGCTCGAGGAAGTCTCTAACTGTACAGTCTATCTTGTACAGTTCGAGGACTCTCTTTAGCCATGTATGGGGCACCGAGTCGAATGCCTTTCTGTAGTCTATCCAGGCGGCGGAGAAGTTCCGACGGTTGCGTTTCACCACTTTGCCAATGACCGCGTCAATGAGGAGTGGTTCCTTGGTTCCACGACCGCCGCCCCGACATCCATTTTGAGCGCGCGACATCACCTGATTTGAGTCCAGGTGACGAGCGATTCTCGCGCTCAAAATGGATGTTAGTGTCTTATATATGGTCGGTAGACATGTGATGGGGCGGTATTTGCTCGGGTCTGTGGTATTCTGGCCTTTAGGAACCAAATGGGTGATCCCAGTAGTGAAGAGGCTCGGGAGCGACTTCTGGTTGAGAACCTCTTGAAACTGTCGGGCGAGCACAGTGTGACACACCACGAACCCCTTCAGCCAGTAGTGATGCAGCCCGTCGAGTCCCGGACTTTTCCAGTTCGGGGCCCTACGGACCGCCTCAGCTACGTCATCCGGCGTTATGGTGACGGGGTCCATAGGCGTAATACCCGCACACTGACTCGCCACAACTTCCGTCCAAGGGCCCTCGTTGTGGTTTACGGGCTCTGACCACAGGCTGCGCCAGAATGCGACCGTGTCGGCCTGATTCGGTACTGGGCCCGTTCCACTTACCATTGGTCGCTCCAATGATTTATAGAGCCTCTTCTGATCACTCTGGAAGAGACGATTCTGGTTGAACCGTGTCGACCTCTCGGTATATCGCCGAATTCGCTTTCCCCAAGCAGCGATTCTCTGCTTCAGGTCGTCTATGCGCTCCGTCAGTTTTTGCATTATATCCGGCTGGGACAAACTAACATTTGTCCCAGCAAACGCCATCCTGACGGTGCGCACAATCCTTGGCCTGGTATTGCCTGACCTGAAGCATATCAGTCTGCCGATGAGGGCCCTAGCCTTTGCGATACGTTCTTCAATTCTTGTTCTCCAGGCTGGGATAGCACTACTTTGTCCAGTAGTGCGTCCAGCCGTGGAAAGTTTGGCGCCTATAATACGGCAGACTGCCAGTGCGGCGCCAAAGAGAATTGAGTCCGTCTCGCAAAGGTCCCGGCTGGCTTCCAAATAGGTCACCAGCATTGGGTTCAGAGCCCTCACGACAGCCCGATTCCGCTTGCTTAGGGCTATGCGGGGAAGTCGCGGTCGATTTTCGAGAGGCGTACTGCGCGTTTCCATAATCGCCTCTTCCAATGTACACCTCATTTGCTCTATTTCTAGTTCCTGGGTGAATGTTCCATCATCATTTGAATCAGCAACCACTGGGGTATTCTCGGCGGCATCCACGTGTGCGGGTTGTTCTGCAACTTGTGGCACCGCACCCTCAGTCGTAGCGTTTTCATTTGATGAGGGAACAGCCTCACGTCGTAGCCGTTCGAGTTCGGCGCCATCAAATATATTTGAGCGTAAGATATACCGAACTCGGTCTGCCAGGTTTTGCTCGGTGACAGTAATAGATGGCTCCAGCTCAGTAAAAAGACGATGCATCCTAGCCCGATACGCGAAACCTCCAATTTCTCCCCCTTTCGCCCTAAAATACGCCCGCAATGCGTTTGAATTCATATTGATGGTCCATCGCATGCGGCGTACTCCACCAGTGGCGGGTGCCGATTGCTGGGCCTGCGAAGACCCTGCCGACACCAAGCAAGCTGGTGGGGATGATGGATGCGAGGGGCTGCTGGGTGGTCGTGCAGCACCTCGCGCTCGGCTGGCGGTTCGCATGCTGTCGCGTCCAGCGCCAGCTCCAGACGCGCCCTGACGACCTCCAGGCAGCGGCCCTTTGCGCAATCTTCTATGTTCCATCATCCATACAGGGCGTCATTTAACGGGAGACGCCCAGACCCGGCGCCGTTTCATGGTGAGGCCATATGCACAAGCGGGCCCTTGCACCATCAATTTTTGCCGAGGCACGGCGCTCACACCTCTTGGCAAGGTGCTGACTGACTGCGCGGACGTAGCGGTTTTGTCACATAACCGTCACGTCAACGGGCGATGGGGTCGTCACTTCCCTACGCCATTTATTATTATTATTATTATTATTATTATAGTATTATAGACCTTACTATCATAAGTCCCAAATATAGGACTAAACATTGTGCAACAGTACTATAATCCCTTTCATGGATACTATGACTGAGCCGGCGCAAACCGGTTTGTACTCTGACGGAGCGTTGGTGAACCTGAACCTGTCGGTGAGAGCTCACGCACTCATCGCTGCTATATGTATGGGTGTATTCGCAGTGAGCCGTTTGTATGTAGCTTCCCCTCTGGTCGGTTTCTTTACTCATGTGGCGGAGTGGCCTAGCAATGAGTTTAACTCTAAGGACCGCGGGTTCTATTTCCGCACTGAACAAAAATTTGTGTACCTACAAATAATTGTTCCGGGTCTGGATGTTTGTTCTTGTGAAATTTATCTTCTTATGTTAACTGCCCCCACCATATACCTAGGAAACATTCTTATTGTGGAGGTAACGTTATTATAAAACAGAAACAAAAAAAGATATGAGCCGTGATAGCTCAGGGGCGAAGTGCTCGCCGTAAACGCGAGCAACCCGGGTTCGATTCCTGCCGAGTGCCGACACCAATGTAATTGTTATTTTGATGAATTATCTCTATATTATGAAACAGAACAAATGTATATAAAACGAAATCTATTTTATAGAATACATATTTTTCAATTCGAACATATATTACTTACCCATTTCTAGCTGTTACCTTGACGTTGTGACATTCCTTAGTCTACTCAGTAGGGTAAAAAAGAAAAGCCAACTTCAATTTGCTAAAAGAATAAAATAATTTATACATATTAGCTTCCGATATCGTGGCTAAATCGGATATTAATTCTTATATGCTCTGTCTTAGCACCGACCTCAGAAGTAGTGAGGCAATAGATCTCTGCTTCTGCATCCGCAACTACAAAAGTTCTGCACACTTTTTGACATCTGTTTCTGCTTCTGTTTTCGCAACTGGAGTTGTTGGAACTTTGGTGATGGCATACTTTTCCCTAAAGGTGCCAACCTCAAATTGAGAATGAAGTCCAACTTACGTCATAATCAATGATGAATTATTTTACAAAAATTCATCATTGATTATTATTACAAATGTTACAATCCATGTTTCACCAGTAAGAGTGACAATATCTTTTATAGACGTAAACCACCTTCAGGAATGAGCGAAGCTTCTTATACATGAAGAACACCGAATCTGATTTCTGGGTGTAAAAGCGGCAAAACTACTTTTCATAAAATATAATTTACTGCTACTTAATTGTAAATGTTAATTTAAAAAAAATATATTTGTCATTATTTGTACTTTTTACATAGTATTTACACTTCCGTTTCTGCATCCGTTTCCGTTTCTCTTTTTGCTAAAATTTACTTTCGACTTCTGTTTCTGTTTCTGCTTCCATTATGACACTTCCGTTGCATCAGTACTCATAAGCTGTATGTGGAAATTATTTTATTCTTTTAGTTTCAATAGTATCAACATGATTCGTGCTCGATGCCGCCCACTAGTAACCTTGCGCTCGCCCCAACTCGCGCAGTCACGCACACAGAGAGAACATTGTAGTGTACGTCAATATTACGCCGTTTCAGAGCCGTCACTTAGATTTTGACTTGCACGTCCATATTTGAATCACGTCCATATTTGAATATATGCTCTTAATCCCTAGAAGACACAAGATACGCAAAAATGAACATGTTTGTCGTATCTCTTCAATTTCGAGCACTACCTGTGTTGTCTCAGCCAGCATTGGAATTCTCGGCGTTGACATATCGAATGACTTCTTTCAAATCAGTGGCATACTAAGTAGAGCGGGCAGTAATTCATGCCAACACTCCGCTTGCAACTTTACAGGCACAGGTACGATCTCACATGGAATCCTACTGTTCTCATCTCTGGGCCGGGGCACCCCATTACTCATTAGCGCTGCGAAGAGATATTGCCTCCCTTTGCATAATTCTACCACGGGAAGTGCTCAGAGCAATTGTTTGGACTCTTTCCAGCCGCTAAATTTCACCATCGCATATCGCGACAAAACTCGCGAGCCCTACATACTGTGATGGCCCATTATCATTATAAATAATTAATAATTAATTTCTATATAAAGCCTTTAAAAATTATCTTAGAAAAAATACTGCGAAGAGATATTGCCCCCCCTTTGCATAATTCTACCACGGGAAGTGCTCAGAGCAATTGTTTGGACTCTTTCCAGCCGCTAAATTTCACCATCGCATATCGCGACAAAACTCGCGAGCCCTACATACTGTGATGGCCCATTATCATTATAAATAATTAATTTCTATATAAAGCCTTTAAAAATTATCTTAGAAAAAATATAAAAAAATTAAAAAATAAAAATACATTAATAAGCATAAAGTTAAAAAAATACATTTCAAACATTATGTAAGTATTATAGTTAAATTAAAGTTGTCTTTCAAAATCAATAAATTCATTAAAAACTTTGTTAAAATATTCAAAATGTGATAAATACTAGTAATACAAGTCGAAAATTTTATAAAAATAAAGATCAATATCGTTTATAAAATAATTGGAAAATTGGTTAAAAATTTCTTAAGTTATGGAGCGGGTTCGCGTGTAAGAAAATTTCTTAAGTTATGGAGGGTGTTGGTGTATAGATGGCTTGTATGGGGGAGCTGCCGGAGACACATATCAAAGGTCGTACACATATGGGGTGGTCGGGTGACCGACTACTTATAGTACTGTTGCACAATGTTTAGTCCTATATTTGGGACTTATGATAGTCAGGTCTATTATACTATAATAATAATAATAATAATAAATTTGACGAATTGAGACGAATTGAGTCATCTAGAGGTATCGACCTTCAGAGAGGTGGAAAGATCGGCATCAAAAATCTGGGCATCACCCAATCACTTCGAATCAATCACGGTGAAATTAGGTCGAAGATGACTGAAGTATACAATCAAAGGCTTAAAAGAATCCTCAGTTCAGGCCTAAATGGACGTAACCTCACTAAAGCAATTAACACCTTTGCCATATTAACTTACACGTTTGGAGTAGTTAACTGGTCAGATACTAAACTGGCAAAAATTGAGAGGTCTACTCGCGTCATGCATGCTAAATATCATATACATCACCCAAAATCAGCCGTTGAGCGGGTAACTCTATCTCGAGCCAATGACGGTAGAGGACTGATAGATATTCGTAGACTGTGTGCTAAACAGATTCGGAGTCTTCGAAGTTATTTCCTTTCGCAAACGTCCTCTCCCCTGCATCAAGCAGTAATAAAGGCTGATGACCGTCTAACAACGCTCGATCTCCTTCATGCCGACAATTTCCCACCGTTAGAGACTGACGCTGAATACAAAGTAGCCAAACTCCAGCAATGGGCCTCAAAACCTCTTCACGGTCGATTCGCTAATGAACTGAGTCAACCACATGTCGACATTGAAGCGTCGAACAACTGGCTCAGACATGGTGAGATCTTTGCTGAAACTGAGGGATTCATGGTGGCGATTCAGGATCAGGTTGTGCCTACGAAAAATTATCTTAAGTACATTGTCAAGACAGGTATCGAAGATGACCAGTGCCGACGGTGTCATCAAAAGCCAGAGACCATCCAGTACATAACTGGCGGCTGCCAGGCTCTTGCTGGAACCGAGTACACCCAGCGCCATGACAACGTGGCAAAAATTGTGCACCAAGAGCAGGCAGTAAAATACGGTCTCCTTAAGGAGACAGAACCCTACTGGAAATACAATCCATCCCCGGTACTCGAGAATGATTCTGCCCAACTTTATTGGGATAGGTCAGTTTTAACTGACCGGACCATTGAGCATAATCGACCGGACATAATATTAGTAGAAAAGGAGGAGAAGCGGACGTGGTTGTTGGATATTGGCATTCCATACTCGCATAATGTGCAGAAGTACAGCACTGAAAAGTTGACTAAGTACCAGCGGTTAGCTGAAGAAATCCGACAGTTAAGGCGACAGCAGCAGGTACTTATCGTCTCGCTGATTTTCTCTACCACGGGAGTTGTTCCTAAATCCCTTACTGACAATTTAGCTAAGCTGGGCATTTCAGTGAGGGTGAGGAACAAAATTCAAAAAGCCGTAATTTTGGATACGACAGCGATAGTACGTCGCCACCTCACAATTTAAACAAAAGAGCGGCATCTTGCGATCAGCCGATGCCGCATCTTAAAACCCTAAAAGGAGCGTTAATGGATAACCCATAATATAATAAATAATAATAAAAAGGCGTAGGGAAGTGACGACCCCATCGCCCGCTGACGTAACGGTTATGTGATAAAACCGCTACGTCAGCGCAGTCAGTCAGCACCTTGGTGTGGTGGTTAGGTGTTAGTGCCGTGCCTCGGCAAAAATTGAAGGTGCAAAGGCCCGTTTGTGCACATGGCCTCACCATGAAACGGCGCCGGGTCTGGACGTCTCCCGCTAAATGACGCCCTAAAAATGGATGATGGAATTAAATAGAACGTGCAAAGGGCCGCTGCCTGGAGGTCGCCAGGGCGCGTCTGGAGCGAACCGCAAGCCGAGCGCGAGGTGCTGCACGACCACCCAGCAGCCCCTCGCATCCATCATCCCCACCAGCTGGCTTGGTGTCGGCAGGGTCTTCGCGGGCCCAGCAATCGGCACCCGCCTTTGGTGGAGTACGCCGCATGCGTTGGACAACCCAGATGAACAGCAACGCATTGCGGGCGTATTTTAGGGCGAAAGGGGGAGAAACTGGAGGTTTTGCGTATCGGGCAAGGATGCATCGACTTTTTGCTGAGCTGGAGCCATCTGTAACCGTCACCGAGCAAAACCTGGCAGACTGAGTTCGGTATATCTTGCGCTCAAATACATTTGATGTTACCGAACTCGAACGGCTACGACGTGAGGCTGTTCCTTCATCGGGTGAAAATGCTGCGGCTGAGGATGCGGCGCCACAATTTGCTGAGCAAACGGCAAATGTAGATGCCGCCGTGAACACGCCAGTTGAGGTTGATACAGACAATGATGGAACAGTCGCCCAGGAACTGGAACTAGAGCAAATGAGGAGTACATTGGAAGAGGCGATTGTGGAAACGCCCAGTACGCCTCTCGAAAATCGACCGCGACTTCCCCGCTTAGCCCTAAGCAAGCGGAATCGGGCCGTCGTGAGGGCTCTGAACCCAGTGCTGGTTACCTATTTGGAAGCCAGCAAGGACCTTTGCGAGACGGAATCAATTCTTTTTGGCGCCGCACTGGCAGTCTGCCGTATTATAGGCGCCAAACTTTCCACGGCTGGACGCGCTACTGGACAAAGTAGTGCTATCCCAGCCTGGAGAATAAGAATTGAAGAACGTATCGCAAAGGCTAGGGCCCTCATCGGCAGACTGATATGCTTCAGGTCAGGCAACACCAGGCCAAAGATTGTGCACACCGTCAGGATGGCGTTTGCTGGGACAAATGTTAGTTTGTCCCAGCCGGATATAATGCAAAAACTGACGGAGCGCATAGAAGACCTGAAGCAAAGAATCGCTGCTTGGTGAAAGCGGATTCGGCGATATACCGAGAGGTCGATACGGTTCAACCAGAATCGTCTCTTCCAGAGTGATCAGAAGAGGCTCTATAAATCATTGGAGCGACCAATAGTAAGTGGAACTGGCCCAGCACCAAATCAGGCCGACACGGTCGCATTCTGGCGCAGCCTGTGGTCAGACCCCGTAAACCACAACGAGGGCCCTTGGACGGAAGTTGTGGCGAGGCAGTGTGCGGGTATTACGCCCATGAATCCCGTCATCATAACGCCGGATGACGTAGCTGAGGCGGTCCGTAGGGCCCCGAACTGGAAAAGTCCGGGGCTTGACGGGCTGCATCACTACTGGCTGAAGGGGTTCATGGTGTGTCACGCTGTGCTCGCCAGACAGTTTCAGGAGGCTGTCAACCAGAAGTCACTCCCAAGCCTCTTCACTACTGGGATCACTCATTTGGTTCCTAAAGATCAGGATGCCACAGACCCGAGCAAATACCGCCCCATCACGTGTCTACCGACCATATACAAGACACTAACATCCATTTTGAGCGCGAGAATCGCTCGTCACCTGGACTCTAATCGGATGATGTCGCGCGCTCAAAATGGATGTCGGGGCGGCGCTCGTGGAACCAAGGAACCACTCCTCATTGACGCGGTCATTGGCAAAGTGGTGAAACGCAACCGTCGGAACTTCTCCGCCGCCTGGATAGATTACAGAAAGGCATGTGACTCGGAGCCCCATATACGGCTAAAGAGGGTCCTCGAGCTGTACAAGATTGACTGTACAGTTCGAAACTTCCTCGAGCGGTGTATGGGGCAGTGGAGTACGATCCTCTGTCATCTAGGCGAGCGGATGACGGCTGCGGAAAGCCGCATAAGGATAAGAAGGGGTATATTCCAGGGCGACTGTCTGAGTCCAGTCTGGTTCTGCCTCTCTTTGAACCCTCTCAGTACTTTACTGGAGGGCTCCGGGACGGGATTTCAGCTTCGGAAAGGAGGTGCAAAAGTAACCCACCTTTTCTATATGGATGAACTCAAGTTATTCGCCTCCAGTCGCTCCCATCTTATGGTATTGCTAAACATCACTTGTGAATTTAGCAATTCTATTAGTATGGAGCTGGGGACGGATAAGTGTGCGGTCCTCCATGTTGAAAGGGGAGGGTTGCTAACTCTGAGGGCATAGACTTATCTATGCCCGTCAACTTAAGGACCCTTTCCGAGGCTGAAACATATCGATACCTGGGTATGTCACAGAACATCGGTATCGATGAGGCTGGTATGAAACAGTCAGTTTGCGACGTGTTTTATGCACGCTTGACAAAAGTGCTTAACAGCCTTTTGTCCGGTGTGAATAAGACACACGCATATAACAGTTGGGTCGTGCCTGTCCTCATGTATACCTTTGGCATACTCAGGTGGACCCAGACTGAACTTAACGCCCTGGATAGAAAAGTCCGCACTACCATGACGTCCCATAGGATGCATCATCCGAGATCGTCGGTAATGAGGCTGTACTTGCCGCGAAAGCATGGTGGACGTGGTTTTCTGAGCGCGCTCACCATGCATAATCGCAAAGTGTGCAGCCTCCGTGATTACTTCCTGGCGAGATCGGATGATCCATTCTATAATGACGTCATTTCTAGTGATAAAGGGCTTACCCCTCTATCCTTAGCCAACGAGCAATGGCAGGACCCAGCAGTGCTTAGCAATTCCGACCGGGAGACCGTATGGAAGGAGAAGGATCTCCACGGGAGGTACTACAAGACTCTACATGAGCCCTTCGTAGATACAGTTGCTCAACTGGATACGTTTCGGTGATCTCTTCGGGGGAAACCGAGGGTTTTGTCTGTGCAATACAGGATCAGGTTATTAAGACCAACAACTATCGGAGATACATCCTAAAGGATGGCACCGTCGACGTCTGTCGAGCTTGTCGCCATCCCGGGGAGTCACTTAGGCATGTCATCTCCGGTTGTTCGGCGCTTTCTAACTCTGAGTACTTGCACAGGCACAACCTAGTAGCCAGAATTCTACACCAGGAGCTCGCTCTGAAATACGGTCTCGTGGACCGGAAATTGCCGTATTACAAGTACTTGCCGGAAGCCGTGCTCGAAAATGACCGCGCCAGGCTCTACTGGGACCGGGCCATCATCACACACAGGACTATTCTTGCGAATAAGCCTGATATTGTGCTGATGGACCGGGCACAGTCAAGGATATTTTTGGTCGATATTACCATCCCGTATGACGAGAACCTCGTGAGAGCCGAAACAGATAAGCAATCAAAATATCTGGACCTGGCTCACGACGTGACCGATATGTGGGGTGGTCTGCCGGTCGAAATTATTCCTGTAGTCGTCTCTGCGAATGGGCTAATCCCAGTTAGCCTCTCTGGTCATCTGAGGCGACTGGGACTCCGTGACGGACCGCTCCGGGCTCAAATGCAGAAGGCGGTGCTCCTTGATACTGCCCGCATCGTCCGCCGGTTTCTTTCCCTTTCTCCCTAACCCTTGGCCGTTTGGTCTCCCCCTGCCGAGGGCTTCCATCTGGTTGGGCTTTTATTTATTTATGTATTTTTGTATTTATTTTATTTTATTGATATTTATGTATATTTATCCTTTCATTTTCATTTATAATTATATATTTATACATCCCAACCAGATGAGAAAACTATATAGATACCCCACAAATAATAATATGGCGTAGGGAATTAACGATCCCATCGCCCGCTGACGTAACAGTTAAGTGATAAAACTGCTACGTCAACGCAGTCAGTCAGCGCCTTGCGAGAGGTGTTAGTGCCGTGCCTCGGCAGAATTCAGGGTGCAAAGGCCCGTTTGTGCTTATGGCCGTCCACGATACGGTGCCGGGCCTGGGCGTCTCCCGTTAATGGACGCCCATATTATGGATGATGGAAAAAAATATAGTGCGCAAAGGGCCACTGCCTGGAGGTCGCCAGGGCGCGTCTGGAGCTGGCGCTGGACGCGACAGCATGCGGGCCGCCAGCCGAGCGCGGGGTGTTGCAAGACCACTTAGCAGCCCCCCGCATCCATCATCCCCACCAGAAGGCTTGGTGTCGGCTGGGTCTTCTCGGACTCAGCAAGCGGCACCCGCCGCTGGTGGAGCACGTCGCATGCGTTGGTCTAAATCAATGAATGAAAACGCACTGCGGGCGTATTTTAGGGCAAAAGGGGAAGAAACTGGATGTTTGGCGTATCGGGCTCGGATGCATCGCTTTTTAGCAGAGCTGGAGCCATCTCTATCCGTCACTGAGCAAAACCTGGCAGACCGAGTTAGGTACATCCTGCGCTCCAACATATTTGGTGACGCCGAACTCGAGCGACTACGACGTGAGGCTATTCCTTCATCGAATGGAAATGCTACGCCTGGGAATGCGGCGCCACTAGATGCGCAACAAACTGCATATGTGGATGCTGTCGTCAACATTCCATTTGTGGCTAATTCAGACGATGATGGAATAGTCACCCACGAACTAGAGAAAATGAGGAGCATATTGGAAGAGTCGATGCTGGAAACGCGCAGCATGCCTCTCGAAAATCGACCGCGACTTCCCCGCATACCCCTTAGCAAGCGAAATCGGGCTGTCGGGCGGGCTCTTAACCCAATGCTGGTGACCTATTTGGAAGCCAGCCGGGACCTTTGCGAGACGGATTCAATTCTTTTTGGCGCCGCACTGGCAGAATGCCGTATTATTGGCGCCAAACTTCCCGTAGCTGGACGTGCTACTCAAAAAAGTAGCGCCATCCTAGCCTGGAGAAAAAGAATTGAGGACCGTATCGAAAAGGCAAGGGCCCTTATCGGCAGACTGACAAGCTTCAGGTCGGGTAATAATAGACCGAGGATTATGCGTACCGTTAGGATGGCGTTTGCTGGGACATATATCAGTTTGTTCCAACCGGATATCACGCAAAAACTAACGGAGCGCATAGATGACCTGAAGCAAAAAATCGCTGTTTGGGGGAAGTGGATTCGACGATTTAGCGAGAGGTCAAGGCGGTTCAACCAGAATCGTCTCTTCCAGAGTGATCAGAAGAGGCTCTATAAATCATTGAAGCGACCAGAGGTATGTGGAGCGGGCCCAGGACTGGATCAGGCCGACACTGTCGCATTTTGGCGTGGCCTGTGGTCAGAGCCCGTAAACCACAGCGAGGGCCCTTGGATGGAAGTTGTGGCGAGCCAGAGTGCAAGTGTTACGCCTATGGACCCTGTCACCATAAAGCCTAAAGACGTGGCTGAGGCGGTCCGTAGGGCCCCGAACTGGAAAAGTCCGGGGCTCGACGGGCTGCATCATTACTGGCTGAAGGGGTTCGTAGTGTGTCACGCCGTGCTCGCCCGACAGTTTCAAGAGGCTCTCGATCAGAAGTCGCTCCCGAGCCTCTTCACTACTGGGATCACTCATTTGGTTCCTAAAGATCAGGATACCACAGACCCGAGCAAATACCGCCCCATCACGTGTCTACAGACACTGACATCCATTTTGAGCGCGAGAATCACTCGTCACCTGGAGCTAAATCAGGTGATGTCACGCGCTCAAAATGGATGCCGGGGCGGTGGTCGTGGAACCAAGGAACCACTCCTCATTGACGCGGTCATTGGCAAAGTGGTGAAACGCAACCGTCGGAATTTCTCCGCCGCCTGGATATACTACACAAAGGCATTCGACTCGGTGCACCATACATGGCTGAAGAGAGTCCTCCAGCTGTACAAAATTGACTGTACAGTTGGAGACTACTTACTACGTACCACTACTACTTCCTCGAGCAGTGTATGGGGCAATGGAGTACGATCCTTTGCTATCTGGGTGAGCGGATGATGGCTGCGGAGAACCACATAAGGATAAGAAGGGGTATCTTCCAGGGTGATTGTCTGAGCCAATCTGGTTTTGCCTCTCCCTGAACCCTCTCAGTACTTTACTGGAGGGCTCCGGGAGGGGATTTCAGCTTCGGAAAGGAGGTACAAAAGTGACCCACCCTTTCTATATGGATGACCTCAAGTTATTCGCCTCCAGTCGCTCCCATCTTATGGAATTGCTAAACATCACTTGTGAATTTAGCAGTTCTATTGGAATGGAGCTGGGAACGGATAAGTGTGCGGTCCTCCATGTTGAAAGGGGAAGGGTTGCTAACTCTGAGGGCATAGACTTATCTATGCCCGTCAACTTAAGGACCCTTTCCGAGGCTGAAACATACCGATACCTGGGTATGTCACAGAACATCGGTATCGATGAGGCTGGTATGAAACAGTCAGTTTGCGACGTGTTTTATTCACGCTTGACCAAAGTGCTTAACATCCTTTTGTCCGGTGTGAATAAGACACACGCATATAACAGTTTGGTCGTGCCTGTCCTCATGTATACCTTTGGCATACTCAGGTGGACCCAGACTGAACTTAACGCCCTGGATAGAAAAGTCCACACTACCATGACGTCCCATAGGATGCATCATCCGAGATCGTCGGTAATGAGGCTGTACTTGCCGCGAAAGCATGATGGGCGTGGCTTTCTGAGCGCGCTCACTATGCATAATCGTGAAGTGTGCAGCCTCCGTCATTACTTCCTGGCGAGATCGGATGATCCATTCTATAATGACGTCATTTCTAGTGATAAAGGGCTTACCCCTCTATCCTTGGCCAACGAGCAATGGCAGGACCCAGCAGTGCTTAGCATTTTCGACCGGGAGACCGTATGGAAGGAGAAGGAGCTCCACGGGAGGTACTACAGGGCTCTACATGAGCCCTTCGTAGATACAGTCGCCTCCCTCAACTGGCTACGTTTCGGTGACCTCTTCGGGGGAAACCTAGGGTTTTGTCTGTGCAATACAGGATCAGGTTATTAAGGCTAACAACTATCGGAGATACATCCTAAAGAATGGCACCGTCGACGTCTGTCGAGCTTGTCGCCATCCCGGGGAGTCACTTAGGCATGTCATCTCCGGTTGTTCGGCGCTTTCTAACTCTGAGTACTTGCACAGGCACAACCTAGTAGCCAGAATTCTACACCAGGAGCTCGCTCTGAAATACGGTCTCGTGGACCGGAAATTGCCGTATTACAAGTACTTGCCGGAAGCCGTGCTCGAAAATGACCGCGCCAGGCTCTACTGGGACCGGGCCATCATCACAGACAGGATTATTCTTGCAAATAAGCCTGATATTGTGCTGATGGACCGGGCACAGTCAAGGATATTTTTGGTCGACATTACCATTCCATATGACGAGAACCTCGTGAAAGCCGAAACAGATAAGCGAACAAAATATCTGGACCTGGCTCACGAGGTGACCGACATGTGGGGTGGTTGGCCGACCGAAATTATTCCTGTAGTCGTCTCTCCGAATGGGCTAATCCCAGTCAGCCTCTCGGGTAATCTGAGGCGACTGGGACTCCGTGACGGACCGCTCCGGGCTCAAATGCAGAAGGCAGTGGTCCTCGATACCGCCCGCATCGTCCGTCGGTTTCTTTCCCTTTCCCCCTAACACTCGGCCGTTTAGTCTCCCCTGCCGAGGGCTTCCATCTGGTTGGATCTTTATTTATTTGTGTATTTTTTGTATTTATTTTATTTTATTGACATTTATGTATATTTATTCTTTCATTTTAATTTATAATTATATATTTATAGAAACCATACAGATGAGAAAACTATACAGATACCCCAAAAAATAATAATAGTAATATCTATATATTAACAATAATAATAATATCTGCAATAATAATAATATCATGTGGACCCAGACTGAACTTAACGCCCTGGATAGAAAAGTCCGCACTACCATGACGTCCCATAGGATGCATCATCCGAGATCGTCGGTAATGAGGCTGTACTTGCCGCGAAAGCATGGTGGATGTGGTTTTCTGAGCGCGCTCACCATGCATAATCGCGGAGTGTGCAGCTTCCGTGATTACTTCCTGGCGAGATCGGATGATCCATTCTATAATGACGTCATTTCTAGTGATAAAGGACTTACCCCTCTATCCTTAGCCAACGAGCAATGGCAGGACCCAGCAGTGCTTAGCATTTCTGACCGGGAGACCGTATGGAAGGAGAAGGAGCTCCACGGGAGGTTCTACAAGGTTCTACATGAGCCTTTCGTAGACACAGTAGCCTCCCTCCACTGGCTACGATTTGGTGATCTCTTCGGGGAAACCGAGGGTTTTGTCTGTGCAATACAGGATCAGGTTATTAAGACCAACAACTATCGGAGATACATCCTAAAGGATGGCACCGTGGACTTCTGTCGAGCTTGTCGCCATCCCGGTGAGTCACTTAGGCATGTCATCTCCGGTTGTTCGGCGCTTTCTAACTCTGAGTACTTGCACAGGCACAACCTAGTAGCCAGAATTCTTCACCAGGAGCTCGCTCTGAAATACGGTCTCGTGGATCGGAAATTGCCGTATTACAAGCCTCGGCCGTTTGGTCTCCCCTGCCGAGGGCCTCCATCTGGTTGTGCTTTTATTTATTTATGTATTTTTATATTTATTTTATGTTATTGATATTTATGTATATTTATCTTTTCATTTTCATTTATAATTATATATTTATAGAACCCAACCAGATGAGAAAACTATATAGATACCCAAAATAATAATAATAATATGGCGTAGGGAATTGACGACCCCATCGCCCGCTGACGTAACAGTTAAGTGACAAAACTGCTTCGTCAACGCTGTCAGTCAGCCCCTTGCGAGAGGTGTGAGCGCCGTGCCTCGGCAGAATTCAGGGTGCAAAGGCCCGTTTGTGCTTATGGCCGTCCACGATACGGTGCCGGGCCTGGGCGTCTCCCGTTAATGGACGCCCATATTATGGATGATGGAGAAAAAAAAGTGCGCAAAGGCCCGCTGCCTGGAGGTCGCCAGGGCGCGTCTGGAGCTGGCGCTGGACGCGACAGCATGCGGGCCGCCAGCCGAGCGCGGGGTGTTGCAAGACCACCTAGCAGCCCCCCGCATCCATCATCCCCACCAGAAGGCTTGGTGTCGGCTGGGTCTTCTCGGACTCAGCAAGCGGCACCCGCCGCTGGTGGAGCACGTCGCATGCGTTGGTCTAAATCAATGAATGAAAACGCACTGCGGGCGTATTTTAGGGCAAAAGGGGAAGAAACTGGATGTTTGGCGTATCGGGCTCGGATGCATCGCTTTTTTGCAGAGCTGGAGTCTATCTGTCACTATCAGTCACTGAGCAAAACCTGGCAGACCGAGTTAGGTACATCCTGCGCTCCAACATATTTGGTGACGCCGAACTCGAGCGACTATGACGTGAGGCTATTCCTTCATCGAATGGAAATGCTACGGCTGGGAATGCGGCGCCACTACATGCGCAACAAACTGCATATGTGGATGCTGCCGTCAACATTCCATTTGTGGCTAATTCAGACGATGATGGAATAGTCTCCCACGAACTAGAGAAAATGAGGAGCATATTGGAAGAGTCGACGCTGGAAACGCGCAGCATGCCTCTCGAAAATCGACCGCGACTTCCCCCGCATACCCCTTAGCAAGCGAAATCGGGCTGTCGTGCGGGCTCTTAACCCAATGCTGGTGACCTATTTGGAAGCCAGCCGGGACCTTTGCGAGACGGATTCAATTCTTTTTGGCGCCGCACTGGCAGTATGCCGTATTATTGGCGCCAAACTTCCCGTGGCTGGACGTGCTACTCAAAAAAGTAGCGCCATCCCAGCCTGGAGAAAAAGAATTGAGGACCGTATCGAAAAGGCAAGGGCCCTTATCGGCAGACTGACAAGCTTCAGGTCGGGTAATAATAGACCGAGGATTATGCGTACCGTTAGGATGGCGTTTGCTGGGACAAATATCAGTTTGTTCCAACCGGATATCACGCAAAAACTAACGGAGCGCATAGATGACCTGAAGCAAAAAATCGCTGTTTGGGGGAAGTGGATTCGACGATTTAGCGAGAGGTCAAGGCGGTTCAACCAGAATCGTCTCTTCCAGAGTGATCAGAAGAGGCTCTATAAATCATTGGAGCGACCAGAGGTATGTGGAGCGGGCCCAGGACCGGATCAGGCTGAGACTGTCGCATTTTGGCGTGGCCTGTGGTCAGAGCCCGTAAACCACAGCGATGGCCCTTGGATGGAAGTTGTGGCGAGCCAGAGTGCAAGTGTTACGCCTATGGACCCCGTCACCATAACGCCTGAAGACGTGGCTGAGGCGGTCCGTAGGGCCCCGAACTGGAAAAGTCCGGGGCTCGACGGGCTGCATCATTACTGGCTGAAGGGGTTCGTAGTGTGTCACGCTGTGCTCGCCCGACAGTTTCAAGAGGCTCTCGATCAGAAGTCGCTCCCGAGCCTCTTCACTACTGGGATCACTCATTTGGTTCCTAAAGATCAGGATACCACAGACCCGAGCAAATACCGCCCCATCACGTGTCTACCCACCATATATAAGACACTGACATCCATTTTGAGCGCGAGAATCACTCGTCACCTGGAGCTAAATCAGGTGATGTCACGCGCTCAAAATGGATGCCGGGGCGGTGGTCGTGGAACCAAGGAACCACTCCTCATTGACGCGGTCATTGGCAAAGTGGTGAAACGCAACCGTTGGAATTTCTCCGCCGCCTGGATAGATACAGAAAGGCATTCGACTCGATGCCCCATACATGGCTAAAGAGAGTCCTCCAGCTGTACAAAATTGACTGTACAGTTGGAGACTTCCTCGAGCAGTGTATGGGGCAATGGAGTACGATCCTTTGCTATCTGGGCGAGCGGATGATGGCTGCGGAGAACCACATAAGGATAAGAAGGGGTATACTCCAGGGCGATTGTCTAAGTCCAATCTGGTTCTGCCTCTCCCTGAACCCTCTCAGTACTTTACTGGAGGGCTCCGGGAGGGGATTTCAGCTTCGGAAAGGAGGTACAAAAGTGACCCACCCTTTCTATATGGATGACCTCAAGTTATTCGCCTCCAGTCGCTCCCATCTTATGGAATTGCTAAACATCACTTGTGAATTTAGCAGTTCTATTGGAATGGAGCTGGGAACGGATAAGTGTGCGGTCCTCCATGTTGAAAGGGGGAGGGTTGCTAACTCTGAGGGCATAGACTTATCTATGCCCGTCAACTTAAGGACCCTTTCCGAGGCTGAAACATACCGATACCTGGGTATGTCACAGAACATCGGTATCGATGAGGCTGGTATGAAACAGTCAGTTTTCGACGTGTTTTATTCACGCTTGACCAAAGTGCTTAACAGCCTTTTGTCCGGTGTGAATAAGACACACGCATATAACGGCTGGGTCATGCCTGTCCTCATGTATACCTTTGGCATACTCAGGTGGACTCAGACTGAACTTAACGCCCTGGATAGAAAAGTCCGCACTACCATGACGTCCCACAGGATGCATCATCCGAGATCGTCGGTAATGAGGCTGTACTTGCCGCGAAAGCATGGTGGGCGTGGCTTCTTGAGCGCGCTCACCATGCATAATCGCGAAGTATGCAGCCTCCGTAATTACTTCCTGGCGAGATCGGATGATTCATTCTATAAGAACGTCATTTCTAGTGATAAAGGACTTACCCCTCTATCCTTAGCCAACGAGCAATGGCAAGACCCGACCGGGAGAACGTATGGAAGGAGAAGGAGCTCCACGGGATGTTCTACAAGGCTCTACATGAGCCTTTCGTAGACACAATAGCCTCCCTCCACTGGCTACGCTTTGGTGATCTCTTCGGGGAAACCGAGGGTTTTGTCTGAGCAATACAGGATCAGGTTATTAAGACCAACAACTATCGGAGATACATCCTAAAGGATGGCACCGTGGACATCTGTCGAGCTTGTCGCCATCCCGGTGAGTCACTTAGGCATGTCATCTCCGGTTGTTCGGCGCTTTCTAACTCTGAGTACTTGCACGGGCACAACCTAGTAGCCAGAATTCTTCACCAGGAGCTCGTTCTGAAATACGGTCTCATGGATCGGAAGTTGCCGTATTACAAGTACTTGCCGGAAGCCGTGCTCGAAAATGATCGCGCCAGGCTCTATTCGGACCGGGCCATCATCACAGACAGGACTATTCTTGCGAATAAGCCTGATATTGTTCTGATGGACCGCGCACAGTCAAGGATATTTTTGGTCGACATTACCATTCCGTATGACGAGAACCTCGTGAAAGCCGACAGCAAGCAAACAAAATATCTGGACCTGGCTCACGAGGTGACTGACATGTGGGGTGGTCTGCCGACCGAAATTATTCCTGTAGTCGTCTCTGCAAACGGGCTAATCCCAGTCAGCCTCTCGGGTCATCTGAGGCGATTGGGACTACGTGACGGACCGCTCCGGGCTCAAATGCAGAAGGTGGTGCTCCTCGATACCGCCCGCATCGTCCGCCGGTTTCTTTCCCTTTCCCCCTAACCCTCGGCCGTTTGGTCTCCCCTGCCGAGGGCCTCCATCTGGTTGGGCTTTTATTTATTTATGTATTTTTATATTTATTTTATATTATTGATATTTATGTATATTTATCTTTTCATTTTCATTTATAATTATATATTTATAGAACCCAACCAGATGAGAAAACTATATAGATACTCCATAATAATAAAAATAATCTTATTTATTTATGCAGTTTTTGTATTTATTTTATTTTATTGATATTTATGTACATTTATCTTTTCATTTTAATTTATTATTATATATTTATAGAACCCAACCATGTAAGAAAATTATATAGATACCCCAATAATAATAATAATAAGCCCCCCTAAACAACCACACTTCCTGATTGACCACCTAATCACGTGGGGGGCGGTCACACGAATGAGAAATTACTGGCATTGCTAACATGGCTCTGGAAACCCATAAATAAAATGGAGACTCGTTCTAAAATTAAACGTATAGGGCCGCTGCCCGAGGGCGATCGCCGGGGTGCTCCTGGAGCTGACGCTGGGTGTTACAGCATGCGATCCGTCAGCGGTGAGGAGTTGAACAGGCGGGCTCCCACCCACAAAGATACTACAGCCGAACTCATTGACGATGGTGACAGACTGACGGACAGGACAGACACCCCTGTAGAACCATATAGTCCAAGCACAGTATCATACACACCCTCGAGACCAACATCACCACCACCATCATACCATCGTCACCAACACCTCCATCACCCCTTATTACTAGTTTAAATACAGTTCCAACTACTCCGACCTTGAGTGCTGCGCGGGAGGTATCTACCTTCTTACCCGCGTCCACCAAGGCTGGAGAAGCAAGAGTTCGAATGAAATGGAGTAAAGAAGTAAATCTATTTATCATGAGAACTTATCTATACATTACTAAATTAGAGACCGATATGACCACGTACAGACAATAATTACACGCACATTTCACTCGACAATATCCAGAAATTACTGTTTCAGAACAAAGAATCTCAGACCAAAGAAGAACCATAGTTAGGAATAAACGAAGTTATAGATCAATTAAAAGAAGAAGTACGAACACAATTAATTCAAGAAGAAGCGACTAACAACTATGTAGAAACTAATATCACACAAAACACAAGTGAAAATGATCGTCAAGTACAACCACAATTACTCAGTCAATCACATCTCATTTATACACAATCTCAGCAATGCGACCATTCTCAAATCTGCACACAAATATCACACACATCCACACAAACTGAAACCGTAATTCTAACGCTAGAAAATGACATTGAGACCATATTTGTCCCAGATCAATACTTAACGACAGATACATTTATTCAAGAAATCAATGAGAAATTTAGAACAACAATAACGTTATACTCTGGGATGGATCCCGCAGCACGACCAAGATTACCCAAACTTAAGTACACACCTAACCTGTTTCGATGAAACTATACTCACACAATATATATCTGATGACACACAAATTATAGACATACATTTACTTATATACTGCACAGCGGTAGTAATATCCGAAGAATTGAACTTTAAAATCACGGACAATGCAAGAACTACAAGAACAAGACAAAATAAAGAACCAGCATGGCAACAGAGACTAGAAAAAGACATTGAAAAATTAGGAGCAAACATAGGTAGACTCACTCAGTATATTAACGGTTGTAGATCTAACAAACTAGTCAAAAAAGTAGAGGTCATATTTAGGAATAATGCTACGAATACCAGACACGAAAAAAGTAACACAAGACCTGAAGAATTTTTAGACACGTTAAAACAAAAGTTAACACTTAAAGTTCATAGGCTCAAAAGGTATAAAAACGCACAACAGCGCAAAAAAGATAACATCACATTTGCCACAAACGAAAAATTGTTTTATAGAAACTTAAACAAACCACAAACAGACACAATTGATGAACGTAACATACATACCTACAAAAGAACAACTAGAAGCATATTGGGCGAGTATTTGGGAAGAGCAAAAACAACATAACGACAAAGCATCTTGGATAAGTGAAGAGGAAGCAAAATGGAGAGATATTGACGAAATGGTATTCGAAGAGGTAACGGAGTCAGACATAACACTCGTTACAAAGAGCTTACATAATTGGAAATCACCTGGTATAGACAAAATTCATAATTTTTGGTACAAAAAATTAACATCTCTACACAAACCTTTAGCAAGAAGTTTAACAGATATAATAACAGGACAACAGAACACTCCCGAATTTATTGCAACAGGAATTACTTATATGCTACCTAAAACAATAAATTCACCTCAGCCTTCCCAATACCGACCAATTACATGCCTACCCACAATTTACAAAATATTGACATCTGCAATCATAAAGAAAATTCAGTCGCACATTAACACCACAATATAATAGCAGAAGAACAGAAGGGATGTAGACAGGGCCACATGGGATGTAAAGAACAGCTGATAATTGATTCCACTATTCATAAACACGCCACCTCTAAAAATAGAAATTTACATTGCACCTATATTGATTATAAAAAAGCGTTTTCATTCATGGTTATTAAAAATATTAGAAATTTATAGAATAAATCCGAAAATAATCGATTTCTTACGCCGAATAATGTTACAATGAAAAACAACACTACAAATAAATTGTAACCAAAATACTGTCACCACGCGACAAATCTCAATCACAAAAGGCATCTACCAAGATGACTCCCTGAGCCCACTGTGGTTCTGTCTCGCCCTAAACCCTCTGTCTCATTTGCTGCAGAGCTGCGGGGCCGGATATTGCCTCAAACTTAATACAGACGAAACAACAATATCGCATCTTATATACATTGACGACATCAAATTATATGCAAAAACAGACAAGGATATAAAGAAATTAATAGATATAACAACAGAATTCAGTAGCAATATTAATATGCATTTTGGTTTAGATAAATGTAAAACACTTCACATTGTAAGAGGCAAAGTAAGGCCCGGCGACTATGTAGTAAATGTAACGGAGGCTATACAAATATTTAGGGTATGTCCAACTTAAAAGTCTTGACCACGTACGAATTAAAAATTCTCTCACTACGGAATACAAGAGAAGACTTAACGCTGTTTGTAAAACTCAACTTTCAAGTAAACATCTCATCAAAGCCATTAACACCTATGCCATCTCCATATTAACGTACTCATTCGGAGTTATAAAATGGTCCAAAACTGACGCAGAACAATTAGAGCGAACTACACGTACAACACTCACGAAACACAACAACCTACACCCTAAATCCGCCATAGAGAGACTAACATTAAAACGAGAACATGGAGGGAGAGGCCTAATAGATATCCAGCACCTATGGCGGAAACAAGTTAGTCGATTAAAATCATTCTTCTATACAAAATCCCATACTAGCAATATTCATAAAGCCATCGTAACGAATGATATTAACTACACTCCACTTAACTTAAGCAATCAGATTGAACCAAAAAACACTACCAGTGATAACCCACAGACACACAAAATTGACGAATGGAAGAAGAAAGTTCTCCACGGTCGGCACCCACATGACTTAGAGCAATCCCACATAAATAAGTTAGCTTCAAATAAGTGGCTGAAAATAGGCAATTTATTCCCAGAAATAGAAGGATTTATAATAGCTATTCAAGACCAGATCATAAACACAAAAAATTACAGAAAATATATAATCAAAGATCCTAAAGTAAATAATGACAAATGTCGCAAATGCCACACACATCCAGAAACCATTCAACACATCACAGGCGCATGCACAACTCCCACACAGACTGACTACACTCACAGACACAACCAGGTGGCCAATGTCATTCACCAAAAACTAGCACTCAAACACGCACTCATTCAAGATGCCAACACTCCGTACTACAATTATACACCAAAACCTACTCTAGAAAACACCACACATAAACTTTTTTACGACCGCGGCATTCTCACCGATAGGACAATCCACTATAACCGACCAGATATAATTCTACAAGATAAAATGAATAAGATTACTTACCTGATAGACATCTACACCAGATGAATTGATCAGAATTCTACACCAGGAGCTCGCTCTGAAATACGGTCTCGTGGACCGAAAATTGCCGTATTACAAGTACTTGCCGGAAGCCGTGCTCGAAAATGACCGCGCCAAGCTCTACTGGGACCGGGCCATCATCACAGACAGAACTATTCTTGCGAATAAGCCTGATCGTGGACCGGGCACAGTCAAGGATATCGTCAAGGATATATTTTGATCGACATTACCATTCCGTATGACGAGAACCTCGTGAAAGCCGAAACAGAGAAACGAACAAAATATCTGGACCTGGCTCACGAGGTGACCGACATGTGGGGTGGTCTGCCGACCGAAATTATTCCTGTAGTCGTCTCTGCGAATGGGCTAATCCCAGTCAGCCTCTCGGGTTATCAGAGGTGACTGGGACTCCGTGACGGACCGCTCCGGGTTCAAATGCAGAAGGCGGTGCTCCTCGATACCGCCCGCATCGCCCGCCGGTTTCTTTCCCTTTCCCCCTAACCCTCGGTTGTCTGGTCTCCCCTGCCGAGGGCTCCCATCTGGTTGGACCTTATTTATTTATGTAGTTTTTGTATTTATTTTATTTTATTGATATTTATGTACATTTATCCTTTCATTTTAATTTATAATTATATATTTATAGAACCCAACCAGGTGAGAAAATTATATAGATACCCCAATAATAATAATAGATGATGGACCGCTCCGGGCTCAAATGCAGAAGGCGGTGCTCCTCGATACCGCCCGCATCGTCCACCGGTTTCTTTCCCTTTCCCCCTAACCCTCGGCCGTTTGGTCTCCCCTGCCGAGGGCTCCCATCTGGTTGGACCTTATTTATTTATGTAGTTTTTGTATTTATTTTATTTTATTGATATTTATGTATATTTATCCTTTCATTTTAATTTATAATTATATATTTATAGAACCCAACCAGGTGAGAAAATTATATAGATACCCCAATAATAATAATAATAATAATACTTAAGAGAATTAGGACTAGGGGATGGTGAAAATTATACAGAAAAGGAAATAAAAAAAGCATTTATTAGAAAAAAGGTAAATGATTGGAAAACAAAACCACTTCATGGTCAGTTTTATAAGGATGTGATTGAAAGAGAAAATATAGATGTAAAGTTGGTTTTCATTCAGATGGTTTAAAACACAAAAAATAACTCCAGGATTGGAGTCATTTATTTTTGCTATTCAGGATCAGGCAATTGTAACAAGATATTATGAGAGAGACATACTTCAGAAACCTGTAGATGGGAAGTGTCGACTATGTCTAACGAAAGATGAAACAGTACAACATATTATATCAGGATGTGAGAAAATGGCTGGCACTTACTATACTAAGAGGCACAATAATATTGTACAGTACGTGTTCTGGACCTTTGCAAGAAAGCACGGATTTAGCGTAAGCAAAATGTAAGCGAAAATAATACAGCCAAACTAATGTGAGAAATGCCGTTCCATATTACAATAAAGCATAACCGGCCTGATATAATTTATATAAATAAAATTGAAAATAAAACTTACCTTATCGATATTACCGTACCGTCTGATTACAATATAGGAGCGAAGGAAATAGAGAAACTTAGTAAATATCATGCACTAAGAACTGAAATAACCAGGCTTTGGAAAACACCTACTGAAGTTATACCTGTAGAGGTTGGGGCCACAGGAATGATCGCTAAAAGCCTACATAAATATTGCAATAAGCTAGACTCCCATATCAACATAAACGTTATACAGAAGCAAGCAGCAATTCATTCGGTAACAATATTGTCCAAAGTTTTAGGTAATTCTATATTTGTTAGTTATGAGTCTGAGTCTACCTCTCCCTAAGGTTCATGGGCGGGGGCTTGGATAATACCAGGTTTATCTCGAACAATAAACATAAAAAAGGCGTAGGGAAGTGACGACCCCATCGCCCGCTGACGTAACAAATATGTGACAAAACTACTACGTCGGCGCAGTCAGTCAGCGCCCTGCCAAGAGGTGTGAGCGCCGTGCCTTGGCAAAATTGTGGGTGCAAAGGTCCGTTTGTGCATATGACCGAACCACGAAACGGTGCCGGGCTTGGGCGTCTCTCGTTATTTGGCGCCCATAAATGGATGATGGTACAAAGAGGAACGCGCATAGGGCCGCTGCCTGGGGGGTCGTCGGGGCGCGTCTGGAGCTGGCGCTGGACGCGGCAGCATGCGGGCCGCCAGCCGAGCGCGAGGAGCTGTACGATCACCTAGCAGCCCTCCGCATTCATCATTCCCACCAGAAGGCTTGGTGTCGGCTGGGTCTTCTCGGACTCAGCAAGCGGCACCCGCCGCTGGTGGAGCACGTCGCATGCGTTGGTTGTAACGTTGCACGTACATGTATGCATAATTATAATTAAACGGTTTATTAAAATTAAATAAACATTTAATAAACTAAATAAAAATAAATTAAAAGTTATTAACAAAAATAATTCTATAATTAACTTAGGTATCCTATTAATAAAACAAATCAGTAAACTAAAAGAACGAATTAAATAATAAATCAAATATTAAAATATTGTATTTCGAACAAACACTCTGACGCTTCGTTACTCTATGCACCTTGCAACTCTCGCGTCAGAGTTTTACCCGGCCGGTATTATTCCACGGCGTCGCGCTCCCGACGATTCTCCGCCCGAGCGCCCTGGGAGGCGCACACTACCACTGCAGCCGCGTTCACAAGCTCTGCTTTGTGTCCTCGTACGCGCTTGCAAATTTTAATCCCATTTTGGAAAAAGTTTAAAATAATATAATAATTCCGGCACTGTGGCCGTATAGTTTTTTCGTTAATTCTCGTCACCGAGACCTCCGTATCGTCTTGCACCCCGTAAGGGGTGCAATTTTACGACTACAACCGTGGCGGTCGCCCCTTTTTTAAGAGGGCCTAGGCCTCCCCCTCGACGCCGCCACCGCCACAGCCAGCTGCCCACGGCGCTCCCCGTGAACAGTCCAACCCCCCGGCCCTGCTCGACCACCTCGCGGTCACATAGGGGAGTACCTGACCCTGCCAGTGAAGCCAGACGGGCACTTTTTTTTTTAAAATTATCGGAACCACGCCCACGACCTTTTCTTTTACCAATATACAATTTTTTTTATGACTGGTTGTTGCCTTATTTTAAACTCCGACCGCCACATGGTCACAAACAATGAACGCAAACGCACTGCGGGTATACTTTAGGGCAAAAGGGGAAGAAACCGGATGTTTGGCATATCGGGCTCGGATGCATCGCTTTTTTGCAGACCTGGAGACATCTCTATCCGTCACTGAGCAAAACCTGGCAGACCGAGTTCGGTACATCCTGTGCTCCAACATATGTTGGTGACGCTGAACTCGAACGACTACGACGTGAGGCTGTTCCCTCATCGGATGGAAATGCTACGGCTGGGAATGCGACGCCACTAATTGCGCAGCAAACTGCAAATGTGGACGCTGCCGTCAATATTCCATTTGTGGTCGATTCGGACGATGATGGAATAGTCCCCCACGAACTAGAGAAAATGAGGAGCATATTGGAAGAGTCGATGCTGGAAACGCGCAGCATGCCTCTCGAAAATTGACCGCGACTTCCCCACATACCCCTTAGCAAGCGAAATCGGTCTGTCGTGCGGGCTCTTAACCCAATGCTGGTGACCTATTTGGAAGCCAGCCGTGACCTTTGCGAGACGGACTCAATCATTTTTGGCGCCGCACTGGCAGTATGCCGTATTATTGGCGCCAAACTTCCCATGGCTGGACGTGCTACTCAACAAGGTAGCGCCATCCCAGCCTGGAGAAAAAGAATCGAGGACCGTATCGCAAAGGCAAGAGCCCTTATCGGCAGACTGACAAGCTTCAGGTCGGGTAATAATAGACCGAGAGTTGTGCGCACCGTTAGAATGGCGTTTGCTGGGACAAATATTAGTTTGTCCCAGCCGGATATCACGCAGAAACTAACGGAGCGCATAGATGACCTGAAGCAAAAAATCGCTGCTTGGGGGAAGCAGATTCGACGATTTAGCGAGAGGTCAAGGCGGTTCAACCAGAATCGTCTCTTCCAGAGTGATCAGAAGAGGCTCTATAAATCATTGGAGCGACCAGAGGTATGTGGAGCGGGTCCAGGCCCGGATCAGGCTGACACTGTCGCATTTTGGCGTGGCCTGTGGTCAGAGCCCGTAAACCACAGCGAGGACCCTTGGATGGAAGTTGTGGCGAGCCAGAGTGCAAGTGTTACGCCTATGGACCCCGTCAACATAACGCCTGAAGACGTGGCTGAGGCGGTCCGTAGGGCCCCGAACTGGAAAAGTCCGGGGCTCGACGGGCTGCATCATTACTGGTTGAAGGGGTTCGTAGTATGTCACGCTGTGCTCGCCCGACAGTATCAAGAGGCTCTCGATCAGAAGTCGCTCCCGAGCCTCTTCACTACTGGGATCACTCACTTGGTTCCTAAAGATCAGGATACCACAGACCCGAGCAAATACCGTCCCATCACGTGTCTACCCACTATATATAAGACACTGACATCCATTTTGAGCGCTAGAATCACTCGTCACCTGGAGCTAAATCAGGTGATGTCACGCGCTCAAAATGGATCGACATTCACGTTTCCACGACCACCGCCCTGACGGGTGGTGGTGGTCATGACATGCCTAAGTGACTCACCGGTTGTACGCTGGACGCGTTACTGGACAAAGTAGTGCTATCCCAGCCTGGAGAATAAGAATTGAAGAACGTATCACAAAGGCTAGGGCCCTCATCGTCAGACTGATATGGTTCAGGTCAGGCAATACCAGGCCAAGGATTGTGCGCACCGTCAGGATGGAGTTTGCTGGGACAAATGTTAGTTTGTCCCAGCAGGATATAATGCAAAAACTGACGGAGCGCATAGACGACCTTAAGCAAAAAATCGCTGCTTGGGGAAAGCGAATTCGGCGATATACCGAGAGGTCGATACGGTTCAACCAGAATCGTCTCTTCCAGAGCGATCAGAAGAGGCTCTACAAATCATTGGAGCGATCAATAGTAAGTGGATCGGGCCCAGCACTAAATCAGGCCGACACGGTCGCATTCTGGCGCAGCCTGTGGTCAGAGCCCGTAAACCACAACGAGAGCCCTTGGACGGAAGTTGTGGCGAGTCAGTGTGCGGGTATTACGCCCATGGACCCCGTCATTATAACGCCGGATGACGTAGCTGAGGCGGTCCGTAGGGCCCCGAACTGGAAAAGTCCGGGGCTTGACGGGCTGCATCACTACTGGCTGAAGGGGTTCATGGTGTGTCACGCTGTGCTCGTCCGACAGTTTCAAGAGTCTCTCAACCAGAAGTCGCTCCCAAGCCTCTTCACTATGGGTCACTCATTTGGTTCCTAAAGACAGGGTGCCCAGACCCGAGCAAATGCCGCCCCATCACGTGTCTACCGACCATATACAAGCCACATCCATTTTGAGCGCGAGAATCGCTCGTCACCTGGACTCAAATCAGGTGATATCGCGCGCTCAAAATGGATGTCGGGGCGGCGGTCGTGGAACCAAGGAACCACTCCTCATTGACGCGGTCATTGGCAAAGTGGTGAAACGCAACCGTCGGAACTTCTCCGCCGCCTGGATAGATTACAGAAAGGCATTTGACTAGGCGCCCCATACATGGCTAAAGAGGGTCCTCGAGCTGTACAAGATTGACTGTACAGTTCGAGACTTCTTCGAGCAGTGTATGGGGCAGTGGAGTACGATCCTCTGTCATCTAGGCGAGCGGATGACGGCCGCGGAAAGCCGCATAAGGATAAGAAGGGGTATATTCCAGGGCGACTGTCTCAATCTGGTTCTGCCTCTCTTTGAACCCTCTCAGTACTTTACTGGAGGGCTCTGGGAGGGGATTTCAGCTTCGGAAACGAGGTACAAAAGTGACCCACCTTTTCTATATGGATGACCTCAAATTATTCGCCTCCAGTCGCTCTCATCTTATGGAATTGCTAAACATCACTTGTGAATTTAGCAATTCTATTAGAATGGAGCTGGGGACGAATAAGTGTGCGGTCCTCCATGTTGAAAGGGGAAGAATTGCTAACTCTGAGGGCATATACTTATATATGCCCGTCAACTTAAGGGCCCTTTCCGAGGCTGATACCGATACCGACATACCGATACCTGGGTATGTCACAGAACATCGATATCGATGAGGCTGGTATGAAACAGTCAGTTTTTGACGTGTTTTATGCACGCTTGACCTAAGTGCTTAACAGAATTTTTTCCGGTGTGAATAAGACACATGCATATAACGGTTGGGTCATGCCTGTCCTCAAGTATACCTTTGGCATACTCAGGTGGAGTCAGACTGAACTTAACGTCCTGGATAGAAAAGTCCGCACTAGAATGACGTCCCATAGGATGCATCATCCGAGATCGTCGGTAACGAGGCTGTACTTGCCGCGAAAGCATGGTGGGCGTGGCTTCCTGAGCGCGCTAACCATGCATAATCGCGAAGTGTGCAGCCTCCGTGATTACTTCCTGGCGAGATCGGATGATCCATTCTATAATGACTTCATTTCTAGTGATAAAGGACTTACCCCTCTATCCTTAGCCAACGAGCAATGGCAACACCCGGCAGTACAGAGCATTTCCGACCGGGAGACCGTATGGAAGGAGAAGTAGCTCCACGGGAGGTACTACAGGGCTCTACATGAGCTTCACGTAGATACAGCCGCCTCCCTCAACTGGCTATGTTTTGGTAACATCTTCGGGGAAACCGAGGGTTTTGTCTGTGCAATACAGGATCAGGTTATTAAGACCAACAACTATTGGAGATACATCCTAAAGGATGGCACTCTCGACGTCTGTCGAGCTTGTCGCCATCCCGGGGAGTCACTTAGGCATGTCATCTCCGGTTATTCGGCGCTTTCTAACTCTGAGTACTTGCACAGGCACAACCTAGTAGCCAGAATTCTACACCAGGAGTTCGCTCTGAAATACGGTCTCGTGGACCGAAAATTGCCGTATTACAAGTACTTGCCGGAAGCCGTGCTCGAAAATGACCGCGCCAGGCTCTACTGGGACCGGGCCATCATCACAGACAGGACTATTCTTGCGAATAAGCCTGATATTGTGCTGATGGACCGGGCACAGTCAAGGATATTTTTGGTCGACATTACCATTCCGTATGATGAGAACCTCGTGAAAGCCGAAACAGATAAGCTATCAATGTGTGTGTGTGTGTGTGTGTGTGTGTTTATGAAATAAAAATTTCTATACGCTTAACCACAGGGTTATTGTTATATGTTGTATAGTACCCGGATGACCGAGCTTTGCCCGGTTTTTTTTTGAAATTACATTTATAAATTACATACTGATGAAACATAAATAATATTTTTTGATCTTATTGACAGAATAGAAAAAACTGAACTGGTTATTTGAATAAAAAATCATGAGTGCAATTAGTTTAATTCAAATTTTCGTATTTTTAAAAAATACTAAAAAAAGGGCTTGAAATAATAGATTTTCTCACAAAAGAAGGGAACTTGAAAAAAAGGAAAAAGTTTTTTTTTTTTTTTTTACATTTTTTTTTCCGGACCAGAGACAGGACGCGAACCACGGAACTCCGATATCACGCCCAACAACCGACATCCTACCTAAGCTATTACGATCGTTGGTAATCTGTCAAAATTTACCTTCTTATATTGTAGCAGTGTTTTTATTGCCTGAAAACACGGACAAAAGGACATTTTCTAAAAATAAATCCTAGCTAGATCGATTTATTGCCCCCCGAAATTCCCTGGTCACTAAATTTTATGAAAATCGTTGGAGCCGTTTCCGAGATTCCGATTATATATATATATATATTTTTTTTTTTTTTTTTTAATTAAAAAATACACAATACAAGGCCTTGTTTTTTTTGTGAGCCTTTTCCAAGCGGGAAGGGATAATTAATAATAAATTAATAATGTAAACCTGATACAAGTGGAGTAGGGACTTTTTAATGTTCTTAACCTTTCTCGAGCCCTGTCTTCGTGAACGGGGTTCACTTAGGCATTACCAACATATTTCAATTGCTCCAATGAATATTCATTCTTGCAAAAGACATCTAAAAGAACTAAGTTACTAAGCAAACACAACGTAAATACGGGTCCTAACTAAAATGATCACGTCAAAAATATCACAAACGGCCTATTACAAAACCTTTAGAAAGATCTTTTTTGATCACATATATTTAATATAAAGGGGGAAATAAAAATAATAATATAGATATAATTAGATATAGAGGGAGGGGGGGGGTTACAATACCATATGGATGATTGCCGGTCCAACACCGTGCGATTTATGAAAAGTTTCTTCATTGCACAACTTTCTTGTGGAATCGGTTACAACCATCGATTTTGCAGGGCTTAAAGATCTTCAATAAAAGAACCTACTCTTTTTCAAAAGGCCGGCAACGCACCTGCAATTTCCCTGGAGTTGCAGGTGTTCATGGACGGTGGTAGTATATTAATATCAGGTGAGCTGAATGCTCGTTTGCCTTATATTAAAAAAAATCTATTAGCAATAACGATTGTAGAATGTTAACTTGGCCAACCTCGCTGTTCTTCCTAGAACCACCATTTTCTTATTTCGTCTATCGTCGTCTAGATAAACTACAAAATAAACTTACAATATTATTAATTTTCAATATATATATATATATAAAATAAGTTAAAAGAAGGTGAAAATTAGGCTGCATAAATACTACGCCAAATGATGCATATTATGCTACTCTAACACTTCAAGATTTACGCGCGTCATCAAAATTTAAATTTGCGCTCTTCAGCAAATGTGGACACTTTTATGTAGGGCAGATATAGTTTTCAAAAACATACACGTACATGATGTAGTAAAATTAAGGCAGTGATGTGAGTTACATTTTATGACAAGCAAGTGATTTACCTATATAAAAATAGTTTTAATTTGTAATAATAATAATTATAATATAATTAATAATATAAGTAAAAATAAAATTTAAAATAATTTAGTGAAGTATAATATAAGTGTGTCGCATAGCGCCTAGTCTACGCAGGATCTATTTGCGAGTAAATTTTTAATCGGAGCTTGTTTATAAAAAGCGCTGTTTACGAGTCGCTCACAGTCATATCCTTACGTAGCTGTTAAACGGTTGGTAAACTGGCAGCTCGGTGTATTGATTTTTTTTATACTCGTAACAAAATAATAAATCGATCAAAATTATAGTATAGTTCAATAGTTTAGTGAATAACAATGGCGTTTCTTGAGGGACCTTCGCCGAAGCAAGCAGAAATTATTAAACAGGAACTGGGTGAAGGATCTGGTGATTTAGAGCGAGGAGTCAGAGACCTTCAGAGTATGTGCGCAGCCTCGCCATACTTGCCGCAACCTGAAGTCATAGGTATGGAAAGCACTTCCGGTGAAATTTTAACTACCGGAAGATGTTTTGTTTTACTATATTAGAGTAAATTAAAAAGTAATACAAAATTGTGTTTATACTTACACGCAGGCATATGTAAAATATTAGGCTTATTTTGTATGCATCTAATTTGTAAACATAACTACCTAATTTGTTTTCCTTCGATGCATCGTTGTTAAGTGCATACTTTAAACAAAATTACCACTTGTGTATAATATTGTAAATATTATACTTAATACATATTTATAAACAATACATATTCTATGTTTTGTGTATTATATTGTAAGTAAACACAGAATAAAATTGATTAAATATTTTTTTTTGGATTACACTTTTTTCTAGACTGCGGTGAATTCAAAAGTAAACTGATAAATATGTAGGTGTTCGTTATATATTGTATAAGTATCTCTAGTGTTATTGAAGAATAAAATAATTGATTTTAATGAATATTTTAGTAAATGCATTAGCATACGTATTGGTTTGAACACTTATTTCGGATAGGGTTATAGACCCTTGGACGGTGATTATCTTGGCCACCCTGCCCCAGAGCTGGGTGATGGAAATATATTTATTTTCAGAGAGGCAGATTTCCTTACGACGTTAACTTTCACCGCCGATCACGTTATAAATATTTAAAATTTCACTTAAAAATTTCATTGGGGATCAAATCTGGGGTTCTCGCGTACCGTGAATATTGTCACGGCGAGCGCTTTAGCCTACTTTAGCCCTTGAGAGAACCATTGTAGCTCAGAGAGCTACTCGTACATGCTAGAAAACATTCTAAAAACCACTGTCTTACTGCCGTCAGTGATATATTTTTATATATACATATTACTGATTGTCGTCTGTTTTTGTGTAAAAAAATAAATTAAAATAAAACTGTCTTGTTAGTAATGTTTTTGCAAGTCAATTTAATAATTAATTCGATTATAAATGAAATTACTGTTGCAGGATTTGAAATTTTAGCTTTTTAAAAGTAAAAAAGTAACAGTAGGTGAGTAGGTATTGGGTTTTGAACTCCTGTTTGCGACAAATTTGGCTTGCTGTTACATACAAATATGAAGGATAACTTATATACTGTTATTTTATCTGTTGTGGTATGTCCTTGTCCAAATGAATATATTGAATAATTATTTTAGTTTCATGGATTATTTTAGTCATAATAATTACTTCTAACTAATTCTATATTATTATTTAATGTACAAATGCGCCTATTGCGTTGTTAAAAATCAAAAAAATTAATAACGCAATAGGCGGATGAAACATTGGTAACGTACAGGAAATAACAGAAGTACTTAGTTACGCAAATGCACATTCATATGCAACGAGTACCTGTGTAAAGGCATTTTAATTACTCCACATAAAAGTAAATCGATTTCACTAATGCGAAACAAAGTGCAAGGCTAGGGTTTTCTAAAATTATTTATTTTATTAGGTCAAAATTGATATATTCAGGTACCTTATTGTGTGAAGATTTAATATTAATAATGAACCTCAAACAAAGTAAAACTTAATTATTTATAAAAAAAATGTTACCTCCACACTAGGATTTTCTCCTGTATTAAACATACATTTCACAAGAACAAACTTGCAGACGTAGAACAATTAATTGTAGGCCGTACAAATACTTGTTTCCCGTCAAAACATACTCACAATCTATTGAGTCTCTTTTTTATAGGTAACCTTCTGAGAATGTAACACGTGTAACAACAACAACATGTAACACATTATATACATAAGTACTTAAATTAATTTTTATTATTTAAATGATAACTCGTTTTCAACAAAACACACACTTTGTTTACATGGAATTTTTATGTTTTCAATGTGTGTTTATCATAATATATTGTTTAAGTCCTTTAAGAGAAATCTGTTAGACAATTGGTAGATAGGTAAATAACCTAGCCTTATAATCAATTTTCATTTGGCAATTTGGTTTCTTCATCTACATAGGTAGGCACTTGAACAAACAAGAGTTGAACGAGATAGCTGATTACAAGTCGCACTGTTGACACACGTCATGTAAGAACATTACGCTAATATTTATATTTATGTAATAAAGTCGAATTTATTTATTATAATTCTTGTCTTGAATATTGTATATCAATCGCACATTTAGAGCAACGACTGGCATTGATTGTCGTCTTCATGCCCCAATCAATGTGACATGTAGGGTTCGGGCCTCGGAGTATGCCCCCATTACCCGTGCTATCCTCGCGGTCCACCACTATGGACCGGTCCTGGGAGCCTTCTAATGGCATTGTAGGAGTAATTTTTTCGTAGTCGGTTACGACTACGAAAAAAGGAGGTTATCCAATAAAGTCAGAGTTGGCCTATCAGCGGCATTGAGGGTTGTTATTCGACTCTCTAATCGATATAGAGAGGAGTTCTCTTGGATAGGGTCGCCCGTCCGGAGGGCGAGTGTGTAGCGGCGGTGTAAGTTGGTTTAGATGTATGTGCGGCCCGTTGTCTGCACGGTCGAACAGTCCGCGCGCCAACCGGGCCACAAACTCCTGGATGGTGTCAATCTTCAGGTTGGCCGCTATGACGTCAATCCGGACGTAGCGACCCGCACCGACGATGGTTCTTAACTTCAGATTTTGCTGGACCTGCAGTCGCCGCCTCAGAGGCTCGCTCAGAAGCGCGTACCAGGCCGGAGCAGCATACGTAATGATGGATCTGATATATGTTTTGTAGACTCGCACTTTGGTGTTAAGTGGTAACTTGGATGCCAGGACCGGACGGAGCATCGCCCGCGCACATCGTGCTCTGCGGACGACGAGGTCGACGTGCGCAGTCATGCGCAGCGCCCGGTCGATCCGGCACCCAAGGTAGGTCACGGCCTTCTCGTACGCGATCTTCTGGCCATTGAGGGTTAACTGAGGTGTTAGGTTCCTGAGGCGGCGAGTGAGCAGAGCGGTCGTCTTACCAACGTTGACGACCGTCCTCCACTTATCTAGCCATGGTGGCAGCAGGTCCAGGAGACGTTGCATCCTGGCAGTGGCAATGTGGGCTCTTCTGGACGAGGTGAAATAAGCGCTATCGTCCGCGTATAACGCCAATTCCACGTCATCCTCCCACTCTTGCAGCCTTCCTGCCAGGGTAGGGATATCGTTGGTATAAGCCGCGTACAGGACTGGAGACAAACAGCTGCCCTGAGGAACGCCGGCTCTGATGGTTCTGGTTGCGGACTCGGCGCCCTCTACGCAGACGTAGAACTTCCTGTCTGCCAGGAAAGACGCCACTAGCCGCAACATAGCAGGAGGGACACTGGTCTGTTCTTCTAGTTTATAAAGTAGTCCAAAATGCCACACCCTGTTGAACGCCTTCTCGATATCGAGAAAGACGCCCAACGTAGTGCGGCCACGGTTGTATTCGGCCGCAAGCAGGTGCAGCACTCTGGTCAGCTGTGTTGCTGTGGAGTGACCCCTCCTGAATCCGTGCTGCTCCGCCCGAAGTTGGATGCACGGGCGGAGGCGTCTTAGCAACAATGTTTCAAGCAGTTTAGCTATGTGTGGTAGCAGCGTTAGCGGCCTGTAGCTGGCAGCTCTACGCCTGTCCTTCCCGGGTTTCGGCAAGACGATCACTTTGCCTTTCTTCCAGTCCTCCGGGAAGTGGGATGTCCGCAATATCCCACTGTAGAGTCGACCAAGCTCTACTAGGACTCTATGGGGCAACTGTCGGAGTGCAGCGTTGGTAATGTGCCCCGGCGCCTTCCTCGGTTGCAGGCGGGTTGCTGTCCACCGCAGTTCAGCGGGGGAGATGAACCACTCTCCTGCAAGAGGCGGCGCGGGCGACGACAGGAACTCCTGTACGCGACTCTCCTTTTGGGCATGAAGCTCCAAGAACTCCCCACTTGCTGGGTTCGGCATAAATTGCTTCTCGAAGTGCTCTACTAGGATATACGCTCTACCCTTGGCATCGTAACGACGTTCGCCCGCGTTGTTGGTCAGCGGGCAAACGGGAGGTTTGCTTTAGTTAACTGTCGGTTCAGTTTGTAGAGCGACGCATCATGCTCTTCCGCCTTCCATATACGCCGCTCCCAGGCATCTCCTCTGTGTGCCTGCACTGCAACCGACAGTTCCTCCGACAAGGTGTTCAGTTGCGTCTTGATTCTCGGGCAGCGAGTACGCGCCCAGAGTCTCCTTAACGCCCTTTTTCTCCTGATCTGCACGCTAATGTGTCGCGGCAGAGCGTCTCTCCTTGTAGACATCGGGACGATCGTAGAGGCAGCGTTGAGGGCCTCTTGTATCGCCTTTGTTATGTTGGTAGCTGCGGCCTCTACGTCGTCCGCTGTGTTTAAGGGTTGGTGTGCTGGAGGTCTCTCCTGCAGGTGTTTGTGGTAGAGCCTCCAGTCGACACGTGTCTTAACTGTTCTGGGCGGCGTAGTCACCGCCTTTAGGCCAAGGGTAATTAAGATCGGGAGGTGCTGTGAATCCAGGTCGTACAGCACCTCTACCACTATCGGGTAGTTGATGTTCCTAGCGAGCACGATGTCCAATACATCCGGACGACTTCGTGGATCCGTCGGAACATGTGTGGGTTCTTCGGGACAATGACTGGCAATACTAGTTTGCTAGCTAATTTACATAAAAATATACCATACAGACGCATATTCGACAGTACACGCTCGTACTCGTACATTTATATATATATATATATATATATATATATATATATATATATATATATATATATATATATATATATATATACTTAAGTAATCTTTGGTGGAGACCTATGTACCGCAGTGGACTTCTATAGGCTATAATAGATGGATGGATAGACGCATGTTGATACAATTTATCTCTGCCATTTAGTGGTGGGCAGAATTGTTCACACCATTTGGTCCTTTGGTGAAAATTCATGACACAAGCGTCGGAATAACCATGTCAAATGTCAATAATTGAGAAGCGTTACGCTTAGCTTTTGGCCGAGAAAAAAATCCAGCTCTTTTATCTCTACCGGCAATCTCACTGGCCGATAGTCTTTACAGTAAAAAAAAATTAAAGTAGGTACAAACTTTTCTCGGGCTGTTGGCATTATAGTCCGCTACATCATGACAGATTGTGTCCTTGTTCAATATGTGTATAAGTAAAGCGCTTTTTAATACAGTAAAAAAATGACGAAACTTGCGAACCTACCAAAATTTTAAACGTATTTGTTACTACTACATATACTACTACGTGTATGCTCTCTATTCAGCTCAAGCTTACCTGACGGATGTAACTATGCATGCTCTCACCTGTCACAGGTACACCCTAACGTATATGGTTACCATTATATAAGAAAATCATTGCCTTTTTTCCCGATACGAGCGAGCGAGCGTACGACCTTATAGATTACAGACAAATAATAGGTTCGTCTTACGCCTATCTCAGAAATTGACTCATTACAATTTTGTTGACATAATTACTACGGACTTATGATTTTTCGTAATGAACTATGAAAAAAACCTCGCTTGTAAAGTATAAAAATCGAGTTTAATTTATAGTTTTGTTGAAATGATCGTGCTGTTTCTCTTCACCTTCATCATCATCACAAGTCCACTGCTGAACATAGGCCTCCCCAGTAATGCCACAAAGACGGTCTGTACCTGCATCCATCGACTTCCTGCATATCTTACCAGGTCGTCACTCTATCTAGTGGGGGGTCGCCCTACACTACGCCTACCGGTACGAGGCTGCCACTCGAGAACCTCTCTTCCCCATCGGTTATCTGTTCTTCGAGCTATATGGCCGGCCCATTGCCACTTCAGCTTACTAATCCGTTCTTCTCATCTTCAATAAACTCAAATTAAGTTGTAGGTAATACTTTTAATTTACCATACCATAACCATAAACACTCACGCCTGTCACCCAGAGGGGTAGGCAGAGACTACAGATTTCCATTTGGCACGATCCTGACACACCTCTCTCGCCTCCTTCACATCCATACACCTACGCATACATGCTCGTCTGTTAAGGGTACTCCTAATTTGGGCCGTTTCCAATAAATCGCCAATTTGGTCGATAAATTTTCGTCTAGGACGTCCCTTTCCGACTCTGCCATTCACTTCTGCAACATAAATTTCTTTGTCACTCTTTCCTCATTCATTCTTTCCACATGACCAAACCACCGAAGCATTCCTTTCTTAATCCTGGTCACAACATCATCTTGCAAACTACACTCTTCTCTTATTACACAATTTCTTACCCTGTCATTCAGATTCAGCCCTAACATACTCCTTAACGACCGCATTTCTACTGCGTTTATTCTACTCTCGTGCTTCTTCTGCCACACCCAACTTTAACTACCATACGTTAAAGTAGGGACCAACACAGCATTGTGAATTGCCATACGTGCCTTTTTCGACACATTTTGACTCTTCACAATAGAGTGCAAGGCCCCATTTACTCTATTTCCCGCATTCACTCGTCGTTCTATATCCTTATCATATCTCCCATCCCTGCTAAATACGCAGCCCAAATATACAAACTCATCTACTTGCTCGATCAACTCCCCTTCTATTCTTATTTCACAAATCGTTTTTTTTTTTTAACTTTTAATTTCTCATTGTTATTAGTAGGTAATCAGATTTTTTTTATAATATTAGAGTGAAGAATAAGTAAATACGGCCAACAATTTCAAAAGCCACAAAATGAAATAAATTTAATTGAAAATGAAGACGAAAATTATTTATTTGTTTTAAACAACCATGTTAGGTTTACCCGTACAGTTGAAATGCATAGTTGAACTGTACAGGTAAACCGGAGCGCTTATGTTACATAAACGCTAAGTGTATGTTCTCTATTCAGCTCAAGCTTACTGATGAATGTAACTATGCAGGCTTCCGGGCACATCTTAGTGTGTATGGCTAGCATTATATAAGAAAATCATTGCTTTTTTCCCCGATTCGACCTTGTACATTACAAACAGACAATAGGTTCGTCTTACGCAGATCTCACTTAGAAATTGACTCATCGCAATATCATTGACCTAATTATTAGGGACTTATGATTTTTCATTGACATTTAAATAGTAATGCACTAGGAGATGCTTGCTAAATGATGATGATTGATAAATGCTTACTTGTAAATTATGAAAAGGGAGCTTAATCTAAAGTTTTGTTAAATGGTCGGGTCGTTATCTTTTCATAATTCTGATCACATTTTTTCTATACTTACGTACATAAAAATAATATTTAAGGGTCTCTGTGTAAAATCGAAGTAAGGTCTCTGTGTAAAATCGAAGTAGGTGCGTTTTATCGAGCTCAGCATACGTATAATATGTATGTAATAACTCTAAGAGCTCTGGTGGTTGCTTGCATGTCATAGTGACATGAATAACCATTTGTAAAATGTTTGTCTGTCTGTTCCAAAGATGTTATAATATACTGCGTATAGAAGTCCAGGCTAATAATCTTCGGAATGACTGACCTAATTCTGATGAAACTTCACGAACGGATCACGATTCACGAGAGGAACGCTTATAGGTAAAACTTGGAGATTTTTTTGTGAAATTGAAAAGTTGATAAAATAAATGGTGATGCTGATTCCTTTAAAAAATCTAAATGACGCCACATTAATAAATCCCACCCAGGCGAAACCGGAGCGGGTCGCTTGTAAATATTATAATATGGCATTTCATGTTTACATTTTAAAATATTTTGTTTAACACACATTGCTACGAGTAGTAGCTATTACTCGTATATTGCTTGCTTCGATCAATTATATAAAACATACATAAACACTCACGCCTGTCACCCAGAGGGGTAGGCAGAGACTACAGACTTCCATTTAGCACGATCCTGACACACCTTTCTCGTCTCTTCCACATCCATATACCTACGAATACATGCTCGTCGGTTAAGAGTACTTCTTAATTTGGCCCATTTTTAGTATATCGCCAATTTGGTCGACAAACTTCCGCCTAGGACGTCCCTTTCCGACTCTTCCATTCACTTCAATCAATCAAATCAATTACATACTATATACATATGTTTATGTATATGTTATAATGTATATTATTGATCGAAGATTGCTTGGATTGTGGTAATAGGTACAACAACCACCATCAAGCTTTTCGCTCACAGTAAATATTGTTAATCTGAAAATGAATGGTTTAACAGAATGTTTGATTGCAGAAGCCCGGAAGAAAATAAATGCAAAATATCAAAGTGATTATTATTAATGACGAAACCAACTAATGATATTATAATAGAAATCTAAACAAAGCTATTAACATTTAAAGTTATTTAAGAGACGCTACATAGTTGATTAAAAAACAAGCCACACTCGATCCGTAATTCTTATTCCATGTGCGTTGGGCATCGCAACTTTTGTTACAATACACTTTTATTTTAATTTGTATTCTAATCAAGAACTGCTTTCGCAAAGCCGCCCTAAAATATATTAATTATTGTCTATTATGTATTATACAATTAGTTCTGTGCTTTTTAACCGAGTTCAAAAAGAAGGAGATACTCTATTCGACTGTATATCTTTTTATGTATATGTACCTCAGAACTTTTTTCTGGGTGAATCAATTTTGATCGTTTTTTTAATTTGAAAGCTGGTGCTTCTCTATTGGGTCACACCCATATAAATTTAATCTGACGAGTAGTTTTTGAGTTATCCTTAATAATGCGTATTTAATTGACTTCGAATACACTGATGATGTTCTCATTTTATTTATATTGAAGTCGGTTGTACATTTATTTTATTTTATTTAATGAGACAGTTTCAAGATGTAAAGAATTTTTGCAGTATAGTAATTGAATTATTTTTTTCCATTTAAATGAATAAGGTTTATTACTCTTGGAGGTTTGACGTATATGCTGTAAGGGTTTATTCAAATTACTTGTTTTGCATTTACTATCGCATTTACCACGGCGAGTGCTCTGATGAATTATTGTTCGGATTAGTCTCAACCCCGCCTAATTTCACCAACGCACATCGCGAAAACATTCAAGTTACCAACCACATCATCTGGATGCTTAGTGGTCCATTACTGTGCAGTTGGAATTTTCTTCCGCGCACGACTGCTTTGTGGAATTGTTTACCATCGGCGATTTATCTGGACGACTTAGGGACCTTGAAGAAACGAGTTTACTTTTTTTTGAAAGGCCGTCAACGCACCTGCAATTCGCCTGATGTTTCATGCAGTTTTTCATGGGCGGCTAATGTAAAATATTAAAGTAAAGAATACAACAATTTTGAAGGAAAAATATAATATTTAAGTACTAGCTGTTTCCCGCGACTTCGTCCGCGTGGAATTATTTTATCGGAACAGTAAATCTTTTTTTTAAAAATAAAGGTAGCCTAAGTAACTACTTATTATTTATAACATCAACGATCGGCGGTAATTTTATACTATCGCGGTCCCCTCATTTTTTGGCTCTTAGAAAATCGAAAAATCATCCGATTCGATGTTTTTTTTAAATCTTCATTATTACGGCGGATTCACGAAAAAAATTACATGAATAAAAAAAATTAAAACTTATTTTAGTTTCAAGGTTTTAAGTGTTCATAAAAAAGGAACTCATTCACGTATAATTGTTGATAATTTTTTTAAAAATAATCGAATGAAATTGTTATATTTTTTTTCATAATCTACACAAAAACAAACATTTAAAAAAAATTAAAAAATTTTGTTTATACATTTTTATTTTGGTTTTTTAGTGTAAGATCGAGCGATGCAAGCTCGGGACTTAGGGCATCTCGACTCGGACAGGTTAGGTTAGAAGGTGATGACGGGTTCAAGTGAGCGAACGAATAGACCCCGCCATCACCCTCGTGGTAATTTTTTATCATAACCACGATTGCATTTTTTTTATTTTGTTACAAGATTTTTTCGAGGACAATATAAGTGATTGATTTATTTCTGAATATAGTACTTACATAGCTAATTCTTTTCATTTTGATCTTTTCCGTAAAAACGAAGATTAAAAAAAACTCATCTAATTCGGATGATTTTCGATTTTCGAGAGCGTTTATGATAACATTTAAAGTCAAAAACTTAAAGTGAGATAAAAAATTAATAAACAAACATTTTTCAATGCTTTTTTTAAATATTTGTTGTTTTGTGTAGATTAACAAAAAAAAATTGTTATCTTCGTTTAACATTTTGCAAAAAAATTATGAACGATTATATTCGAAGAAGTGCGTTTAAGATCACATTTACAATCATAAAACTATATGAAATCTTGAGGTGAGACATTTTTCATATTTCTTTTTATTTCAATAAAGACAAAGATTTTTAAAAAAATCATCGAAATCGGATAATTTATCGAATTTCTGGAGTCAAAAAACGAGGAGACCGCGATAGTATAAAATTACCGCGATGGGCTAGTGAAAGTCCTGCCAAAATCGGTCCGGCCATTTCTGGGTGACAGACGTGAGTGTTTATGTTATGTTATTATGATTTTTTAAAGACTGTAATTAATAAGTAAACAATTAAGCTCATCAAGCAATTCTCGTATATAAAACTCTCTTTAAGCTTTAGTTAATTGTATGGTAAGAAAAAGGTATAAGTATTATAATATCTCACTATTTTTTTGAGTTGCAAACTCTTATCGATACGGTTTTAATTGCAGTCAACGACTACAAAAGTACATCTGCCTTTCTCACAGATTAATCAGTTATTTCTAGTAGGTATGTATTCGTTAATTTAAAATTCATATTATTAAACGGTGGAGACCACGGAATAAAAATAGTTTAAAATTATTATTATGCCCTTGTATTGTCTTTCATAATGTGTTATTTTAATTACCTACAACGAATGTCTTTTACCTACCTTTAAAATTCCAAGGTCGAAAATCGTGAAATGAAGTCCACGAAATAAAAACTGATTGAAGTTATTGTTATGTACACGCTTTGTCTTTATTAATGTATTATTTTAATTACACCAAATGAATTTTACTTCTATGATCCTGAGGCCACAATATTATTGTTTAATCAATTAGGCTTAGAAGTGCCCAAGTTTTCAATTTGTTTTTCTAAATATTATACATTCTTTTTGTTACCATTTTAATCTTGCCAGCAGTCCTTCATTTTAGGTATACGGATGTGCCGCTTGGAATATCTTTTGCTTTTGTATATATGATACATTCAAATTTACGCACTTGCCACGGAGTTATCAAAACTTGTTAGCTATTTTTTTATCTTTTTCTGTTTTAAGGTGTATTTAATTTTCTACTTTTTCTATATCGAATGCAACTATTAATTACCTCATCGACAGTTACGATCATAGAGAATACACTATATACCACAGATTTACGATGTCTCGCCATGTTTTCTTGTAATTTTATTTCATTTTGTTACAGAATATATTGTTATTTGTTACTTTTTATTTACGTTTTTTTTTTAATTTTTAATTAAAGTCCACGACTGAACACAGGCCTCCCCATAGATTGCCTAATAGGCGGGATTTTTGCCATAGTTGCCTTCCAAGCGGATTGGCAACCGCAGTTTTTGATTTCAGTCGTTATTAGAAAGACGGTGGTGCCCATCTCCTGATTTGTTTCCCTCTGTCGCGTTTTACGATACTCACGGGATGATATGGAGTAGTGGATATTCTTACACCGCCACTACACGGTAGGTATTGTGAGTGTGTATGTAACGGTAAAATCGATTTTAACGAAATATTGTATTCTCATTTTGTTCTAAAGTACTAATAAGGATTTTTTGAGTATTAATTATTGTGTATTGACAGCCGATGGGGACGAAAGGTACGAAGCTACACTTTCCAAGTGGCAGGTCTTCCTGGTACCGGTTAGAGAATTGTAGGGAGGCGCCCAAATAAATGGACTGCCAACCTAGTAAGACATGCAGGAAGTCGATAGATGCAGCTAGCTCAGGATCAGACATTCCTTGAGGGAGGTCTGTGTTCAGCAGTGGACTTGTGAAGGACTGTTATGACGATAATCATGATAATTCGGTATTAGAGTCGGCTAAATGAACTCATAACTTGGCAATATTTTTTAATGGTATTAAAAAATCTAGGACTTATTGGTATAGCTAATTTTATGAAGGCGGAAACGTATTTTTCGTCACGTAAAACGTATTGTCCGTTTTTCGTAATGATTTTGACCATTCTACTTATAATTATATAAATAAAAATATTACCTTTTTAATAAGGAAGAATCGTTAATATTTAGATAGTATTTTATTCCTCAATGATGCCCCATTCTCAAAGTTTGTTTACGTGCAAACAAAGCATGTCATTTCATGTTATACGCTTTGATTTCCTTATCGATGAAGTTTCTTTTATGTTAATATGCTTCTAACGCCTATTAACCTATGTTTATTAATAAAGTGAAGGTCACGGAGCAATAATAGCCTCTAGCCGCTACACCGTTAGAACTACCGGCTCTCAGGTAACCTTGGCTGGACCAACCAAATACAGTTATAGTCTACAAGATCGAATGGCTACCGTTACATTTGTTACTGTTTTCTCCGGCTGGGTGCATAGCTTATAATATTTATTTTAATTTTTTTATAGGATTAAGGTGACAAACTAAGCCATAGTTCATCTGATAATAAGTGGTTACTGTGGCCCATAGAGCTACATATATTCTCGATTACAAATTAAAATGCAGATGCGTGTATATAATGCCTCGTTTCCAGTAAAAAGGGTCTCCGGTTCTATACACTCACCATACGAAACACATAAACATTAAGTTGCTATTTTACGCTGGTACTCTGTGAGATCGTGGTACTTCCCTGGTCGAGCCGACCCATTCGTGCTACAGCTATACTACTAATATAGTTGTAACATGGTTTAACTACGTAAACTTTTAAAAGAGGAATTTTAGGCTTCACTTTATATATAAGGGGGAGGGGGTTGAACCTTTTTTTTAAAATGGGAAAATGCCTACACATACCCGCCTCGCGGGGCAAGGACGGGTTATGTCGGACTCGCACCGACTAAAACCCCATAGTGTTCAACCTTCGTCGTCCGTGGCTCCACCAGCGCCGGCCGCCACATGGCGGCACCTCCTCGGGAGAGGACTACTCCCCGTTCTCCTTCCCAGGTAAGGCGCACCAGAACACACGGGGCACCTTCCTCCAGCCAGGAAAAACGAGCACTCGGAAGCACTAGCCTTCCTGACCCCTGCAGCGGATCTGGTCCGACACTCTTCTCCTCCCGCAGCCCCACCACCATTGCCTCAACGGTGCGGCCCCGTTTGAGTCGCGGAGGATAGGACGAGTGGCGCTTCGCCATACCAACACTCCTCTTTCTCCGCGACTCCATCTCGGCTGCAGCGGAAGGGGAGAGGACACCCCTCTCGCTGCAGCCCACCAGCACACATCCGAAGTGGTCTTGCCAAGCCCACTCGGAGAAGCCTCCTCGGGCCGGCCCTTAGCTGAACCCCTAACCATGAAAAATAATTAAATAACATACTTTATTGTAAGTACTCGTCTAAATCAAAGTTGAAAATACTGGTGGAAATCGAATCAACCACACAATTCTGAATCCAAACAAGATCATCAAGGTGTGATCGCCTATTAATTATATAGAAAGAAGCAAGCACTGTTTCCTAAAGTTCTCGTGACGTCATAGACTAGTCAGTCGAACATATTATCACATCTGCTCTTCCTTATTGCTCCGAGGTAAGGTTGATTAATTCGTGTCAGAAACTTATTTATAATTGTGTTCAACATAGAGATAAATGAGATTCAAATTACGTCAAATATTATACGAAAATTTAAATGAAAAGCATCCCCATCGGATTAAATCAGGTTTATTGTTGAAGAGATAGTTTAATAATATACCTCATTTTTGGCGTACAAATAACTTTTAAAACATCTTATTACAAAATATGTTTTCCGCCACCTATCGGCCTCGTTCGTTACTCAGAGGGGGATCAAAGCCGAAGGTACAGACAACATTTGAGGTTATATTCCCCCTTAATATATATAAATTACGTGTCACGTTGTTTGTCCGCGATGGACTCCTAAACTACTCAACCGATTTTAATAATTTTTTTTACACCGTGCGCAGTTTGGTCCAGCTTGAGAGACAGGATTGTTTTTCCCCATAAGTGACCCACAATTTTTTTGCGAATTTAAGGCTTTTTAATAGGAGATGACAAAGGGTCGTCGAAAAGGGCAGAACAACGTCTGCCTGGCAAGCTAGTTTGATATATAATCCAAAGAGAATATAATCTGAGAGAGAATGTTATTATAACCCAAAGACTTATATATTTGCCCTAATACAAGTTATTATTTAATATATAAGGGCTGCTTCAGAAATATTATTATTTTAGATTAAGTTCAAATTAGTAAATATATTTAGTATTATTATTAAAAATAAACATATAATAACTTATTTATCCTTCAGTTTTGTGTAAATATTTAATGAAAGTGATTTTTTTTGCTATGCGCGGTTCAATTGTTTGTTGTCATGAATAAATTACATCTTTGCCTTGCGAACCAACCTTGGACTACTTGGTTAATTGCCCCCCATTATTACTATTATTATCTTTATATATTATATTATACTAACAGAGGTCATTCTGCCCTTTTCGACGATATCGAGTCCTATAAGTTTTTAAAATTCTCAAGAAAGAATATTCAGGGTCACTTATCGAGATAAAAATTATTCTATAGCTCAAGTTGGACTAAACTGCACACAGTGCGCAAAATTTAATTGAAATCAGTTCAGTAGTTTAGAAAGGGTAATTTAGGAGTTCATCGCGGACAAACAATGTCACACGTAAATTTGATAATTCTTCTTACCGTGTGTATATAACTTAACTTCTCCTAAATGACTGAATCAATTCTGAAGAAATTTTGTTTGTGTTATTAAGTTGATTCGAGAATGGTTCAGATTCTTTAGATTCACGATTGGACCCGAGATGAGCCGCTGTTGTTTAGATCCCGAAATCGGATCGCTAATTTATTGTAATATTAAATGTCCACATATTGTTTTCGTTATTAGCTATTTCAATATGTAATTCAATATTGCCTGAAATATACAATATTTATAATAATAATAATAATAATTTTTTTTCCCTTTCCTCCTAACCCTCGGCCATTTGGTCTCCTCTACCGAGATCTTCCATCTGGTTGGATATTTATTTATTTGTGTATTTTTTGTATTTATTTTATTTTATTGATATTTATTTATATTTATCTTTTCATTTTAATTTATAATTATATATTTATAGAAACCAACCAGATGAGAAAACTATACAGATACCCCTATAATAATAATAAATAGGCATAGGGAAATGGCGACCCCATCGCCCACAGCAAGTGACAAAACTGCTACGTCAGTGCCAAGAGGTGTGAGCGCCGTGCTTCAACAGAATTGAGAGTGCAGAGGCCCGGTAGTGCTTATGGCCGCACATGATACGTTGCCGGGTCTGGGCATCACCAGTTAATTTTTTTATTTTTTTTTTTACAATATACAGTTATTAAATAACACCCGACAGTACAAATTGACGCCCATTTTATGGATAATGGACAAAAAATAGTGCGCAAAGGGCCGCTGCCTGGAGGTCGTCAGGGTGCGTCAGGAGCTGGCGCTGGATGCGACAGTATACTTCACCAGCCGAGCGCGGGGGCTTGCAAGACCCTCTAGTAGCCCCTCGCATTCATCTTGGCCGCTAGAAGTCTTGGTGTTGGCTAGGTCTTCTCGGACTCAGCAAGCGGCACCCGCCCTAGTGGAGCACGTCACATGTGTTGGTCGGAAATAATGAACACAAACACATTGCGGGCGTATTTTAGGGCAAAAGGGGAAGAAATTGGAAGGTTGGCGTATCAGGCTCGGCTACATCGCTTTTTTGCAGAGCCATCTCTAACTGTCACTGAGCAAAACCTGGCAGATCAAGTTTGGTACATTCTGCACTCGAACAAATGTATCTGGTGACGCCGAACTCGAACGACTACTACGTGATGCTGTTCCTTCATCGGATGATAATGCTATGGCTGTGAATGTGGCGCCACAAACTGTAGAGCAACTTGCACACTTGGATTCCGCCGTGGATAATCCAGTTGCGGTTGATTCAGACGATGATGGAATAGTCTCCCATGAACTAGAGCAAATGAGGAGCATATTAGAAGAGGCGATATCGGAAACGTGCAGTACGGTTCTCGAAAATCGACCTTCTAAGGTCGGGTAATAATAGACCGGGAGTTACGCGCACCGTTAAAATGAAGTATGCTGGGACAAATATCAGTTTGTCCGAGCCGGATATCACTCAGAAACCAACGGAGCGCATAGATGACCTGAAGCAAGGTATCGTCTCTTCCAAAGAGATCAGAACAGACTATAAATCATGAGATCAGACTATAAATCATCGGAGCAAGCAAAAGTTATTGGAACGGTCCCAGTACCGAATCAGGCCTACAATGTGGTATTCTGGCGTGGCCTATCGTCATAGCCCTTAAACCACAGCACTTCCTTGGATGGAAGTTGTGGCGGCCAGGTTGCGCGTGTTACACTAATGGACCCCGTCGCCATAAAACCGAAAGACGTGGTTGAGGCGGTCAGTAGGGCCCTGTACTGGAAAAGACTGGGGCCCGACGGGCTGCATCACTACTGGCTGAATGGTTACGTAGTGTGTCACGTTGTGATAGTCCGACAGTTTCAGGAGGCTCTCGACCAGAAATCACTTCCGAGCCTCTTCATTACTGGGATAATTCACTTGGTTCCTAAAGATTAGGATACCACAGATCCGAGCAAATACCGCCACATCACTTGTCTACCCACCATATATAAGACACTGACATCCATCAGGTGATATCATGCACTCAAAATGGATGTCGGGACGGTGGTCGTGGAACCAAGGAACCACTTTTCATTGACGCGGTCATTCACAAAGTGTTTCAACCAGCGAAACTTTTCCGCCGCTTGGATAGACTACAGAAAGGCATTCGACTCGGTGCCCCATACATGGCTAAAGAGGGTCCTTGAGCTGTACGAGTACCCATAAATAAATCAATTACGTATCAACTGGTATAACTAATAGAGAGATCTTTTCAAATCTTAGATTAACCAATTGATAATCATTTATCTCGACCTCATCCTAAATTTGATATAAAAAAGTAGTTGAATCGAAAGCAAAGGTTGGCGGCTTCAAAAATACATCTCGTATTCTAATCTCAGACGCCATCCTGGCTCCTCGTAATGTCAAAACTCTTGAAGGCCTTCGTCAGAAGCATTCTTCGGTCAATATTTCCCAGTATTTACCGCTGCGTCCCAATACCTCTAAGCAACCTTTACAAATTTCAGAAAAAGACACTTTGGACGCAATCTTGTCATTTTCAAATGGCTCTGTCGGCGGCATTGATGGGATTACGCCTCAACATCTCGTATTGTAAGCATTGCTACCGGTAGAGTAGTTTACTCTTAATGAATCTTATTGACATTACAAAATTATGTAATTTTATGCTTACGCGGGGGTTAATCTACTCCTAATTCACACATTTTGACATTATCAGTAGGACTACATGGCTCTGGGGGAGAGTGCAGGTCGTGTTGATCACCAGGGCAAGTCTGAGGAGTTCTTCCTTTACGTGTTTGCCGCCTGTTATTTGGTCTGGTTCAATAGGAAACAGACAGAACAGAAACACTCAGACGATCATCTTTTTATTTTCTTTATCCCGCCCCCTTTTTTCTATCCTAACGCAATCCAAGGTGTTAAGCGTACCGTGCCGATGGATGCGTGGCTGGTGGAGGGGGGGGAGTCCAGTCGCAAATGGTTCCTACTCGAGACCACAGCGATTCGGTTAGTATTTTAGCCCTACCCTCGGCATGCGGGGCTCTGCCAGGTTTGACCGAATTTTTTCCTAGGTAATCGGGGCCCCAGAATGGATGAAGAACGATTTTCAGGAAAAAATCTCAAGGAAATCATCAGTAAAAATTTAATTTTATGGAACTGTCTGTAGGTCTGGAAGAGGCTCTTTTAGCCTCACCAACATCTTGTAATACTACGCCCCAACCTGGAATGAGCCGTGAAGTGGAGGGCACGTCTGCAGCCGAACCACAGTCGGAAACGAACCAGGGAGGGGAAAAGAAAAAGTTTGCTAGGCCTTATATGCACAGAAGGCTGATAGCAGCTGAGATCTCTCTGCTAGAACCTCTGGGTCGAAATCCCTCTGCCCAAACCTCCCCCGGTTCCGAAGGCGAAAAAACGCAGTCAGTCTGAGGAGGAATCCCCCAAAGACCAGCCCAGGAAATCTGTGAAGCTGGCAATAGGGGACAAGAAGCTCAGCTTCAGTGCCGTAGATGGCTCTACGCGTGTAGGAGTGCGTAATTCTAATCCTATGAGCGTGGACCAGATGAGGCTGGTCTAACGGGCACTAACACAGGCTGTCAAAGCACAAAACGTACGCGGACTAGATCATGAATATTTTACATATATATGAATATATATTATTATATTATATTGTTACGAAATTAGGGTTCGTGACAATAAAAATTGCCGATTGAATTACCAAAATTAACTTTAATTCACTTTACACTAATTAAACTTAAAACACTAATAATTAATCACACTGATTCACTTTATTTCGCTCCGAAACTTCGCTTGTCTCGCCAAATTCAATGCATCCCCGATCGCACCTTGCAGCGCCTATAAATACACATTTGCACCGAAACATCCAGAACATAGAAAGTTCAAGTAAATACGCGCAAGGCGTAGAAAGTTCGAGTGTCGGCTTCTAGAAGCTTAGTTCTTCGTTTCAACACTAGATGACGCTGTCGGTTGAAAGATTAGTGATGTCATTTTCTGGAAAGTTCCCCCCCGCTCTCGTCCCTGACACTACATGACGTCAACTTAGGCGCGCAGCACTGCCCATTCTTAAGACATGCTCGTCCTGAGCATTATCGGCCCCATAATAACGCGCCAGGCGATCCACATGGACGATCTTAGGAGTCCCTCTTGCGCCTTTCTGTAACGGCTCTGCAATGTCAAGGGCTGTCCTATCCCATAGTGCACCAACATTGTACAATTTCGATGCTCCTCTACTACGTGTCTGAGGTCCCCACGGCCGCACAACTCGTACATGTACGACACCAATCCTCGACATCGTCACCATAATGGACCCAGTACAACTGTTCTCGGATCTGCAGTAGAGTTCGTTTAACTCCCAGATGGACTCTTGAACGACCATTATAGTGCAACTGTAGAACATTCGGCACTTTAGCTTTAGGGACAACCATTTGCAAACGACAGCTGTCTCCTCGACCATTGTCCCATTTACGGCAGAGGACTCCATCCTGAATCAGCAAGCTGTCCCATTGGGCCCAATAGCTTTTCGTGGTTGAACTCGTGGCTGAGACGTCGCTCCACTTAGGCTTGGTAGCACGGGCCTTCATCCATTCCAGAATCGGCTTGATGTCCGGATCTTCCTGGTGTGCATGTCGTAGGCTGTCCCTCCACTCGTTGCTGAGGTGGGCTGTCCTGAGTATCCTCACGGATACCACTTCCTTACTCTCTTGCCTAGTACAATGTTTCCAATCTTCAGGTCAAGATCGTCTTGATAATGCATCTGCGTTGCCATGAGATTTCCTGCTGCGATGTTAGATAGTAAAGTCGTATCCCGGCTGCTGCTGGGCGGTGATGTTAGCCGCACTTCCCTTCTGAGATCGTTCACCTTCCCTTTCTAGGGTTCGCTTAGAGCAGCTGGATCGACGATGGCCCCTTTCCCCACAGCCATAGCACCTAGGCCTGTATCCTTTATTGTGGTCGCGAACCGTAACTGCTGCAACCTCCCTAGCGTGTGGGGAGCGATGATCCTGCCGCCGCCAGGTGGTGCCGTTAGCTGCACTACCCTCTCGAGATCGATCAACTTCCTTTTCTACAGTTCTCTTAGGGCAGCTGGATCTAAGATGGCCCCTTTCCCTACAGCTATAGCACCTAGGGATGTATCCATTATTGCGGTCGCGAACTGTAGCTGCTGCAACCTCCCTAACGCAATGGGAACGAAGATCCTGCCGCACGGCTTCCACCTCTAGTGCATGGGCCAAGGCGTCCTTAAGCGTCTCGTGGTGCACGAGCCTCACAGCAGCTCTGACTTCAAGGTCGCGGATGCCGTCGATGAATGTCTGCACCAGGTTCCCTTCAATGAGCGCAGGTACAGACTGGTATGCTTTTCGAACCATCTTCTCCACCTCAAGGGCCTACTGCTGCAGGTTTTCGTTGCTGCGTTGCACGCGATCTTTAAGCTGCGCACGAAAGACGTGTTCCAGGTGAGCGTCGCCATATCTTGCCTCCAACGCCTCAAGGAGCTGCTCGTAGGTCACTTTCTTACCGAGAGCTTCCAACACAGTTAAGGCTTGCTCGCGCAGGCCTAGGATGAGTGCAGTCATGGCTTGGCTTTTATTCCAGCCGTTCGCCTTCGTGCCGGCCTTGAACTGGATTTTGTAGGCCGACCAGGAAGAAGTCCTATCGAACGGCGGCACTTTGAATCCACGTAGCGCAGGTGTTGTAGCTACTACGGGAGCTGTTGTTCCATCCCCAAGTTTGAGTTCGTCCAGTGATTTCTTCATGTCAGCCATTACGTTGTCAACCCGATTGTTTACTTGTTCGATTCGTGTTTCAGCTTCCGACAGGCGGTTGTCATGATGAGCAACCTTATCCTTCACCTTCCTTATCTCTTTCCCGAAGCTAGCGTGAATGTCCTTCATGAGGAGCCTCTGCTCTTCCTTATCGCGCTTGAGCTGCTCTTCCAACCGACGGGCCTGTTCCTCCTGTCGGGGGGCCTGTTCCTCCTGCTGCTCTTTCAACCAACGAGCCTGTTTCTCTTGTCCGCCCCGCAGCTACTCTTCCAACTGGCGAACCTGTTCCTCCTGTCGACGAGCCTGTTCCTCCTGTCGGCGAGCCTGTTCATCCTGTCGGCGAGCCTGTTCCTCCTGCTGCTCTTTCAACCAACGGGCGTGCTCCTCTTGTCGGCGAGCCTGCTCCTGCAGCATCGCCATCAGAGTACCTAAGTCAGGTGCTGCAGATGTAGGAGCTACTGACGGGCCTGCAGCCGGCGGCTGGCCCTCCGACGTCTGCGGCGTTGCAACACCAAATCTTCTTTGGTCCGTCTCCTGCTGGCGTTGTACTTAGGGTACGGACACCCTCCGTTTCCTCCTTAGGTAAAATCGGCATGATTTTATCCCACTTCTGACACCAATTGTTACGAGCTTGAGGTTCATAACAATAAAAATTTCCGATTGAATTACCACAATTAACACTTTAATTCACTTTACACTAATTAATCTTAAAACACTAATAATTAATCACACTGATTCAGTTTATTTCGCTCCGAAGCTTCGCTTGTCTCGCCAAATTCAATACATCCCCGATCGCACCTTGCAGCGCCTATAAATCACATTAGCCCCGAAACATCCAGAACATTCAAGTAAATACGCGCAAGGCGTCGAAAGTTCGAGTGTCGGCTTCTAGAAGCTTAGTTCTTCGTTTCAACACTAGATGGCACTGTTGGTTGAAAGATTAGTGATGTCATTTTCTGGAAGGTTCTCCCCGCTCTCATCCCTGACACTACATGACGTAAACTTAGGCGCGCAACAATATTATACCTATTTAATTTACAAAATAAAAGTGAATATATATATTAGGTAGGTATATCTTTAATTTTACCTCTTTAAGTGTAGAATTGTCACAAAACTGAAACACATGTTTCATAATTTTTGGATAAGTTAATAGATTATGATTTTATAAGTAGTTACGTTGTACCAGTTCTCACTGAGTCAGAAGTGGTACAAGTGCAACGTTCGTCGACTCACGATCCTAAAAAAAAGTTTTGGCATGCTCTGATCACGAATCTGCGGTCCGTTTTTGCGTAGGATGCACGGTTCCGGAGATGTGAAGATCAATTAACTCTTATCTAATTGATATCCGGTGAGGGCCTCCACCGTCATTAGCACTCCATTGCTATTTATCTATTGTTATTACCCTATACCGTCATTGTCTATTCGTGCGTCGGATTACCAGTGCTAGTACGTTATACTCCCTTGTTCCTAACTGCAACGGTAATCTGAATCATCAATAAAATACATTACCTAATTTTGTTACAATTTTTATTTACGAAATACAAAATCTTATTACTTATTATCTATAAAATAGGAGCGAAACATCTCATCCACTAAAATATCGTTGTACAATGCGTTCCCTGTAAATATACTCGTAAAACTACGCATTGAACATCCCTGAAACTTATATAGCAAATACATTAAGCAATATTCGCCACAAACTGAAGTCCACTCATTCTGAATACTATCAACATTCCAGTTCCATCTTTTACAATTCCTTTTTAAAAACTCTAGATGTTATCGTACAGGTGCTCGTCCGTATGAATCAAAATATTGACCGACGTCATTCGTATCGATATATAAAGCTACCCAATGTGACCCTGGTTTATCATCTGTATCCAAATTGCATATTATATACGTTGGCACGTGGGTGTACAAGGGCAGTCTACTGGCAGCATAAACATTATTTTCTAGACCGGGGTGAATCTTTTTCAGATGTTGTTGTACATCTAGTGTATCCATGATATTACAGCTATTAGTAGATTATTATAGTACAATCTACTCAATGACTAACATAGGAATGATCAATTATAGTGATTTCTAAATATTAAATTGCTTTATTTTGTGTTATACAAAACGTATTTGAGCCATCAATACACTGAACAAGACGGGACACGAAGTAATGTTGAGATAAGCAACAAAATGTGAGATAAGCTTGTTGACGCATAAAGTTACTATCAATTCCACTGCAGAAATTCTTTAGATTAGAATTATTACTTACTGGTACTATATAAGACCAAGCAAGTGCAGTCATGGAGTTAGTGTATGGTCGTTTGACCACAGTGGATCTATCAATACTACATTTGTGTTACTTCAACGCATCAAAGGCCATGGATGTAAGTGTTTATTCTATTGACAAACTTACTTTTCTTTCTGTTATTTTCTTACGTGTGTATGATTTAGTGTTAACAAATTATATTTAAATATTGTGTGTGTATATGATTAAGCCGTGGTAGCTCAGATGGTTAGCGCAAGCTGTAAATTTCACAGTACGCGACCGGGGTTCAATCCCCGCCGGCACCAATTAAATTGTTAATTGCAATTTTAAGTGTTTATTCTATTGACAAACTTACTTTTCTTTCTGTTATTTTCTTACGTGTGTATGATTTAGTGTTAACAAATTATATTTAAATATTGTGTGTGTATATGATTAAGCAGTGGTAGCTCAGATGGTTAGCGCAAGCTGTAAATTTCACAGTACGCGACCCGGGTTCGGTCCCCGCCGGTAGTCTGAGAAAATTTCGAAGGCATGTGAAGTTCGCCAACAGGCATTGAGGCAGCGCCGCGGACATTTCCTAACCATAAATACAAAGAAAATAGCAGAAAGTGAAAAAGTTAAAAAATAACATAAATAACATAACATAACATAAACACTCACGCCTGTCACCCAGAGGGGTAGGCAGAGACTACAGACTTCCATTTGGCACGATCCTGACACACCTCTCTCGCCTCCTTCACATCCATACACCTACGCATACATGCTCGACGGTTAAGGGTACTCCTAATTTGGCCCGTTTTCAATAAATCGCCAATTTGGTCGATAAATTTTCGCCTAGGACGTCCCTTTCCGACTCTGCCATTCACTTCTGCAACATAAATTTTCTTTGTCACTCTTTCCTCATTCATTCTTTCCACATGACCAAACCACCGAAGCATTCCTTTCTTAATCCTGGTCACAACATCATCTTGCAAACCACACTCTTCTCTTATTACACAATTTCTTACCCTGTCGTTCAGATTCAGCCCTAACATACTCCTTAAGGACCGCATTTCTACTGCGTTGATTCTACTCTCATGCTTCTTCTGCCACACCCAACTTTCACTACCATACGTTAAAGTAGGGACCAACACAGCATTGTGAATTGCCATACGTGCCTTTTTTGACACATTTTGACTCTTCACAATAGAGTGCAGGGCCCCATTTACTCTATTTCCCGCATTCACTCGTCGCTCTATATCCTTATCATATCTCCCATCCCTGCTAAATACGCAGCCCAAATATACAAACTCATCCACTTGCTCGATCAACTCCCCTTCTATTCTTATTTCACAAATCGTTTTACTTTCTTCTCTTTCAAAAACCATAACCTTCGTCTTACTTGCGTTCACTTTCATACCCCTTTCTTTTAATGATCTGTTCATTAATGTAACCATCATTTGCAACTCGGCCGCCGACGACGCAAGGATAACTTGATCATCGGCGTACAAAAGGCATTTGACGGTTAACTCACCCATTCTTAATCCGCATTCTTCAACTTTCAAATTTTGCAAACAACTGTCCATAAATAGGTTGAACAGCCACGGGGAAGCCACACAGCCCTGTCTGACACCTTTATGGATGTCAAACCAGTCCGAGTAGACCCCGTTGATTCTAACACAAGCACTAGAGTCCCTATAAAGAGACTCCAATGCCTGTATCAAGCCAGCGCTCAACCCAAATGAGTTCAGTGTTTGCCATAGCACATCCCTATCCACTCTGTCATAGGCCTTTTCCAAGTCCATGAACGCACAAAAAACCTTTTGGTTTTTGGCCAAAAACTTCTCCGCGATCATGCGCATGGAAAAGAAAAGTTAAAAAATACTTTTTTAAAAATGACAGTCCTTAGTTGATCATTAGTGAATGTGATTCTGTTTACTTAAATTACAGGAAGACAAGAGCAGAAGGAAGAAATGGGATGATGGGAAGTAATGAAGAATGAATTGTTATGTGAAGTTTGTTGGAACAAACATATTTTTAGTCACGTGTAAATACTTTTAACATTTTGGTTCAAAATGAACCAAAATCTAAAAAATATTAGATACGTAATCGACATGGACGGATTTTACATTACATATCCTCATAAACATTTTCAATGTAGAGAAATGGCTATTCTAGACGTAAAACTATCTAAGAAAAATGATGCGTTTATCGATCATTATTTGTTTCCGCCAAGTTATCCTTTCAATTATTTGTCGCCAAATGACAAAAAAAACTGTTCGTTATTGTGAAACACACGTGCACGGCATTCCATATTTTGATGTGACCGAAGAATTAAAATGTGCCTACAATCAAGAGAACATCATTCCCATATTAAATTGGTATACTAGAAATTTGTGTAAAGACGAAGTGATCGCATACAAAGGTGGTTCAACAGAAAAACAATTTTTAAAAATGTTGACGACGCTTGATAGACTTTTTAATATTGAAGAATACAAATGTCCAAAATAAAATGATTTGGTAAATGTCGTAAATTTAAACAAACGTTACGTGTGTAATAATCATATATTTGCAAAAAATAATCACAAAATTTTACATTGTTCTTCCTTGATGATAGTTAACATTTGATAAAATATATAAAGGTTGCATTTCATCAAAGCACCATGTGATCTGATTAAAATCACAACTACATAAATTTCTGTATAATATAAAAAATAAAATGAACCAAAATCTAATATTTTTTAGATTTTGGTTCATTTTGAACCAAAATGTTAAAAGTATTTACACGTGACTAAAAATATGTTTGTTCCAACAAACTTCACATAACAATTCATTCTTCATTACTTCCCATCATCCCATTTCTTCCTTCTGCTCTTGTCTTCCTGTAATTTAAGTAAACAGAATCACATTCACTAATGATCAACTAATGACTGTCATTGTTAAAAAAGTATTTTTTAACTTTTTCACTTTCTGCTATTGTCTTTGTATTTATGGTTAGGAAATGTCCGCGGCGCTACCTCAATGCCTGTTGGCGAACTTCACATGCCTTCGAAATTTTATCAGACTGCCGGCGGGGATCGAACCCGGGTCGCGTACTGTGAAATTTACAGCTTGCGCTAACCATCTGAGCTACCACTGCTTAATCATATACACACACAATATTTAAATATAATTTGTTAACACTAAATCATACACACGTAAGAAAATAACAGAAAGAAAAGTAAGTTTGTCAATAGAATAAACACTTACATTCATGGCCTTTGATGCGTTGAAGTAACACAAATGTAGTATTGATAGATCCACTGTGGTCAAACGACCATACACTAACTCCATGACTGCACTTGCTTGGTCTTATATAGTACCAGTAAGTAATAATTCTAATCTAAAAAAATTTCTGCAGTGGAATTGATAGTAACTTTATGCGTCAACAAGCTTATCTCACATTTTGTTGCTTATCTCAACATTACTTCGTGTCGCGTTTAGTTCAGTGTATTGATGACTCAAATACGTTTTGTATAACACAAAATAATGCAATTTAATATTTAGAAATCACTATAATTGATCATTCCTATGTTAGTCATTGAGTAGATTGTACTGTAATAATCTACTAATAGCAGTTATATCATGGATACACTAGATGTACAACAACATCTGAAAAAGATTCACCCCAGTCTAGAAAATAATGTTTATGCTGCCAGTAGACTGCCCTTGTACACCCACGTGCCAACGTATATAATATGCAATTTGGATACAGATGATAAACCAGGGTCACATTGGGTAGCTTTATATATCGATACGAATGACGTCGGTCAATATTTTGATTCATACGGACGAGCACCTGTACGATAACATCTAGAGTTTTTAAAAAGGAATTGTAAAAGATGGAACTGGAATGTTGATAGTATTCAGAATGAGTTGAATTCAGTTTGTGGCGAATATTGCTTAATGTATTTGCTATATAAATTTCAGGGATGTTCAATGCGTAGTTTTACGAGTATATTTACAGGGAACACATTGTATAACGATATTTAAGTGGATGAGATGTTTCGCTCCTATTTTATAGATAATAAGTAATAAGATTTTATATTTCGTAAATAAAAATTGTAACAAAATTAGGTAATGTATTTTATGATGATTCGGATTACCGTTGCAGTTAGGAACAAGGGAGTATAATATAATAGCACTGATAATCCGACGCACAAATAGTTAATGACGATATTCAATGAACAACAGATAAATAACAATGGGGCGCTAATGACGGTGGAGGCCCTCACCAGATATCAATTAGATAAGAGTTAATTGATCTGCACATCTCCGGAACATGCCATGATCAGAGCATGCCAAAACCTTTTTTTTTTAGGATCGTGAGTCTCGACGAACGTTGTACCACTTCTGAATCAGTGAGCCAGAACTGGTACTAACTAACTACTTTTATAATTACACGAAAAAACGCATTAGAGTAAACTTTTATAAAACGAACTATTATATCACTAGTACTTTAAAATAGCTACATAACCGAAGGCGATATAGATTCCTATTATATATATATATATATATATATATATATATATATATATATAATGTGGCGTCAACCTGCTTACGACGTCCAATATACGAACGTCAAATAGGAGACTTAGCGCAATGTTCGCAAATTGTCATGCTGATCACAGAAATGTCAAAATCTAAAAAAAAAATTGGACGTCATTTTTCTTCCAATCTTGCTGTACTGAATATTTTACGTAGTTCCGCTAATTTTCCTTGTAAAAATAATAGCGCTGCTGTCGATTTGTGAATACTTTCATTTATGGGCGTATTTGACTTCCGCACAAAATTAGGAGATGCGACGTTGCCGTTCCGTCACCGTTGCCAACGTGTTGCTTGTATTTGGTGATATATGGTTATGACTGCCTCGTTGGTCTAGTGGTTGTAGTAGTGCGACTGCTGATCGTGAGGTCCTGGGTTTGAATCCCGGGTCGGGCCAAGAATCAATAATTGAGTTTTTCTGTCAAGAAATTCTCAATAGCTGACGTAACTCCGAAAGTTTATTAAACCTATATATATATATATATATATATATATATATATATATATATATATATATATATATATATATATGATAGATAGGCGGATAGATGTTTTTGCTAGTAATGAGTCATTGTACAGGAACAGGAAAACAGGAAGACGTAGAAGTTATGCCGTAGAATCAATATTATGATGTGTGTATATATATGTGTGTATATATATGTATATATATATATATATATATATATATATATATATATATATATATATATATATATGATAGTTATGCGGATAGATGTTTTTGCTAGTAATGAGTCATTGTGCAGGAAGAGGTAGAAGTTATGTTCAATAAGTTGCGCACTACCACAGGGAAAGCAGTAATTATTTACTCATGTGGCGCTACCTTGTCTCACAGTTTCGGGCGCCTTGTTAGAAGAATATGGGAAGAAGTTTTTCTGAGAAGAAGTTTTGAGGGGTATAGTTATATAAAGAGACGGCGTAAGGCACTGGTGGGGCTATAGATATTTTCATATGTGTGAAAGCGTTTCCGAGTCTGCCGATATGCGCCGAAAATAGATAAATGAAGATGCTTGGATGTTTGGTACAGTGAGTGTAGAGAGCTGTAAACACGTTTTTACTGGCAATGAGGTATTCTATGTATTTTACTCCTCGGGGTACAGTGCAACCCATCAACATTTGTTTTTTGTTCTTTTTGTTTTTAATAGACGTTACCACCATACTAAGATATTCTCACAAACACTTCAAACATAAATTGCGCAAGGACAAACATCCAGGCTCTGAACAATTATTTGTGGGCCATACAAATACTTGTTCGGTGCGAGACTCGAACCCACGGCCTTCAGAGTCGCATCTTATTGCTAAACCACTCCGCCACGGGGATTTTAAATAGAGTATATGTAAAAGTGTCTATGGACACCAGCATTTACTTATTGGACTGTGTGCTCCCTGGCCACCTTTATTCTATAAAAATAATGCTTAAGGGTAAGTCAGCTCAAATTCTAATTTCGCCCCCACTTCCCCGCGCGTCGTATGCTATGTACCGACATATTTGTAATCACTAATACCGTAAGTAGATAGGTCGTTAGATACTTATTTCATGAGGTTTATCATATTTATGCCTGTTTCTTAACGCCACCCCAGTCGCTTCTTATTTTTATAACGGTTATTTCCCATTTTAATTTTACGTCGTCCTGTTGCGTAATGTGTATTTTGATCTTAAGCGACACAATTTCTCCCTTCAAAAGCCGGAGCGATACTAACGGACGGGGCGACAGGAATCAAGCTTACGCGCCGATAGTTTAGATAATTTCTTTTTACAGTGAAAATAATGGTATTTAAAAAAAATTAAATAACATAAGCACTGCTTTATAGTTAGTTCAGCTAGTATACAAAGTTTCATGATCGTATTTAAAGTATTTTATGAATAACAGCGGTTTATTGTTCAGTTTGGAGGTAACTTTGGATTTTTTTTTCTATCGAGAAAATTTTACATAGTCCTTAACATTAATCCTCAACTTTATACTATATATTTATTTCAAAACTTTATACCTTCATAATTACCGACGTACCATGTTGTGGTCATGGTCGAACACATAAACACAAAAAACTAACTTTAGTTCAATTTAATATTACCCATTTTATTTCAACAATGTTACCTAATATCGATATTCTCAAAGGTGGACAACGAATTAGAGGACCCCTGGGTTAACACTACTTGGGAGCCATAAAACTATTTCCTTTAATGATGTGTACTGATGTATCTCTTTTCAAAAATTAACTTTCTTATATTATTTTTTCTTTCATTCACACTAAAACTCAGGAAGGCCGAGTTCGAGGCCGTGGGCTGTGGATATTCTTCTTGCAAATATTAGACATTAATTGCTCTTGGGCAACCTTTCTCACAGTTTGAAGATTTGATATCAAAGTATTAAATCATACAGTAAGTTGTACACAAGTTTCCAGAAGCAGAAACTGTTGTCGCGTCGCATTGCCTCGGTTTAGGCACATTTGCGAAAGTTATTCTACTATCTTTGGAAGCAGCAAGAACTTGGTATATTTCACTTTTCACTTTCCCAACATCCACGATTTTCTTACAACGCTACGAGAAAACTAGTTGTAGTTATGATGAAACAGAAGCAAATTGATAGGTACTTTGTAATGTGTTAAGTATTTTTGCTATATTTTTGCTATATAGAGGCTACTTAACCACGTAAAACATAGTAAGAATCATAATTTGTTGTTCAAAATTTATCCACAAACATTTAAACACAAATGTATATTAGTTATTTCAACAAAATATATCTAATGATTGACCGCCTTAAGAAGGTTGATAATTAGGTAAATCAAATTATGCTTCGCCACAACAACTCTCAGAAATATTGTCTACTGAGAATAGGTGATCAAAACCATGGGGTCCAATGTACCTACAGAGGGCGAGTATTAACTACGGTCGTACGGTCAGTATATCGAAGTGCTGAAGTGTTTGTACAGTAGGCCTACTACAGCTATTCGAGTACTGAACGAGAGTACGAAACCTATCCAACTGCAGATGTAAGACAGGATTACGTTACATCCCCAAAACATTTATCGTACAAGCTACAAAACTGGAAAGGATACTGTATTAACATCAATGGAAAGTACATCACTCATCTTCGATTTATCGAAGATATAGTCCTTATGGCAGAATCGCTAGAGGATCTAAGCACTATGCTGAATAACCTCAATAGTGTCTCTAAACGGATAGGTCTTAAGATGAACATGGACAAAACAAAGATCATGTGTAATGTACATGTCACACATATGACGGTAGTTGTTGGGAGCACTAAGCTCGAAGTTGTTGATGAGTAAGTTTAGCTAGGACTAAATTTAAATAGTCTGACTAAGTAAGTCTAACTTCGACCGAGAGGTTAATCGACGGATTCAACTCGGCTGGGCAGCGTTCGAGAAATTACGGCACATCTTCTCGTCAGATATACTTAAAAGCCTGAAAACGAGATTGTACAACCAACGCGTGTTGCCAGTGATGACTTATGGATCTGAGACGTGGTCCTTCACTGCTGGCCGTATGAGGACGCTCAAGGTCGCTCAGCGAGCTATTAAGAGGACTGTGCTCGGGGTTACTCTGCGTGATAAATTTATAAATGAGGAGATGCGCCGTGGAACAAGAGTGACCGATATAGCCCAACGGATTAGTAAGCTGAAGTGGCAATGGACCGGCCATATAGCTCAAAGAATCGATACCCGTTGGGTAAAAAAGGTTCTCGAATGGCTCCACTAGATGGAATGAGGACCAGGTAATGCAGGAAGTCGATGGATACAGGTGGCTCAGGACCATGCTTTGTGACATTTCTTGGGGGAGGCCTATGTTCTGCGGTGGACTTGTGAAAGGCTGTAATGATAATGATGACCCTCGAGATGACGAGAAGAAAATGAGTACAATAGTGTAATCAGTGTAAATATGTATTAATGACGTGTCCTTTCAGCCCTACGACTTGAATCCGTTAACATGCATTTTGCACGCGCCGTATTAGTCGCTTTGTTTTTCTGAAAATTCGAGGTCCATAAACAACATATCCGTAGTTGAGCCCAGACAAAATTAATGACTCGCAAAGAGTAATGCGTAACATTACAAAAAGTTGGTCACGGATTTTGTATAATACCTTGAGACCAGACCAGAATCTTAACGTCTTGGTCAGCAAAAATTCTTCTCAATTGATGCTTTGTGGCCATGACAATATTATATACTTGCACATCGTCAGCGTAGCAGTGGTACATAGAATAGTTTATAACTTTAACAAGATCAGCACAGTAAATTATAAAAAGAAGTGGACCGAGTATTGAATCCTGAGGGACATCACGATTAATAAGCCTAGGGTGAGGACGAACATCAGACCCATTACTCTTTGCCAATTTTACTGAATAGTACCGATTACTCAAATAACTACTAAACCACTTGACTGAATTTTTATTTCAACCATAACACGACAGTTTAGTAAGCAGTAGGCGAATATTTTGGCAGCCGAAAGCGCGGGAATAGTCTAATAGCGTTAGAATCGTACTGCGACCGGAATCTTGTTCAGTTAATATTATATTGTCTGTGACATCGACTAAAGCAGTTGCTGTGCCACATCCCCTGCGAAAACCAGGTTGTAAATGAAGCAAGATGTTAGTCGCTTCAACTTTAGTCAATTGTTCTCAAATAGCTTTCTCCAGCGCTTTCGCAAAGAATGGCATAATCGTAATCATAAACATAATTTATTTGCAGAAAACATGGTACATTACAGGTTGGTAAATTATTTAAGTCCAGCATGTTTTGTCATAATGTTGACATACAAATATTTATCTAAAACATTAATTACATTTTCACAACTAATAAATTAATAACATGTTTTCAAAATCATTATAATAATTTTATTACATTTAAGTTAATTAAAATAATATGATAGTAGTTACATAATTCATTTCAATATCGATCCCTAATCCTAATCCAAAAATTTAAATATTCTTCAACAGAGTAGAAGCATTGCTCCTCTAACCATTGTTTGACAACCCTGCGAAAACGTACCTTTGGGAGTGATTGAAACTCTATAGGCAGTGCATTGAAAAATTTTATACACATAGCTGAACAATTTTTCCTATAGAGGCTAGTGCTTGGCATTACACTATGTGTCAATCTTTCAGTATGCCTCAAGTTTCTCTGTGCAGTATTTCTTAGCTTTGTGAATAAAAGTATATTATTTTTAACAAAACATACCAAATTTAGTATGTACATACATGGCAGCGTCAAAATGTGTAATTTTTTGAAATACGGTTTACACGATGAATCTGGTGCCAAACCATTCATAGCTCGAATACATTTCTTTTGGGCTGTAAAGGCTTTAATAGCATCTGTACTGTTACCCCAAAGCAAAAGACCATAATCGAGTGCAGAATAAATGTATGCATAGTACGCTGTTAGTAATGTTTCATGAGATGTAATTCTTCTCAGTCTGCTAAGAAGAAAAATGTAGCTATTTATTTTAGAACAGACTTTTTCAACTTGTGCTTTCCAGTTCACATGTTTGTCCAATAATATTCCCAGAAATTTTGTTTCAGTCATTTCATTAACAGATTGTCCATTGCAATATATATTAAGATTATTATTCAATATTCCATAATTACTAAATTGAATGTAACATGTCTTTTCTACGTTAATGCATAAATTATTATATGTCGCCCACTTTGAAATATTATCAATAGTATTATTAATATTAGATTCATAGATGTCAATGTCAATGTCTTTTTTTAGATGTCACAATAACTGAAATATCATCAGCAAATAAAATACATTTGTATAAAGTTGAGTCAGGTAAGTCATTTATATATAAAAGGAAAAGAATTGGCCCTAATACGGAAGCTTGTGGAACTCCAAATGAATTTAATCTATCACTGGATTTATAAGAAGTTAATGTCTGTGAATTATCAATATTTGTTAATTCTACAAATTGTATCCTATTTCTTAGATAGCTAGCAATCCAATCTAGGACAGGGCCTCGAAACCCCAAATTATCAAGTTTTTGTAAGAGTATTTTGTGGGATACAAAGTCAAAGGCCTTCGACATATCAAAAAAGATAGCTGTAACTCTTACCTTATTATTTATAGCCTTAACAATTGCATCAACAAGATCATATCCAGCAAGGCTTGTAGATTTATTATTTTGAAAGCCATATTGCTCACTTTTAATTAAATTATATTTCATCGTAAAGTCTATAATCCGTTTAGCCATTGCCTTTTCAAATATTTTAAATAAAACTGAGACTATACTAATCGGTCTATAATTATTTAAATTTTTAGAGTCACCCTTTTTATGTATCGGCTTAACAACTGACTTTTTTAAGATACTAGGAAAAGTAGTTTTTTTAAATGACAGGTTTATTAGGTAAGTTAATACTCTACCTAAAACCGTACAACAACTTTTAATAACATCCGTTGAAATACCATCAAAACCTTCCGACTTCGTATTATTTAATGTTTGTATTAATTTCAATACTTCATCAACAGTATACATTTCTAAATACATGCTATTACATACTCTTAGACTATTAGTGTTTTGGCACTGATTACTGTTATTATTGATATTTGTTGATTCAATAAAGTGGTTTTGAAGGCTTCAGCAATTTGTTGAGGATCTGTCAAATAATTGTTATTTATACAAACTTTTTGAATTAAATTATTATTTATGCAACAAGTCTGATTTTTTATTATATTCCAGGAAGCACGACATTTATTTTTCAATTGCTCAATATATTTATCATTATTAAGTTTTTGCGCTTGATTTATACAACGTCTTAGTACAGCGGAATAGATCATATACTTTATTTTATTCTGGTTCGATTTTACTTTATAGTAGTTAAACCTAAGCTTCCTCTTCATTGTACAGCTTTTCCTCAGTCTTTTTGATATCCACTTAGGTCGACGAACTTTATTATTAATACATATCCTAATTTTAGGAAAGCATAGCTCATAAAATAACATAAAATTATCAAAGAAGTTTTGGAAAGCTACATTCAAATTTGATTCATTAAAGACATCAGAAAACGTTAATCTCGATATACAGTATTTAAATTTATTAACATTTTCTTTACAATAGTTTCTTTTTATAATATAGTACTTTAGGAGTGCTATTTCTTTGTTTGATACAGGAACGTGTAGCATTTGAGCCATGTCATGATCCGATAGAGCAAGTGGTAATAACTCTGCAGTAGCATTATTCACATTACTAAGGATAAGGTCAAGACAGTAGGTAGGTAGGTTCAACCTAGTAGGTTGATTGATATGTGACGTTAGATTAAATTTTTTTAAGAGATTATGCAACTTTTCGGTGACTTTATTATTTTCCATTATATTAATATTAAAATCACCAACAAATACGAACTTAGCCTTAGTTCTTTTATTTATGGTTTTGAAAAAGAGGTATTCTAGATTTTCAAAGAACAAGTCTAGATCATGTCATGATCATGATCATGGCAAAATGCTGATGGGCTTAAAATATTTTAACTCGACCAGGTTTCCATTTTTGTGTATTGGGGTCACTATTGCCTCCTTCCACTTATCAGAAACTACACCCATCATAATTAACTTATTAATTTTATCCGTGATTGCATTCAGAGTGAAGGGAGGGAGAGTTTAGTTTTAGTGCTAATTCCATTGTGTCAAACAGTATTCGTTTATAGACATTATATGTTTAGAAATATCTGTTGATCCTACGAAAGCTAATTTAAATACCTTTGTTTTTATTACCATTGAATTTATTATGTTCAAAAAATAAAATACCTGCGTTGGAAACTGCGTTGTCCCCAGAATATTCAAAAAGTGATCATTAATTCTGTCTTCCGTGAGGTCGACCAAAATATTTTCCTTCAAATTTTTCCAAAATGTTTTGCTATTTTTAGCTTGAGAATTAACGATGCTATTGAAGTAGGCTTTTCTCCTGAAACACCTGTTAAAACTAGACTTTTGAGCTCCTTGTAATATTTTATATGTTCGTCTGATCCAGATTTCCGATAGACATCGTGAGCCATATTACGCTTATCGATCATCATTTTGGCAGACCTTGATTACCCACGGCAGTGAATAATTGGTTTTTAGGGTTAACGTTTTCACTGCTGCATGCTTATCAAAGAGAGAGAGCATCATTGAATTAAACTGTTCCGCCATCATATCCACTGAAGATAACTCATATAAATGGCCTGAAACTGAAAGTTCTAGTAGGGGTTTTAACGAATATTTTTATATTTTTTTTTATATTTTTTAATGAATATGTAACATCAATCATTGCGTGTCCATTGGAACCCATTAGGAAGCCATATTGTTAACATTTGTTGTTAGAATTTGTATGCAATCAATTTAGTAAGGCAATACGAATATTTATACAATATTAAATGTGTAGAATATCGCGATATTAAATTACAGGAAACTTATGAGAAAAGCCTATTGCTATAATTTTTGTTATTAACATACAAGGGAGTCGAGGCGCGAAATTAAAAAAGCAATTTTTTTTATCCCGGTTTATGTATTGGCTGGCATTATAAATTATAAATTTTAAAAGAATGACTACCTAAACGTTTTCTTTGTGGCATGGATATATTCCTTTATAAACATCAGATTCTCAAACTCACTGTAAGTATCAGAAAACATGGTATAAATTTGGTGACACAACGAATAAGGTGACAAGAGTGGCGACAAAGAAACTGTAGGACAGTTACTGTTTTTACAGAAAGTGTTTGGCGCCAAACGTACGTTGCATACGTAGGCCAAGTGTGTATATCAACGCTCCCTGCGTAGCATTGCATACGTTGTGTACGTGGGATCAGTCTGTTTGTCCTTTTCGGCTACTGTAGCTTGAAATTAAATTTCATATGTTATTCTTTATTGGTTCTCAGATACACACATCCTGAAGTTGTTTATGCGAGGTTGTCGTATGGACCAAGAGCGCGCTCGCGCAAAGTTTGAGGCGTTTTGTTTTGCCCGAGCTCGGTGTCGGGATCTCTACGAGCATCGCTCTCTTAGCGAACCACCATTAAATGATGTAGTCAAGTTCATGTAAGTACTTTTTGACATTTTTATATATTTGAAAGAGGTAGTGCCACGCTGCATGCATGCATGTAGCCGAATTGGGCCGGCACAACCGGGGAAGCACCTCTCGCTTACACGATACCGGCGTAAAGTGGCAGCTGAGCTGTCGCGTTTCGTGCGGTGTGTAAGTATCCGGTGGCCCTTGGGGTGGGGAGGGGAAAGGAGGGCAACGCATCTGTATAACATCCAGACAGGTCTATGGGCGTCGGTAGTCATGAAAATGGCTGCGACTGCTCGTTTGCCCCCTTATAATATAAAAAAAAAATATTTAAGCCACTTAGAAGATATCATCATCCATTTTCATTTAAACATGTTAGGTCCTCTTTCTCTCGCCGTGTAATAGCAGTGTAATAGATCCACTACCTCACGCCATCCTGTGAGTGCTGTAAGAGTCGGCTAAAGGGGTAAGTAATGAAACAGAAAACGAGCTCCAACCCGCTGCCAAGCGTAGCTTCTATGGCAAATGAGGCAATCCATGGCCTATGTTCAGCAGGGGACTTTTGATAGGCTGTTATGGTAACGGCGTGTCGGCTTTTCTTTTCCGAACTTGGCTGTCACACTGCCGTATGTCTAAACTGACTCACTGACTCACTCATAAAAAAACTGGCGATTAAGAAACTTAAAATTTGGCATCAAGTTAGATTATTAGTGTTCGGTGTCAAAAAGTGTCAACAAAGTTATTTGCGGCTATAATGTAGGCCAAGTACTGTACTTAAACTAACCGCAACAATAACCTTGTCGAAATAAAAATAGAAAACAGTAAAACGCCAATGCAAGAAAGAACGTTGAAGGTCGTTTATACGAAAAATGTAGATTAATAAAAAGTTGGGTTAATAAAGAGTAATTAAAAAAATATAGATTAATAATATCTTACCAAAAACAAAAATTTAAAAAGAAGACCATGTTAGGTTAGGTACAAATGGCGTTCGGGGTTGTCCAGTTCTCTGAAAGAAGCTCCATAGCAATTCCGAAAATGTTGTGTATTTCTATAGACCCTATGATTTAAGGCACTGCGTAACTCTTATTTAACTCTTTTAGCGGCGAAGCCGACAACCCCGAACAGCGTTTGTATCGAGGTTGGCTCGTGATGAAATCGTGTCGTATGTAGGGCCATCTTAAGTCGTGGCCGATATCGCCTCCTTAATCGGATGGCAGGAGCAAAAATGCAGCCAATGCTTCCTAGATCGGGGCCCCACCCCCTCCGTACTGCGTGTGTGTAGCCGAATCGGCCCGATTTCTTTCGGCAATCGCTGCTGGCAGCCCTCGCAGAAGGACGTTAACAAAACAGTGATACTGAATGACCTTTTTTACATAACAAATTTTTTATATTTTAAACATTTGAACGGAGTAGAAGCCTATGGCACTGATATTTTACAAAAAACAAAAAAAATTGAATAAATAAATTAATTAAAATCTATCGAAATTCAAATCATATCCACCCTAGCCTGTGACCTTGCGAAGTCAATAATGCCTACTAAACTAATGTTTTATTGCCGTTGATAAAGTAGGGTGTATGAAGTAAGTAAGGAGAGGATAAAGCCTCTCCTCAACAACTAACTCCTATTGTATCCTAACAGCGTTTGTATCGAGGTTGGCTCCCTTTTTACGTTCATGTTTATGGTAAACTGAAACCTAATACGCTTCAAACTGCTAAAAGACTGTCGTAAATAATTGAACGAGTACGCGATAGCAAGAATTCATAAGAGAAGATAAAGGTTATGAATATGAGCTTTACAATAAGAAATCACATAACAATAGTGTGACATTTAAAACATTCTAAAATATTTGTAACAGTGTGCTCCACAGCCAACTCTTTACAAACAAAATTAGGTAACAATAGTAGATAGGGCTGCTTAAAATCAAATTAAAACGACGTGGAGTATAATTAATTAATAGGGGAAACTATGAGCTGCCAATCTGCCACTGTGTCTTAAGTATGTGGACTATGAGAAACCCTATGATTCCGATGAAATTTGGATGGTGCCGCAGTCCATACAGCGGTGCCTACTTGACTGTCGGTATAATCTTGTGTGTAAGTGCTTGTACGTAGGGGCACGATGACTATCCGAGTACAGAACCAGAGTATGAAACATATCCAACTGCAGAGAGGTGTAAGACAGGGTGACGTAATATCCCCGAAACTCTTCACCGTTGCATTGGAAGACGTGTTCAAGCTACTGGACTGGAAAGTATACGGTATTAACGTCAATGGCGATTACATTACTCACCTCCGATTTGCCGATTATATAGTTCTTATGGCAGAATCGATGGAGGACCTAAGCACTATGCTCAATGACCCCAATAATGCAATCCAAAGGATAGGTCTTAAGATGAACATGGACAAAACAAAGATCATGTGTAACGTCCATTTCACACCTATGCCGGTAGTTGTTGGGACCTCGAAGCTTGAAGTTCATGACGAGTACGTTTACCTGAGAGAAATAGTCCGACTAGGCAAGTCCAACTTCGACCGAGAGGTCAGTCGACGAATTCAACTCGGCTGAACAGCGTTCGGGAAATTACGACACAGCTTCCCATCAGGCATACCTTAAGCCTCAAAACAATTTTACAACCAGTGCGTGTTGTCAGTGATGACTTATGGATCTGATCTGAGACGTGGTCTTTCACTGCTGGTCGTATGAGGAAGCTCAAGGTTGCTCAGCGAGCTATGGAGAGGACTATGCTCGGGATTCCTCTGCGAGATAGACTTATAAACGAGGATATCCGCAGTAGAACCAGAGTGAACGACATAGCCCAACGGATTAGTAAGCTAAAGAAGCATTGGGCCGGTCATATAGCACGAATAACCGACAACCGATCGGGGGAAAGGTTCTCGAGTGTCAGCCTCGTACCGGCAGAAGAAGTGTAGGGAATGCCCACATTAGATGGAGCGACGACCTGGTAAGACATGCAGGAAGTCAATAAATGTAGGTGGCTCGGGACCGTACTTAGTGGCATTCTTTAGGGGAGGCTGATATATAATGATAATGATGATGAGCTATGAGTAAAATGAATCTACACAACTCAGAATTTTAAATAAATTTTATAAACAAATAATAACTTAACAAAATCAGATCAAGGTATTGCAACGGCTCTTAAGAAATATTTGACTGAGACTCAGATATTGATTACAAAGTCACTTAATTATTTCCTTGCTGTCGCCGAATCGTTTTTCTTCGTCTTCTTCATCTATACATAGGTAGTATGGGTTAACGTGATTAACATTAAAACTAACATTGCAAACGACATTGGAAATGATATCTGTATTACAAAAGACACCCACTATTAGAGCTATTATAAAACTCAGTAAATTGAATTTTTCTATCACAAAAATTCTCCGTGGCAGCCCGGAAATGAAAAGTTGGCTGTACAGTTTCACACACGTACTTCAAAAACAACGTAATGGCGGTCTTGCGGTGGATCTGGCTCCGGTCGTGTTGAATTACCGTCTCTATTAGCAGTCTATTCCGTATTATGAAAATGAGAGAATAGAGAGTACACACGTGTCTGCGCACACAATTATTGTTTACTATAATCCCGTCCTGTAAGGAACAAGCACATATTATACATATAATACGAGTAAAGCGGGCTACATACGACATGATATCGGTGGTGATCTAGGGTGGAGTAGTGGGGATGCCTCCTAGATTGCCTCTAAATCGTGTCGTATGTAGGGCCATCTTAAGTCGTGGCCGATATCGCCTCCTTAATCGGATGGCAGGAGCAAAAATGCAGCCAATGCTTCCTAGATCGGGGCCCCACCCCCTCCGTACTGCGTGTGTGTAGCCGAATCGGCCCGATTTCTTTCGGCAATCGCTGCTGGCAGCCCTCGCAGAAGGACGTTAACAAAACAGTGATACTGAATGACCTTTTTTACATAACAAATTTTTTATATTTTAAACATTTGAACGGAGTAGAAGCCTATGGCACTGATATTTTACAAAAAACAAAAAAAAATTGAATAAATAAATTAATTAAAATCTATCGAAATTCAAATCATATCCACCCTAGCCTGTGACCTTGCGAAGTCAATAATGCCTACTAAACTAATTGTTTTATTGCCGTTGATAAAGTAGGGTGTATAAAGTGAGTAAGGAGAAGATAAAGCCTCTCCTCAACAACTAACTCCTATTCCAACGCTATCAACACAAGACTGCACTCATATCTCTTACGTGCCTTCATCCTCTCATCAACAACTAACTCCTACTCCTTCATCATCTCCACATCAACAAACAAGCTATATAGAAGGGAGTATGTCCGAAATTAAAGGTTTCTTTATGTTTATAAAAAAAGATATAAACTGTTTTATTTTTTGATAGTTTTAATCCATAAATAAAGATTACATTAAAGAAAAGTATACATATTATTATACAAAAGTATTTTATTTCTTTGTTTGTTGTATGTAGTACATAACCCGATTTTGACCAAAGCAGAAATGAACAAAGAGAAGAAATAACTAAATAGCATAGGTAGGAGAAATTGATATTTTTATATAAGTTGCGAAATCACAAATTTAGAAAAATTCTAGGTTTTAAAAACTGTCTTCATCCATCCTGAGAAAATTAATCATGTCTTTGGATTACAGACCATTCAGTACGTTTATGTGGCTTAATTTTTGCCTCTTTTGGAGCCATTTTTTTACACAGCAACTCCTCTTTTTCCATTTTAGAATAAATTAACCGAGATGGCTAATTCCAAACCAACCTCGACTCCCAAGGGTCAGTTATTCATTCATCGGACAAAGTACGTACATAACGAATAGGATTATGAAACACACAGTACACACTTGTAGCAAATTAAAACGCCAATAGTTCGTTGTTTGTTTTAAGTACCATAAAATTATATTAAGTGTAGCATTAAGGTATTACTACTACGCTAGTAATATAATTCAATGAAGTGTAACTACGTTTTGATCATAGTTTAAAAATGGTCACTACCCAAATCGTACCGTGGGTGTCTTAAGGGGATATAGTAAGTCAGCTCAAATTCTAATTTCGCCCCCACTTCCCCGCGCGTCGTATGCTATGTACCGACATGTTTGTAATCACTAATACCGTAAGTAGATAGGTCGTTAGATACTTATTTCATTAGGTTTATCATATTTATGCCTGTTTCTCAACGCCAACCCAGTGGCTTCTTATTTTTATAACGGTTATTTTCCATTTTAATTTTACGTCGTCCTGTTGCGTAATGTGTATTCTGATCGTAAGCGACACAACTTCTCCCTTTAAAAGCCGGAGCGATACTGACGGGGCGACAGGAATCAAGCTTACGCGCCGATAGTTTAGGTAATTTCTTTTTACAGTGAAAATAATGGTATTTTAAAAAAATTAAATAACATAAGCACTGCAATATAGTTAGTTCAGCTAGTATGCAAAGTTTCATGATCTTATTTAAAATATTTTATGAATAACAGAGGTTTATTGTTCAGTTTGGGGGTAACTTTGGACTTTTTTTCTATCGAGAAATTTTTACGGAATCGTATTTTCGTCTAACATAGTCCTTAACATTAATCCTCAACTTTACTATATGTTTATTTCAAAATTAATGCTGCAATACTTTCGGCGTAACGGAGGATCTTGCTAAGCCATTTGAGGTTATATTTCCCCTTAAGAGAGAACAGAGAGAAACTGAAACAAGAGATGGGCGGCTGCGTCTTCCTGATAATATTTAGAAATAATAAAAACTGCGGTTGCTAACCCGCCCGCCAAGCGTGGTAACTGTGACAAAATACCTGCTATGAGGCAAAGTATAAAGGGCAGATATTTTTTTTATTGAATAGTATGACAAATGAGCACACAGTCCACGTGATAGTACCTAAGTGGATGCTGTGACCCACAGACATCTACATTTACCCTCGATTAAGAATCAAAATGCGGATGCGTTGTCACCCGTGAGGACTAAGATGGAATGACTCGTTTCCAGAAAAAAGGGAGACCCTTCTCTACACTAACCATACGAAACCAGCAGCATTGAGCTGCTATTTTACGTTGATATTCTGTGGAAGCGTGATCCTGTCCCGGTAGAGCCGATCCATTCGTGTTACAACTATAATATTTTTTACAGTATGGGAGGCTTACGTTCATCAGTGGACTTTTAAAGGCTGTAATGGAACGTAATAATGTAATATAATTGACCTAGCTTACTTGTACTACCAAAGGTACGAACAAACTACGCAAAAAAAGCGTTACCTTTGAAGGAGCACAGATCTATAATAAATTGCCTTGTAATATAAAAAATGTAAGCTCATTTAGTAGTTTTAAGTCTCAGCTATCACAGTACGTAATTGAACAATTTTCACCATTAAATTGAGGCTATGAAGTTACTGAGGTGTTCGGCGACCTTTAGAATAAGTATACTAAAATGTAATTATTATTTTCATGTAAGTGGCATTGTTTGTCTTTTTTGAAAATAAAAAAATTTCTTTAAACTCAACACAGCAGCATTGAGCTGCTATTTTACGTTGATATTCTGTGATAGCGTGGTCCTGTCCCGGTAGAGCCGAGCCATTCCTGTTACAACTATAATATTTTTTACAGTATGGGAGGCTTACGTTCGTCAGTGGACTTTTAAAGGCTGTAATATAATGGACGTTTCGCTCATTATGGCACGCAACACTAAAAATTACTGAATGGATGTTGACTGCTCAATCATAATAAAGCTTACGATTAAAATCTGGACGAAATACACATCTCACATCTGATAAGAATAAAAAGCTTATATACTTGATGATACAAAATGCATGTGATAACTAATTTAAACAATACATACAAACTTCCATTGTATCGATAACAATTTTGTCATTATGTTAAAAGTGTAAGAAAATAACATTGAAAAAATCATCTCCAAACTTAAAAGATTATATTCATATTGATAAACTCTCAAACTCCGTTATTTTGAAGAACTCACCGAGAATTTTGAGTGATCTTATGATATCTGAGATAGTGGTATAATTCCAGAATATTGACAAAATGTATTAATTTATCTTGCGTCTACTACCAGGGACATAGCGCCTTTACCGAAGCTCACAGATGAGGGTCTACGAGTCACGATATTTCGTATTCGAGAAAATTATCCAGAAACGTCAGCCGATATAGTGGCCGCCGTGCGGGCTATTTTGTTGGTCAGCGACGCACGAATGCATGATGAAACTCTTCTCGCTGGTGATGTTTTCATCTGGGAGGTATGAATATACATTTTTGTATAATAATATTTACATCATATTTTATTAGGTACATAAATAATTCATAATTGGGTAGCTGAGGATCTTTTTCAAAATTTAAGATATTTGAGATATTTTCAAAATTTTAAAAAATATTGATTTTGAACTAAATAGCAATAGATGTATAATATTTTTTTCCGATAATTTATCTAATTCCAACAGAGACACTAATTAAACATTTCAAACATATTTCTCCAGGAATAAAAGCTGTAAGTGCGGAATCGTCGAATATGCCTGTTAGATGCCCCCATTGTTTTTCGATAGTATTAAACCTGTTTTAAAAACAAAATTTGATCAGTTTCTGATGAAACCACGTTGATGAATTGTATATCTTAAATCCACACATTGCTCTTACTATTTTAATTTTTTACGTGGTAGAGCCACGCTGCAGCTATATTATGGTCGTAGAATGAATTGGTTGGCTCGACCGGGGAAGGACCACACTCTCACAGAAAACCAGCGTAAAATAACAGCTTAATGCTGCTGTGTTTCGTATGGTGAGTATACAGAACCAGAGACCCGTTTTACTGGGATCGAGACATACCATCTTAGTTCTCAAGCGTGACAACGCATCTGCATTTTGATTCTTAATCGAATGTAGATGTCTATGGGCCACAGCATCCACTTACCATCAGGTGGACTGTGTGCTCGTTTGTCACCCTTATCCTATAAAAAGAAAATATTATCTTCTTGTAACTAGATTTTTATACTTACTCCGCTCGAGTCCAGAGTAGTTACGTTGTACAAGTTCTGGCTCACTGAGTCGGAAGTGGTACAAGTACAACGTTCGTCGACTCACGATCCTAAAAAAAAAGAAAGTTTTGGCATGCTCTGATCGCGAATCTGCGGTCCATTTTTGCATAGGATGCACGGTTCCGGAGATGTGCAGATCAATTAACTCTTATCTAATTGATATCCGGTGAAGGCCTCCACCGTCATTAGCGCTCCATTGTTCTTATCTATTTATCTATTGTTCATTGAATACCGTCATTATATATTATTCCTCAGCGTGGTGCTATTGTATTATACTCCTTTGTTCCCATCTACACTAATCTGACTCATCAATAAAGCACATTACATAATTTTGTTAAAAATTTTATTTACAAAATACAAAATCTTATTACTTATCTATAAAATAGGAGCGAAACATCTCATCCACTAAAATATCGTTGTACAATGTGTTCCCTGTAAATATACTCGTAAAACTATGCATTGAACATCCCTGAAACTTATATAGCAAATACATTAAGCAATATTCGCCACAAACTGAAGTCCACTCATTCTGAATCCTATCAACATTCCAGTTACATCTTTTACAATTTCTTTTTAAAAATTCTAGATGATATCGTACAGGTGCTCATCCGAATGAATCAAAATATTGACCGACGTCATTCGTATCGATATATTATAAAGCTACCCAATGTGACCCTGGTTTATCATCTGTATCCAAATTGCGTATTATATACGTTGGTACGTGGGTGTAAATGGGCAGTTTATTAGCAGCATAAACATTATTTTCTAGAGTGGGGTGAATCTTTTTCAGATGTTGTTGTACATCTAGTGTATCCATGATATTACTGCTATTAGTAGATTATTACATTACAATCTACTCAATGACTAACATAGGAATGATCAATTATAGTGATTTCTAAATATTAAATTGCATTATTTTGTGTTATACAAAACGTATTTGAGTCATCAATACACTGAACAAGACGCGACACGAAGTAATGTGAGATAAGCAAAATGTGAGATAAGCTTGTTGACGCATAAAGTTACTATCAATTCCACTGCAGAAATTCTTTAGATTAGAATTATTACTTACTGGTACTATATAAGACCAAGCAAGTGCAGTCATGGAGTTAGTGTATGGTCGTTTGACCGCAGTAGATTCATCAATACTACATTTGTGTTACTTCAACGCATCAAAGGCCATGGATGTAAGTGTTTATTCTATTGACAAAGTTACTTTTCTTTCTGTTATTTTCTTACGTGTGTATGATTTAGTGTTAACAAATTATATTTAAATATTGTGTGTGTGTGTGTGTATGATTAAGCCGTGGTAGCTCAGATGGTTAGCGCAAGCTGTAAATTTCACAGTACCCGGGTTCGATCCCCGCCGGCACCAATTAAATTGTTAATTGCAATTTTAAGTGTTTATTCTATTGACAAAGTTACTTTTCTTTCTGTTGTTTTCTTACGTGTATATGATTTAGTGTTAACAATTTATATTTAAATATTGTGTGTGTATAATATTAAGCCGTGGTAGCTCAGATGGTTAGCGCAAGCTGTAAATTTCACAGTACCCGGGTTCGATCCCCACCGGCACCAATTAAATTGTTAATTGCAATTTTAAGTGTTTATTCTATTGACAAAGTTACTTTTCTTTATGTTATTTTCTTACGTGTGTATGATTTAGTGTTAACAAATTATATTTAAATATTGTGTGTGTGTGTGTGTGTGTGTATGATGATGAAGCCGTGGTAGCTCAGATGATTAGCGCAAGCTGTAAATTTCACAGTACCCGGGTTCGATCCCCGCCGGCACCAATTACATTGTTAATTGCAATTTTAAGTGTTTATTCTATTGACAAAGTTACTTTTCTTTCTGTTATTTTCTTACGTATATATGATTTAGTGTTAACAATTTATATTTAAATATTGTGTGTGTATTATATTAAGCCGTGGTAGCTTAGATGGTTAGCGCAAGCTGTAAATTTCACGGTACCCGGGTTCGATCCCCACCGGCACCAATTAAATTGTTAATTGCAATTTTAAGTGTTTATTCTATTGACAAAGTTACTTTTCTTTCTGTTATTTTTTACGTACGTGTGTATGATTTAGTGTTAACAATTTATATTTAAATATTGTGTGTGTATTATATTAAGCCGTGGTAGCTCAGATGGTTAGCGCAAGCTGTAAATTTCACAGTACCCGGGTTCGATCCCCGCCGGCACCAATTAAATTGTTATTTGCAATTTAACAAATTATATTTAAATATTGTGTGTGTACCGCATCTACGAATACTAGAGTAGTTAAAAATACTTTTTTAACAATGACAGTCATTAGTTGATCATTAGTGAATGTGATTCTGTTTACTTAAATTACAGGAAGACAAGAGCAGAAGGAAGAAATGGGTTGATGGGAATTAATGAAGCATTGTTATGTGAAGTTTGTTGGAACAAACATATTTTTAGTCACGTGTAAATACTTTTAACATTTAACATTGGTTCAAAATGACACAAAATCTAAATAATATTAGATACATCATCGACATGGACGGATTTTACATTACATATCCTCATAAACATTTTCAATGTAGAGAAATGGCTATTCTAGACGTGAAACTATCTAATAAAAATGATGCGTTTATCGATAATTATTTGTTTCGGCCAAGTTATCCTTTCAATTATTTGTCGTCAAAAGACAAAAAACTGTTCGTTATTGTGAAACACACGTGCACGGCATTCCATATTTTGATGTAACCGAAGAATTAAAATGTGCCTACAAACAAGAGAAAACACACGTGCACGGCTTCCATATAGAAGAATTAAATGTGCCTACAAACAAGAGAACATAATTCCCATATTAAATTGGTATATTAGAAATTTGTGCAAAGACGAAGTGATCGCATACAAAGGTGGTTCAACAGAAAAATAATTTTTAAAATTGTTGGCGACGAATGATACAATTTTTAATATTGAAGAATACAAATGTCCAAAATACAATGATTTGGTAAATGTCATAAATTTAAACAAACTTTATGTGTGTAATAATCATATATTTGCAAAAAATAATCACAAAATTTTACATTGTTCTTGTGACGAAGTGTGGGTTTTTTAAAGTGGTTATTGCTTGAAAATAAAATTTTAAATTAATCATAAATTTTGTTTGATTTCCCAAAAACATTAGTTATACAAATACACAATATATATTAATTGTTTACACCAACACTTTCATTTTTTATTTCACCCCTTAGAACTTTAGACGTGTGTAATGTTTCACTTTATACATCTGTTTACTGCTATTGTGGCAGGACAAAGTGGATGTGGGAAGTCAAATTTTGTAACAAATTTCATAAAATCAGTTACAGAAATATGTAATTGTGATTTTAATCAGATCACATGGTGCTTTGATGAAAGGCAACCTTTATATAATATACCAAATGTTAACTATCATCAAGGAATTCCAAATCTTAATATGTTTGATGGTGAAAACTCACATGTCGTTATTATTGATGATCTAATGAGAGAGTCCTAGTAGTCATCACAGGAATCTCAGTGTATTTTATTTAACACAAAATTTATTTCATCAAGGTAAAGGGCAAAGAGACATATCCTTAAACTCAAGTTATATAATATATTTTAAAAACCCTCGAGATAAAACCCAAATAAGATATTTAGCACGACAAATGTCACCAGATAACCCAAAATTCATTGAAGATGCCTACAGGGATGCAACTCTAGAGGCACATGGATATTTAATGGTAGATTTAAAACAGAATACCAATGATTTTTGTCGTATCAAAACAAATGTCTTCCCATTTAATGCTTTCTGTACAGTCTACGTCCCCACAAAACAGTTTAAATACACCAAGAATCAAATAATTCAAATCATTGCTAAATGATGCATCGTCGACTCACAACGCATAAACATTTGCTAAACGCTTTGCATACGCTTAAACCAAAATATCAAAGAGCATTACCTAAAAAATGTGATGAAGAAGAAATTAACTGTATTTTTGAGTGTATTCATAACATTTTACAAGGAAAAGTACCTCTTAAAGATCAAGATAAACAAAAATTGAATAAACACAAAAATACTCTGTAAACTAGTGCGTAAGTGTAAACATAAACTAAGAAAAAATATAATTATACAAAAAGGAGGGGCTTTCTTACCAATAATATTAGATGCAATATTGAGTGGATTAGTGAGTGGACTAGCCAGTTAACATGGAAAATGCAAAGAAAATGATACTTATCGAACCTGGATTGATTGAAAAATTAAAACAAGAAAATAAGGTTAATAGTAATTTATCTCGATTAGATATTGAAATGCAAAATATTATGAATAGTAAGACGGAAGACCGAAAGAAATGGATGTTATATTTACAAACACTGCAAAGATACCTTCATTTTATCGAAGAAGATCGTCAACCACTCAGATTACCAATTTATTCTGACACACCTAATGAAGATTCAAGTAAGTCTAAAATTGGTTTTAAAAACAAAGAGAGATCTAAAAACTTCAGTTGATGCTGAATTTTTATTAGAGGAGAATCGATCCATTAAAAGTAAAGAAAATGATGAAAATCCACTTTACACACCAGCTCAAATACTCAGTTTAATACCAAAAACTTATAATAAAAAGGGACAGTTATTATTAAACTTAGCTGAAACAAGTAAAAGTAAAATACATTGGGATAATGAAGGTACAGTCATAATTGATAATGAAAAAATTCCTGGAAGTAATATTGTCGATATAATCAATGATTCACTAAGACCCTTAAAAGGAAGTGATCCAGTAGGGTGGGATAGATTTGCTGAAGCATTAAAAGATATTAAAGTACCACTTACTTATATTGGAAATCCAAAGAGATGTGAGTTTATTAACCAACTTCAAGCAAAAGATCTGAACAAACCCTCTGAGATTGAAGTTCAAGAGTTTTTTACACCGAGTAGAGGAGATACAAAATCTATAACTAAAATAGAGTTTTCTACACCGAGCAGTAGAGATAAAAAGTCTACAACTAAAATACGTAAAAGGCTTGAGTGGGAAAAATGGACCCCTTGGATGGAAATGGATGGAAATGGAAGAAGAAATTAACAGGATTTATTATGATGCTAGTTGCATCATAATAAATCCTGTTAATTTCTCCCGCTAGTTTTGGTAGTATTGATAAATTATCAGAAGCCATGAAGGGTAAAATGAATAAAAAGCAAGTAAAGGAATGGTTAAACTCACAAGAAACATACACATTACATAAACCCATTCGAAAAATATTCCCGCGTAATAGGGTACATTCTATCAAATATTAATAAACTGTGGCAAGCTGATATAAGTGATATGCGAACTTATTCTCAATATAATGATGGTTTCAAGTATATACTTTGTGTTATTGATGTATTTAGTAAATATGCTTTTGCAAGACCAATGAAAAAGACAAACTCAGAAACAACTAAAGAATGTTTTGAAAGTATATTTACTGAAAGTAATTTAACACCTACTCACATACAATCTGATAAAGGTACAGAATTTGTTTCAAAAGATGTACAAAAATACTTTAAATCCAAAAATATTAATTACTATACCACTAACAATCCTGACATTAAGGCCAGTATTGTTGAACGATTTCAAAGAACACTAAAAATGAAAATGTGGCGTTATTTCATTTTTTATTCATTTCATAATAATACTTATAGATATATAGATGTTTTACAAGATTTAATATACTCTTATAATCACAGCTTTCACTCTAGTATTAAGATGTGCCCATGTGATGTAAATTCCAACAATATTATGACAGTTTGGACTAATCTTTATGACAGACGGTCAAACAAACTTTCTTTAGAAATACCTAAACCAAATTTCAATGTGGGTGATTATGTTCGAATAACTAAATATAAACATGTTTTCCAAAATGGATATGAATCAAATTGGAGTGATGAAATATTTATTATATCTTCAATAATTGATAGATCTCCATGGGTTGTTTATACAATAACAGATTTACAAAATGAACCAATAGTTGGTACTTTTTATGAAAGAGAATTACAGAAAATCACTTACAACCCCACCTCACAATATGAAATACATAAAATAATTGACATTCGTTATTCAGGAAACAGAAAAGAAGTATTAGTGAAGTGGAAAGGTTGTCCAGATAAATTTAACAGTTGGATTTTAGCTTCTAGTTTAAAAGAAATATGAATAAAGAAAGTTTTTATTTAACTTTGCTCGGCAATAGTTCAATGGAATACTTTCCTGATAACAAGACCACAAATTTTTCAACGAAATTACCAAAAGCTATTAAATTAGAAGGTGAATGGTCGGTTGGAGTTGTCGAGTTTCAATATCCATGTACCATGTTTACTGTTCAAGATCATGAAAATGTTATATACATTACGAAATCTATGTTAATGCCTAATGAAGATAAACCATCCATAGTGCACTACAAAAAACATATTCCAGCTACCAACTATGATAACGTTGAGCATATTTTAAGAGTGTTAAATAGTATCGGAGAGAACTTGAAATTTCGCTATGACGAAATAACAAAATTTGTGTCTATTTCTGTTTTGGATAAAAATATAACATCCGTAACATTATCACCCCAATTAAGTTTACAACTAGGTTATGAACCAAATAAAAATCTCCTAGAGAGAAATTTCGGAAAGTGTCCTGCTAATTTACACTTAGGGTTAAAATCTCAACTATTTCTATATTGCGACATTATCGATCCTCAGATTGTGGGTGATGTTATGACTCCTTTACTAAGAGTCATTTCATTAGATCCTACAAAATACATTTATGGTGCAAATAAAATGCACGTTTTCTCTCAACCTCACTACTTACCTGTTATGCGAAGAGAGTTCGATACGCTGGAAATAGTTATAAGATCGGGCACAGGACAAAAATACCATTCCAGTTTGGAACCGTGTGTATTAAACTACATTTCCGAAAATTATAGTAATGAATTCTCGTCGTGATCATCATAAATGTCCATATGAAAATTATTATACACATCAAGCTGGGTCAGGATTTAGAGTAATTTATAAGGGCTCACAATACCAACGCGGTCATGGTATTGGGAGCTTCTTAGGGGGTTATTTAGATCAGTTTTACCTTTACTTTCAAGTGGTGCTCGAGTGATTGGTAAGGAGGCATTAAGCGCTGGAGTAGGACTTTTATCGGATATGGTTCAAGCGCGTCCTATGGAAGCCTCAATAAAAGATCGTTTAAAGCAAGTTAGTATGAATTTAAAACGAAAGGCTGATGAGAAAATTGATCAATTTAACATGACAGGATTTGGGTATAAAACTAAAAGAAAACGATTGACCTCGTTCATTCCACCATTAACTGCTAAAGTGCAAGCTGCGAAAAAACTTGGTCTCAAACCAAAAAATATCAAAGATATATTTTCAAATTAAATATGTCTTTCCTTCATAATCATTCTCGCGAGTGCGTTAAGTCAAAATTGGATTTGTTTGCACTACCGCCTACACAGACTAGCATTGAAAATGGATTGTGGATTCATTATAAACCAATTTCATCTCTTGGTGATGATGGACCTATCGAGTTTCAAGTTCCCGGGACAGGCGATGACTACATAGATTTGTCTCATACATTACTCCACATAAAGGCAAATATATTAAATCAAGATTCAACTAACTTGATATCAACTACAATAGTAGCACCTGTAAATAATTGGTTGCATTCACTTTTTAGTCAACTTAATGTTTATTTAAACCAAAAACTTTTATCACAACCTAATAATACCTATGCATATCGAACATACATGGAAACACTTTTAAACTATGCTCCTGCTGCTAAAAAATCTCATCTTTCTTGTAGTCTTTGGTATGATGATACAGCAGGAAAAATGGATTCTACGGATGGTAAAAACATAGGATTTGTTAAAAGACAGGAATTGATTAGTGAAAGTAAGGAAATAGAAATGATTGGTCATCTTCACGGTGACATTTTCAACCAAGATAAATTTGTAATTAATGGTGTTGAAATGAGTGTTAAATTGGTTCGATCAAGAGAGAGTTTTAATTTAATTGCTGGGTCAAACGATGTAAAGTTTAAAGTTTGCATTACGGATGCAACTCTTATTGTTCGACGAGCACGAATTAATCCAAGTGTATTACTCGCACATCAAAAAGTTTTAGCTTCTACCACTGCGAAATATCCTATTACTCGAGCTGAAGTAAAAGTTTTAACAATTCCATCAGGTGTTCAAGGAAAAACTATTGATAATATATTTTTAAGGCAGGTACCCAAAAGATGTATAATTGGATTTGTGAACAATTCTGCATTTAATGGTTTCCTTACTAAAAATCCATTTAACTTTGAAAACTATGGTATTAATTCTTTCAGCTTATATATTGTTGTATTCTCGGGAACTGGTATCCACTTTCTTAATGAAGGAAATGGAATCTCTTGTGAACAGTATGCCAAAGGTTACTGTCTATTAGCATTTGACTTAACTCCTGATTTATCAGCCAACTCAACAGCTCATTGGAATCTCATAAAGCATGGTAGTGTAAGATTAGAAGTACGATTTGAATCCTCACTAATACAAATAATTAACTGTATAGTTTATGCTGAGTTTGATAATATTATTGAGATAGATAAAAACAGAAATGTTACTGTAGACTATAGTAGTTAAGGTTATAATATGTATTGTGTGTTAGATTTTATGAGTTATGTGTAATGCATTTTGTGTGTATGTAACTATGTGAAACGTTATAAAATTAAATAAAACAAATTGTAAATGCAATATATTATTTTTTACTTCTTTATAAATCTTCTATTTAATCTAATACAAAACACTGTTCGAGTTTAAAGTTACATCGGACTCTCTTATTAGATCATCAATAATAACGAGATGTGGGTTTTCACCATCAAACATATTAAGATTTGGAATTCCTTGATGATAGTTAACATTTGGTAAATTATATAAAGGTTGCATTTCATCAAAGCACCATGTGATCTGATTAAAATCACAATTACATATTTCTGTAACTGATTTTATGAAATTTGTTACAAAATTTGACTTCCCACATCCACTTGGTCCTGCCACAATAGCAGTAAACGGATGTATAAAGTGAAACATTACACACGTCTAAAGTTCTAAGGGGTGAAATAAAAAATGAAAGTGTTGGTGTAAACAATTAATATATATTGTGTATTTGTATAACTAATGTTTTTGGGAAATCAAACAAAATTATGATTAATTTAAAATTTTATTTTCAAGCAATAACCACTTGTAAAAAACCCACACTTCGTCACAAGAACAATGTAAAATTTTGTGATTATTTTTTGCAAATATATGATTATTACACACATAACGTTTGTTTAAATTTATGACATTTACCAAATCATTGTATTTTTGACATTTGTATTCTTCAATATGCTAAAAATTCTATATATTAAAAATAAGTTTGTCAATAGAATAAACTTGCAATTAACAATTTAATTGGTGCCGGCGGGGATCGAACCCGGGTACTGTGAAATTTACAGCTTGCGCTAACCATCTGAGCTACCACGGCTTAATATAATACACACACAATATTTAAATATAATTTGTTAACACTAAATCATACACACGTATAAAAATAACAGAAAGAAAAGTAACTTTGTCAATAGAATAAACACTTAAAATTGCAATTAACAATTTAATTGGTGCCGGCGGGGATCGAACCCGGGTACTGTGAAATTTACAGCTTGCGCTAACCATCTAAGCTACCACGGCGTAATATAATACACACACAATATTTAAATATAATTTGTTAACAATAAATCATATACACGTAAGAAAATAACAGAAAGAAAAGTAACTTTTTCAATAGAATAAAAATTTAAAATTGCAATTAACAATTTAATTGGTGCCGGCGGGGATCGAATCCGGGTACTGTGAAATTTACAACTTGCGCTAATCATCTGAGCTACCACGGCTTCATCATATACACACACACACAATATTTAAATATAATTTGTTAACACTAAATCATACACACGTAAGAAAATAACATAAAGAAAAGTAACTTTGTCAATAGAATAAACACTTACATCCACGGCCTTTGATGCGTTGAAGTAACACAAATGTAGTATTGATAGATCTACTGCGGTCAAACGACCATAACTAACTCCATGACTGCACTTGCTTAGTCTTATGTAGTACCAGTAAGTAATAATTCTAATCTAAAGAATTTCTGCAGTGGAATTGATAGTAACTTTATGTGTCAACAAGCTTATCTCACATTACTTCGTGTCGCGTCTTGTTCAGTGTATTGATGACTCAAATACGTTTTGTGTAACACAAAATAATGCAATTTAATATTTAGAAATCACTATAATTGATCATTCCTATGTTAGTCATTGAGTAGATTATAATGTAATAATCTACTAATAGCAGTAATATCATGGATACACTAGATGTACAACAACATCTGAAAAAGATTCACCCCACTCTAGAAAATAATGTTTATGGTGCCAATAAACTGCCATTTACACCCACGTACCAACGTATATAATATGCAATTTGGATACAGATGATAAACCAGGGTCAAATTGGGTAGCTTTATATATCGATACGAATGTCATCGGTCAATATTTTGATTCATTCGGACGAGCACCTGTACGATATCATCTAGAGTTTTTAGAAAGAAATTGTAAAAGATGGAACTGGAATGTTGATAGGATTCAGAATGAGTGGCATTCAGTTTGTGGCGAATATTGCTTAATGTATTTGCTATATAAGTTTCAGGGATGTTCAATGCATAGTTTTACGAGTATATTTACAGGGAACACATTGTACAACGATATTTTAGTGGATGAGATGTTTCGCTCCTATTTTATAGATAGTAAGTAATAAGATTTTGTATTTTGTAAATAAAATTTTTAACAAAATTAGGTTATGTGCTTTATTGATGAGTCAGATTAGTGTAGATAGGAACAAAGGAGTATAATACAATAGCACCACGCTGAGGAATAATAGATAATGACGGTATTCAATGAACAATAGATAAATAGATAAGAACAATGGAGCGCTAATGACGGTGGAGGCTTTCACCGGATATCAAATATATAAGAGTTAATTGATCTGCACATCTCCGGAACCGTGCATCCTATGCAAAAATGGACCGCAGATTCGTGATCAGAGCATGCCAAAACTTTTTTTTTTTTTCTAGGATCGTGAGTCGACGAACGTTGTACTTGTACCACTTCCGACTCAGTGAGCCAGAACTGGTACAACGTAACTACTGTCCAGTCAAATATCAAAAGATATTGATAATAATCTGAAAATAGCTATAGTTAAAATTCTAAATTTAACTCTAAATACAACAGCCTGAACTCAAGCTACTTTACCTACGAAATTTGGTGGTATTGGTGTGAGAAATTTTTCTAGAATTGCATTGCCTGCTTTCCTTGCTTCCGTGCATAGTCAGTGACTGATGTAACATAATTTTAAATAATAAAATCGGGCCCGCCTTCTAGCTGTTTCTACTAAAGAATCTAGTCACTGGTTACACGTTTTACCATCAAATAATCTTGGCACATTACTTGATGGTGAAAGCTTGCGCATCACCGTAGTAATCGCGGCGATTTGTCAACCTCATCAGTGCCCCTGTGGTAACAGCGTCGACGAGTTTGGACACCACGTAATTTCATGTAAGAAAAGTGCTGGTAGATTTTCATGCCATGGATTTTTGAACGATGCCATCCAATAAGCTCTTGTTTTTAAATGTTCTCTCGGCTACAGAGCCTTGTGGAATATTTAGAGACGATGGCAGGAGACGCGACGGTATGACATTGGTCCCTTGGGAGAGAGGTAAAGCCCTAGTGTGGGATGCTTCTTGCGTAGACACTTTAGCAACCTCTCATCTCAGGGGTACCTCATTTGTATCCGGGGTGACATCGGAGGCAGCTGAAATAAGTAAGTGGCGCAAATATGAGTCTCTGAGAGATGACTAGGTATTTGAGTCCTTTGTTATAGAGACTATCGATCCGTGGGATCCACGCGCGATCAAGTTCCTAAAGGAACTCTATCCGAGAGTGGTCGTCGCTGCTGGTAATAAGAGGGCTGGTTCTTTTCTCGCTCAAAAGCTAAGTATAGTCATTCAGTGAGGAAACTCAGCCAGCGTTCTTGGTATGATACCACGGCGAGTAGGACTGTAGGTTAAATTAAGTTATTAGTTTTAGTTTTATTTTATTATAGTTCTTTAATATTGTATATTTTACCTCTAAGTTTAATTGCTTAATATATATAAATTAATAAAGTGGGTGTTGAATGTGTGCTCGTGTGTGAGACTGTTAAACTTTATTGCTGGCGGGATATTAATTCGGAGAGCAATGCAGTTGCAGTTGGTTGAGTGAATAAATAACACTTCTTGAAATATCTTCTTGTTTATTTTTCTGAGTACTTCTTCTTACATTGCCGGATTTGGGGAATGTTTTACCACAAAAAACGCCCCTTTTTTATAGGTACCTGTGACCAATCATAATTAATTAAATTTGCACACGGCACTAATGATTCCCGTCGACCAATTGGAGCGCAGAACGACCTTTTCTAAGGGAAATTTAGAAATTTCTTTAAAATATGTGGTAAAACAGGCCTTACAATATTTTTACATATTCCTAACAATAGATATAACTTTACTTTACTATTTTAAACATAAATCATTTACATAAGCTTAAATTTAAGCTTGTAAAAAATAAAAATAGGTTCGCGGTCTCCTCACGGTTTAGCTCCGGAGTAGGATAGTATTTTTTCGCTGAACATACAAGTAGCGCCGCCAAGAGGCAGGAATGTACAACGCTTATCACGATAATAATGCTTAAGATTCTATACAATATCTTTTCATATTCTATGAAATTTAAATCTATCTTATAATAAAGATTACATTATAAGTAATTAATTGACATATTGATTTTTATTTTAGATTACTTTAAAAGGAAAAAGAATTATATAAATCACTTATATGTTAATAGCTCTTAAAGTTATGATAAAAGAAAGTTTACTAAGAAAATAAGCTCATACTTTGCTTCTAATGTTCTAATCAAACTTAAATAATTAAATAGATTCATATACGTTATCTTAAGATAAGAATTGAAGCAATTAATTTACTTTCTTGTTATCAGCACTATGAGTCTTTACACTTAGCTTTATATTACGAATAAGAAATCCAATTGAGATTAAATGCTAACACTTAGTTTTGAATTACTGATAAGAAACAATTAAGATTAAATGCTAACACTTACTTTTAAATCACTGATAAGAAACAATTAAGATTAAATGTTCGAATTCACTTTGTCGTCGCTAACATTCTCCCCCACGGTGCGTAGCACTACATCTTCTGGAGGCGACGACTCCGCTGGCACCAGCACGATGACACGTCGAGTTGGACGGCGAAGTATTCCACCTGATGTCCGCACGTCCAGCACCCTGGTTCTTCCGTCTGGTCCGGGATAGGTCTTAACGATTTCACCGCGAGGCCATGAGTTTCGTGGTAATGTAGCGTCCACTATTAACACGATGTCTCCTTCCCTTGGGTCTCTGGTTTCTTTCCCTTCGAGTTTCCTTGGCATCAGGAGAGGTAAGTATTCTTTAATCCACCTTTTCCAAAAGTGGTCTGCGAGTCTTTGGGTGGTTCTCCAGTTTGCTTTTCCGATGAGCTCCGTGTCGCTGAATTCTCCCGGCGCCATAGCTCCGCATGATCTTCCCAGCAGAAAGTGGTTCGGTGTTAGGCTCTCCTCGTCTCCTGGGTCCATTCTGATCGGGGTGAGAGGTCTCGAGTTGACGATGTGTTCAACCTCAGTCATTAGCGTATGGAGTACTTCCTCGGGCGGGCTCTTCTCGTTGAGGACTACTGCCAGCGCCGTCTTAACTGTCCGGACGAGCCTCTCCCAGGCACCTCCCATATTTGGAGCTCCCGGGGGGATGAACTTCCACTGGATGCCCTTTTCCTGTGCGGCCTCTTCTAATTCCCTTTTTGCTCCGACGAAATTAGTCCCGTTGTCGCTAAATATGGTTTTCGGGGTTCCTCTTCTGGCTGCCATTCGTCGGAGTGCCATGATCATTGAGCTAGTGCTGAGGGAAGGTACCAGCTCTAAATGTACTGCTCTAGTTGTGAGGCAGGTAAATAAAGCTCCCCAACGCTTCTCGTTTCTTCTTCCGATGGTGACTTGCATCGGCCCGAAGTAGTCTACAGCTGTGCAGGAGAACGGAAATTGATGATGCTGCAATCTCTCGCTCGGTAGATCTCCCGTCGGTGGTATCTCTGTTGAACTCTTCTTTTTCTTGCACCATTGACAGCTGTGTGCGACCGCTTTTAGAGTTGCTCTTAAACCCAAGATCCAGAACTTTTGACGAATTTCGTTCATTACTGTAGCGGTGTTTCCGTGAAGGAATTTTTTGTGATAGTGTTGTATTATTAGACGAGTTATTTTTTGTTTTCCGTCTAAAATGATAGGATTCATTATTCTTTCGTTTTGGTCGTGGAATTTCATTGTTCTGCTCCTTAATTTAATTATTCCATCGTCTCCAATGTAAACGTCGATTTTCTTAAGTCGACTCGAATTTTCTAATGGCTTTTCCGACTTCAGTTTTCTTATGTCTGATGCAAAACTATCGCTCTGGCATATTTTTATTAATATCTCTTCGGCCTTTTTTAGGTGTTCTGCTTCTAGGGGTAGGTATAGGCGCTTATTTTCACTTCTGCTGGTCGACGGGATTGAGGTGTGCGCTTCTTTCTTCTGGATTTTTTGTGGTTTCCAGGACTCATCCTTCTGGCGTGCGGCGGTGGTGGTCGCTTTACGGCTCTTCTTTAGTAGGTGTGTAAAGGCGATCACTCTGGCTGTAGTGCGCAGCAGTCGCTCCCAGCTCGAGAACCTTTCTAGGTTTAATAGGGTGTCTTCTGCTGCCATTGTTGCCAACACCTTTTGCTTGCTTTTTTCTTCTGGCATAACATTTTCTGGCTTGAAGTCGTGAAACGGCCATTCTTCTTCTGGTCGACGGAGAAATGACGGGCCTTTGAACCATCTGGCGTTGTGGTCGAATTCGATTGGGGTTCCCCTCGTGGCGTCGTCTGCTGGGTTCTCCTTGGTTGGCACCCATCTCCAGTCTTCTGGATTGGACTTTTCTTCGATCTCGGCGAGTCGGTTGGCCACAAAAGTTTTGAACTTCCTTGGTTCTGACTTTATCCACTGCAGTACTGTGCTGGAGTCGGTCCAGTAAACCTTTTTTGATATGTCGAGCTCTGATTCCTCTTCGATTGTGGCGGCTAGTCTGCTTCCGAGTAAAGCCGCTTGTAGCTCTAGCCTCGGAATTGATACAGGTTTCGTCGGCGTTACCCTTGCTTTGCCGGCGATCATGGAGACATGGACCTTTCCTCCGGGCTCGACTATTCTCCAGTAGACTACTGCTGCATAGGCTTCTTCACTCGCATCGGTGAATGTATGTAGCTGTCCTTTTCTGCCTTTGGGTGAGACGCATCTTGGGATCTTCAGCCTTGTTAATGTTGACACTTCTTCTAGGTATTTCATCCAGGCTTCCTTTTGATGTTCGTTGATTGGTTCATCCCAGTCTATTTTCTTTCGCCAGATGTCTTGGATTAGTTTCTTTCCTTGTATTAGAACCGGTGTAGCAAAACCCATTGGATCGAAGGTGGACATTACTGCGCTTGTGACTTCTCTTTTTGTTGGAGTCCTTCTGCCATCTTGCAGGTCCTCCGGCGTGTTGCGTAGCCCGACGTTGAAGGCTAATGCATCTTCTTTCACCAGCCATCTTAGTCCCAGAGTCTTCTCTTCCTTGGTCAGTTGTAAGGAGTTTTCTTTATTTGCGTCTTCTACCTCTGATATTACCCCCCGAGTTGTTGCTGGCCCATCCCTTCAGATGAAAGTTTGCTTTTGCGTGAATGTCTTTCACTTCTTTGGATATCTTCTTTGCTTCGGTTGTAGATGCGAAGCTCTGCAGATAGTCGTCCATGTAGTGATTTCTCCTAATTGCTTTCACTGCTTCAGGATGAGTGTTCTTAAATTCCTCTGCGTTCTTGTTCATTACGTATATCGCTGTTGCCGGTGATGACGCTGCCCCAAAGATGATTGAAGACATTTTATACTCTTCAGGCTTGCCAGTTCTTCGGTTTCCGCGCCACAGGAACCTGAGACTGTCTCGGTCGTCTTCTCTGACTTTTACTCGGAGAAACATGTCTTGTATGTCTGCCATGACGGCTACTGGTCCCTCTCTGAAGCGCAGCAGTACTCCGAATAGTGATTGTAACAAGTCTGGGCCCGAGAGCAAGGCGTCGTTGAGGCTCTTTCCTTCATACTTGGCAGCTGCGTCGAACACTATTCTTAGCTTCTTCTTGACTGGGTGTACAACAGCGAAGTGGGGTAGGTAGAATGTCCTTCCTTTGTTAGAGGTTTCTGGAGCCTTCTCTGCGTATCCTTTTTCGATTAGACTCAGGATTTGTTCCTCGTAGTGCTTTCTTGCTTCTTGATCATGATCCAATTTTTTCTCGATGCTGACCAGGCGTCGAACGGCTTGATTGTAGTTGTTGGGCAGGCTTTCGTCTTCTTTTTTCCACAGGAGCCCCGTTTCATATTGACCGCTTGGCAGTTTCCTGGTAGTTTTCTCGAGGGTTTCTAACGCTCTTCTGTCGCTGTCGTTGGTTGGCGACCGATTCTGAATTCCAAGAGATTCCAGCTGGAAGTATTCTCGGACGATTTCCTCGATGTTTTCTTCGCCAGTGGTCGCTCTGCCATAATGAGTGAAGTTTACCGTGGCAGTTGCTCCTGTTTCACATCCGTGTAGCACCCATCCTAAGTTCGTGAGGGAGGCCACAGGATCTGATGGTTTGCCCTTCTTCAGCTTTCTTGTTACTATTAGCCCCCAATTATCTTGGCCTATCAGTAGCTTGGGTCTCTCGGTGACGTAGAGGAGTTGGCTTTCAATTGCTCTCAGATGCTCGTATTTTCTCACGGTGTCCTTGTTTATGCATTGTTCGGAAAGCTTCAGATCGTCGATGGTTCTTGCTACGATAGTCCTCTTTTCTTTTCTGTGAGCCCCTTTTATTTTGAGCTCGATCTTCTGTGAACTATCTTTTCTTAATACTTTCCCGCCGACGGTTTCGATTGTGAGCTTTTCTTGCTTCCCTTTGACTCCGATTTTTTCAGCGATTGACGCGTCTAAGAGTGTAACCGTTGACCCTTCATCTAGTAGTGCTCGTACGCGAACTTGTCCTTTTGGGCCATAGAGGTTCACCGGGATCATTTTTAGATAGGCCTTTTCTTCTCCTTTGGCGTTGTGAATCGAGGCGACTTTTTCTTCCGACGAGCTACTGATATCCTTTGCTTCTTTTTCAATCGGTGCTGGTGGTCTGTCAGAATGTAGGATGGTATGATGCCATCTTTTACACAGCTTGCAGACTGGCGCTTTACAGTTGATCCTTGAGTGCCTGAACCGGAGGCACTTGAAGCATATTTTTGCCTTCTTGGTCATATCCCATTTCCCATTCAGGTTTGCTTCTTTGAACTTCTTGCATTCTAGAGCGAAGTGTTCTTCTTCACAGAACGGACATGATTTCTTATATTTTTCCTTTGACGCTTCTTGTACCAAATGAACGGGTTTTCTTATTCCTCTTTTTTGCTCTGAAGATGCTTCAGGCGGGGCGAAGTCTCCGCACATGTCGGCTTCTATTTCTAGGAACGCTTCGATGAGTAATAGCTCCTGAATTTCTTCATCTCTTCTGCTTCTGTAGTAGGCGAACCAACGGAACTTCATTGATGTCGGCATCTTGTCTACTATAACTTTCAGCGTTTCAGGTAACTGAGGTACTGTGGTTTCTTCAGGGCTTTAATTGTTTCAACTGCATTCTTTATTTTGCTCGCAAATATGCATATGTCGCTTGGGTTCTCGCCGACTTTGGGGAGGTTCTTCATCTTTTCCAGCTCTGCTAATGCTAGTGCTCCAGGTCTTCCGAATCTTGCTTCCAGTCCCTTGATAACTTCGCGTGGGTCTTCAGCGGTGAATAGCAGGCTCTGGACGGCTTCTCTAGCCTTTCCTTGGATCGCTATTGTAAGGCGCGCTAAGTTCTGATTGTTACTGAAAGAAGCGGCCGTATCCTCGTATGATCTCTTGAAGGCCAACCATTCTTCACAGGCCCCGTTGAAGTGAGGGAGTTCGAGGTGCTTCGGTGAAACGGTGTCACGTGACTTTTCTGATAACTTTAATATGACTGAAGCTAGTTCCTGGATGTCACTTTTCTTTTCTTCTGCCTCTATGGTTTTGTGGTTCTTATCCCCGGTCTGGATGAACCATCGTTCAACTTCTCGTGTTCGTTCGAACAGCTCTTCTCCGGCACCATCTTCCTCTTCTGATTCTGCGGTGAGAAGTTCCATTTCTGCTTGAGCAACTTTTGACCGAGCTTCTGCCAGTTCTAGTTCTCTTAGTGCCATTGTCATTTTTGCTTGCGCTTCTGCTCTCTTCCTATGCGACGAGCGAACGGAAAGCGTGTCTGGATCGCGGGTCGACTTCTTAGGGTGAGGCTGTTGCAGATTTCTTTCTCTGGACGTTGGTATGCTTCCTTCGTTCAGACATGACTTAATTGCGATACTTTTTTCTTGAATCTGCGGCGTTGGATGACTTTCTTCTTGGTGAACTGACGCTTCGACGGTGCGGGCCGGGGGGGTGGTATGTGTTACGTCCCCCGGTGCTGATTCCTTTCCGGCAATGTTTTTGGTAGGTAGTACGGGTTGTCTGTGTATGCTGCTGGGCGATGATCTGACATGCGTCGATCGGTCTGATGCTGACGCGTTAGTAGTCGACGTGCTTGTAGAGTCACTCGGCGTATTCATGCTCCAATCCGTCGTACTGGTACCCGTAGTGGCGTTACTTTCACTCGTAGTCTTCGACTGCACTGATTTTGATCTTGTATTCGAAGGCATCTTCCAAATTTTCCTTAAAACCCGATCCGGCTTCTCGAAGGACCAATGTTGAATGTGTGCTCGTGTGTGAGACTGTTAAACTTTATTGCTGGCGGGATATTAATTCGGAGAGCAATGCAGTTGCAGTTGGTTGAGTGAATAAATAACACTTCTTGAAATATCTTCTTGTTTATTTTTCTGAGTACTTCTTCTTACATTGCCGGATTTGGGGAATGTTTTACCACAAAAAACGCCCCTTTTTTATAGGTACCTGTGACCAATCATAATTAATTAAATTTGCACACGGCACTAATGATTCCCGTCGACCAATTGGAGCGCAGAACGACCTTTTCTAAGGGAAATTTAGAAATTTCTTTAAAATATGTGGTAAAACAGACCTTACAATATTTTTACATATTCCTAACAATAGATATAACTTTACTTTACTATTTTAAACATAAATCATTTACATAAGTTTAAATTTAAGCTTGTAAAAAATAAAAATAGGTTCGCGGTCTCCTCATGGTTTAGCTCCGGAGTAGGATAGTATTTTTTCGCTGAACATACAAGTAGCGCCGCCAAGAGGCAGGAATGTACAACGCTTATCACGATAATAATGCTTAAGATTCTATACAATATCTTTTCATATTCTATGAAATTTAAATCTATCTTATAATAAAGATTACATTATAAGTAATTAATTGACATATTGATTTTTATTTTAGATTACTTTAAAAGGAAAAAGAATTATATAAATCACTTATATGTTAATAGCTCTTAAAGTTATGATAAAAGAAAGTTTACTAAGAAAATAAGCTCATACTTTGCTTTTAATGTTCTAATCAAACTTAAATAATTAAATAGATTCATATACGTTATCTTAAGATAAGAATTGAAGCAATTAATTTACTTTCTTGTTATCAGCACTATGAGTCTTTACACTTAGCTTTATATTACGAATAAGAAACAATTGAGATTAAATGCTAACACTTAGTTTTGAATTACTGATAAGAAACAATTAAGATTAAATGCTAACACTTAGTTTTAAATCACTGATAAGAAACAATTAAGATTAAATGTTCGAATTCACTTTGTCGTCGCTAACAGTGGGATTACAAAACTTGGTTGATTTTCCGTTTTAATTTAAATCAAATTTTTAATATTTAAAATATACAAATTAGATAATAATGTGGCTATAAAACTATGACGTTATATTATAATATAAGTATAACATATTATTATAATACGGAATCTAATGATTCCAAATATGTCAGACGTACTATAAGAATTTTGGTTTTTTGACTGTCATTTGATAGCGCCATTATAGGAACACTGAAAAAAACGTTTTTGTGTTTTGAAGTGAGTTTTAGGGGCTTTGGATTAGAGTACGAGGTAAACGGAGCGCTGACTTTATGATATCTTTCAAAGTTAATGATTTTTTTATTAGAATATGGGTGACAAACGACTTCTACATTTATCCTAGAAAAGATAATAAAGATCAAAACGCAGATGCGTTGTCTGAGGACTATGATGGAATGCCTCGTTTTCAGCGACAAGGGTCTCTCACAGAAATCTAATTGCCTTATTATTTAGATTTCTGTGGGGTCTCCGGATCTCTACACTCACCATACGGAGCACAGCAGTATTACGCTGCTATTTTACGCTGGTATTCTGTGAGAGCGTGATCCTATTCCTGCTACAACCATAATATAGCTGCAGCATAATTGCACTATTTGGTAATCGCTGGCAGTTTTGAGGGTCGATTGCAAGGGTCGCAATCATTGAGAAGTTAATCTTATTTTGGCCTTACCGTTGGGTCTAGACCAGGTTCACTTTTCATAGATACTATTTTGGAAGCCAGTCAGTCCTCCATCCAGCCGGCTAGCTGAGCCCTTGTGTTGCCTTACCCTATTTCCAATTTCCCTACCTATAGCTCACCGTCCTTCCACCGTCGTCCTTGTATCTCTCCCGTCCTTTCTTTTTGCGTTGTTAAAAACGGATAGGAAAACAATAAATCTTCTGCTGTTGTAATTATAAGTCCCGAATATTGTACTACAGGCGTCAAACGTACGCGCGTCTCTCACAGCGCGCATAGCGAGTGCAGCAAACTCAGTGCGTCGTGCTATCCATCTTGCACACACCGCTTACCCACAGCGGATGCGTCGTATTCACATCGTCGGTGCGCCACCGCTGATTGCCTCCTCTATCAATTTTATACGTTCCTGCGTGAATGAGAAGATCAGGAGACGTGTAAGTAGTATCCAAGAATTAATTAAAATAGGCTTACGTGCTTACTGTTGTTTTTTGTTCTGAGCCATTCATTCTTCTTTCTCGTTTTCTTTAAATTTAAAACATGGATCATTGTTTTAATAATGGTACTAACGTATTAACAGTCTTAAAAATATTTAAGCACGTAAATATATAAGTATAGGTAGGTAATATCTTAATTTAACATTCTGATATCCTATAAATCCTTGATATTATCCAAATATATGGTGATTTTTTTACCCTCTGGGAAAAAAAGAATGTAACAGGTGAACGGAATGCCCGTGGCACTGATATTTTACAATTTTTTTCTTTTACGTTAACATATTATGAAATTTATCTATCAATAAATACTAATAATTGGGTGCGTATTATTTTATTTTCAATAGTTTTTAAATTGATTTTTTTTCACAATTTCTGTTTTTATATTTTTAGTACCGAAAGATTGTTTTATTTTATATTAGTGGTATTTATTGATAGATAAATTTCATAATATTATGTTAATGTAAAGGAAAAAAAAAATGTAAAATTTTGATTTCGTTTACTTGCTATGTTTTCGGTAGTAGAGTAATTTCATTCGTAAGGTAAACATGCTTTTAAAATTTTTTCGCCTACCAAATAAAAGGGGTATTTTTAAAACATAAGTTATTTTGACGCTGACCACTTTTCCCGTTGAAAATATTGTCAAAAGATTAGTACTTACTATAATAATAACCCCGCGTGAAAAAATGAAACGATTTACACTTGATCAATTTTGGAAAACATTTAAAACTTATTGCCAAAGTAACTGTTGTGTGGGTAAAACTTACGCTTCTCAACTAGGGCCTTGGAGCACATGAGTTAAGACCTTACTTTGTGCTTGGAGCAAAGCGAATGAAAAATCATCTATCTATTCTAATGAGGCGCATTAGCATTTCGGCGGCTATGTTAACTAGCTACTTAAACATCTGTGGCCTAAAAAACGAAGACATGAACTTCATCGCCTTTGGATTCAACAACATGGCGCGACATGCCATACAACTCATGAAAGAATCTTAGTCGTAAGTACCGTTGAAGATCGATCTCTCAGGAAACGCTATTGCAAAGCTAGCCTAAGCTGCCACATGAATAAAATAGGGGTCTATGAACAATGGAAATGTTTGCTCTACCTTATATAACCATAATATTTTAATTAAAAGGTATTTTCGTTCACTTTATCGCCTTTTAAAAAAAACTTATTTGGCGCATCGTTACGTAACGTTTTAACTTTGACCATTGGGATGATTTTTAAATGAGCAGTGAGCACCTATCTATATTGAATTTACAATATTATAATAAAATCTAGATCAATTATGCTAATCATTATGCGATAATTACTTTATACATTTAAAAAATAACATTAAGGAAATCTCTGAAGTATTCAGTCATCACGGTCACCTATAAAAAATATCAGTATAGCTTGGAAATGGACAAAAAATCAAATCGAAAATATTTAGTTATATCAAAACATGTTTGAACTTTTTTGTTTTGCGAAAAACATGCAATGAATTTTTTGTCCATTAGGTAGGTGGTATTAGGTGGTGGTCCGGTCCACAAACATCGTTGTGACGTCAATCCGAATCCAAAATTTCCATCAATGAAATATTTTAACAACATGTCTGCGACATCAGAATAAATTATTATATATAAGAGTTTAAAAAAACTTAAACAACACGCGTTTATCATGAGCTGTGATGACCCTGATAATTATTTTAGCATAAAGTTATTAAATTATCGTATTTTCATCGGTCCTTGATAAGATTTAAAAATTACAATTCAATCAGCCGTCTACAAGTTGGTGAATATTACATTAAAAAATTCCGTTACATAGATAGATGTGAAGCTAATAAAAGTGTGGTAAAATAAACACTTAATAAAACTATGTTTAGGTCTGGTTTTCTACATACATATTGCATGCTTTAAGCGCAAAGCGCTTGTGTATGTCATACTAACGCCTAAAAATCAAGAATACGACGATTTCTTGCATGAAATCGTATCTAAGGTGTACATTACATTACACGCTCATGCGGGCGTCAATCAATTCCATCAATCATGATTGATAAAAACGGATGTTGACTGATGAGCGCGTAATGTATGCCATTACGCGCTCGTGTACGCTACTGTACACCTATCAATCACCATCCGTTTTTTATCAATCATGATTGATGGAATTGATTGACACCTCCATGAGCGCAGCTGCACCACTGTCTGGTAATTGTATTATTTTCTCATGAATTTTTATACATACTGTAGAACTCACCAATCACTTTTACAAACCTATAATGTCTTATTTCATAATAAACAACCTCTAAGTTTAACTCTAAGTTTAACTCTAAGGCGTACATTACTCGGTCATGCAGGCTGTCAGTTTTACAACAATCACGGTTGTGATTGCCGAATAACCTACCGTGTATAGCAGTGATTGACGCCTGCATGAGTGCGTAATATACGCCTATCAGTCACCATCCGTTTTTTATCAATCATGATTGATGGAATTGATTGACGCCTGCATGAGCGTGTAATGTACGCCTAACAATCATCTTGAACATATAAATGATATAAAACGCACATTGTCAGAAAGACCATAGATCTAGAGAAAGACAAATTATTGCTCAAGTTATTTTTTTAATCGATTAATTATTGCTATTTTTACATTAAAAAAGTGGTTTTAGTGGCTTAAGGTGTAGATTTATTAAATCCGCATGGTATGGTAAACACTATAACTTTTGAAAATATCAAATGTTCAACTCAACCTATTGTTGCGCGGCTAAGTTGACATCTGGCACTAGCGTCTAGTGTCGGGTAACAGAGCGAAGAGAGAGCTTTCCAGAAAATGATATCACTAATCTTTCAACCGACAGCGCCATCTAGTATCGTATTGAATAGTCACGAACCTCAAGCTCGTAACACTATTTTTTAATCTCTTCATCTATTGTAATGATGTATAAATGTAAATGGTTGTTTAATTTTGTTTTGTTTAGTTATAATTAATTTTTTTCAGCTGAGAAATTCCGAAATTTTCGGTTAGAGCAGCTTTGTAACAATATATTTTAGTAAATAGTAAATACAGACACACTTTGACTGTCGTGAGTAGGTTACTGTATCTTATTTACAGCGGCTCATGATGACAAATATCGATCTCTGTAGATATACAAAATATTCCAAAAACCAAATTTGATACATACTTGACCAAGGTAAGATATTATTAATATTTTTATAATCAAAAATATTCGATTACAATATATAGTTTCACCAACAGTACATAGGATTTATATATAAATATACTTATACGTCTTGGACTTTATTGAGTGACCTGAAGGTGTACTTCGGCATCTGCTACTGAAACTCCTCGAAGGGCAGAACTAGGTGTCGCAAGTTTGGCTTCGTTTTGTAAGTTATGATAAGATCTTACCTCCGGACTTGATAGAGTCACCTGAAGGTGTACTTTGGTGAATGCTAAATTAAAATACGGGTACTGGTGAAAAAAAATATTTTAACGAATCGAAACCTAAACATCAAAATACGGGTGGATTGAAAAGTACTCGGCCTAACCAAGAAAATAAACACATACTAAATCAGTTATATTTTTATTTTTCTACATAATCACCATCAAGTTCAATACACTTTTGCCACCTCCCCTTCCAAGCATTTAGACCGTTGAAAAAAAATGATTCTTCCTTAGAGTCAAAATATGCGTCTACAGCTGCTTTGACCTCGTCGTTTGTCGAAAATCTTTGACCTCCCAAGTGCTTTTTTAGGTTAGGGAACAGAAAGAAGTCTGATGGTGCCAGATCAGGTGAATACGGCGGATGCGGTAACAGTTCAAAGCCACAGTTGTGAATTTCAGCCATTGACTGTACTGACGTGTGAACACGGGCCTTTTCTTGATGAAACAGGACTTTTCTTCTGAGCATTCCTCGACGTTTTTCTTTTATTTCCTCTCGTAAACGACGTAGTAAGGTGCAGTAGTAATCAGAGTTTATAGTCTGACCCCTTTCAAGATAATCAATCATAATCACACCTTTCGAGTCCCAGAATACTGAAGCCATCACCTTATTTGCCGACAAAATCGACTTAGCCTTTTTTAAGGGGTGGTGAACCAGGTCTTCTCCACTGTTTTGATTGTTGTTTTGTTTCCGGTGTACAGTAATGAACCCATGTTTCGTCCATAGTAACAAAACGATACAAAAAATCATCTGCATTGGCTTCAAATAACTCCAAACAGTCACGTGAAATAGTCAATCGCGTCCTTTTTTGTTCAACTGAAAGCAGTCGCGGAACCCACCTCGCAGACACCTTGTGGAAACCCAACTCGTTGGCAATGATGTTTTGAGTTCGATCATAAGAGATGCCTATAATCTCGGCTATCTCTGTAATTTTTAATCTGCGGTCTCCCATTATTAAATCAAGTACTTTTTTAATATTTTCGTCAGTAGTTGACGTCGAAGGCCTTCCAGAGCGGGGTTCATCTTTCACACTCTCTCTACCACGCTTAAATTCTGCTATCCATTTTTTGACGGATGAATATGACAGAGCACAATCGCCTAATGTACTGACCATGTCATCATGGATGGCTTTTGATGATAGCCCCTTCTTATGGAGGTACTTAATGACGGCACGCTGCTCGATTTGCTCCATTCGCGGAAATTATGTCCGATTACTTTGTTAATAAATTTATAAAATCACAACTAATTATCGCACACGTTTCGAACTTCACACAATGAACCAGTCTGAACTAAACTAAATAATGTGGGTAGATTTGATTTTTAGAATTGAATGGATCTGTGTTAGGCCGAGTACTTTTCAATCCACCCTCGTATTAAAGTTGATTCTGGTCATCTTAAGGTAATTCTGTTAAATTTTTTTTTCAATTAACAATAATAAAAAAATTGAATCTCAATAATAAGAATATAGTAAAACAAAAAAAAATTATCTTCTTGATTGATAAGTTTTTTCTAAATTTTTTCATGATCATATGAGCATTATGAGTCGTGCACTATTTTCCAAACTTTTTTATTGACGTTTGACATAAAATTGTCAGAAAATTAGAAGTAATGGTAAAAAGGTTATTTGTGAAAACTTATGTGTATTTAAAATACTTTGAAAATTGACGTATAACATGAGCGCTTAAGGCAAGCACATTTGGATTCACCAAAAGTTTATATTTATAAAAATGAGTGCAAAACTTTGCTAATATTACTATTACTTTTTGGTATATACTCGTATTAATAATACTAACTTACCAATACTAATCCATCCACTGCAGCCTATAAAAGTCCACTGCTGAACGTAAGCCTTAACAAAAGTCCCCCTATGAGCCATAGATTGCCTCATATGGAGAATTTATCCATAGTTGACACGCAAATGCAGGTTTTTATTATTTTGAGTTGGTAGCAGAATAATGCTGCAGCCCATCTCCTATTTTAGGTTTCCTCTGTCACCTCTTACGACACCCACGGGACGATATGGAGTAGTGTATATTCTTACAGCGCCACTATACTGTTAAATACATAGAATACTATAATACACAATAGAATGGCTGTCAACCTTACTTTGTAGGAGGATTGACGTCGCCGGGAGCACATATACAAGCAATTACGTCGTATTATCAGTTATCACTACTACAAAAACATTTTAAACTTTTGATTAATTTTTTTTAACACATAAATGTTTCTTTATTTTAGTTTCTAATATTCACAAAATATAAAAAGTTTCGACTTACTGGTTGTAGAATATGTCTCCTTTATTTAAATTCCATTTCTCGCTGTTATTTCGAAGTAAGTTTTGCACAATTTGCATTTTTTAAATGTTTGTTACATGTTTCGTTTTTACTAAATACTAAAAGTAATAATTATACTACTGCCTAACTATTACTGCTGTTACTACTACATTAACTGACTATTTCATAAGTTTAATCTGAGGGCCACAATTTGAAGTAAGATCCATTTTTACTTCAGCATTTTAAGAAACCCGTACAAATCTCTACCTACATAATACTGCTGCTGCTATTAATATAATGTTACGAGCTTAGGGTTCGTGACAATAAAAACTGCCGATTGAATTACCAAAAGTTACACTTTAATTAACCTTACACCAATTAAAACTTCAAAGACACTAATAATTAACCACACTGATTCACCTTATTTCGCTCCGAAGCTTCTTTTATTCCTGCCTTAAATGCGTCCAGAATATTCAAGTAAATACGCGCGCCAACCGACCAGGCGCAGAAAGTTTGAGTGTGGGGCTTCCAGAAAGCTTAATTCTTCTGTTCGATACTAGATGGCGCTGTTGGTCGAAAGTCAAGATTGACATTTTCTAGGAAGCCCTCCTCGCTCTGGTCCCCGACACTAGATGGCGCTAGTGCTGGGTACATGACGTCAACTCAGGCGCGCAACACTGCCCCCTCCTAAGACATGCTCGTCCCGAGCATTATCGGCCCCATAATAACGCGCCAGGCGATCCACATGGACGATCTTAGGAGTCCCTCTTGCGCCTTTCCGTAACGGCTCCGCAATGTCAAGGGTTGTCCTATCCCATGGTGCACCAACATTGTACAATTTCGATGCTCCTCTACTACGTGTCTGAGGTCCCCTCACAGCCGCACAACTTGTCCATTTGCGACACCAATCCTCGACATCGTCACGATAATGGACCCAGTAAAACTGTTCTCGGATCTTCAGTAGAGTTCGTTTAACTCCCAGATGGACTCCTGAACAACCATTATGGTGCAGCTGTAGAATATTTGGCACTTTAGCTTTAGGGACAACCATTTGCAAACGGCAGCTGTCTCCTCAAGCATTGTCCCATTTACGGCACAGGACTCCATCCTGAATCAGCAAGCTGTCCCATTGGGCCCAATAGCTTCTAGTGGTCGAACTCATCGCTGAGACGTCGCTCCACTTAGGTTTGGTAGCACGGGCCTTCATCCATTCCAGAATCGGCTTGATATCCGGATCTTCCTGCTGTGCATGTCGTAGGCTGTCCTACCACTCGTTGCTGAGGTGGTGTGTCCTGAGCATCCTCACGGATACCACTTCCTTACTCTCGTGCCTAGTACAATGTTTGCAATCTTTAGGACAAGATCTTCTTGACAATGCATCTGCGTTGCCATGAGATTTCCCACTGTGATGTCTAATAGTAAAGTCGTATTCCTGCTGCTGCTGGGCGGTGATGTTAGCCGCACTTCCCTTCTGAGATCGTTCACCTTCCCTTTCTAGGGTTCGCTTAGGGCAGCTGAATCGAAGATGGCCTCTTTCCCCACAGCCATAGCACCTAGGGCTGTATCCTTTATTGCGGTCGCGAACTGTAGCTGCTGCAACCTCCTTGACGCGATGAGAACGAAGATCCTGCCGCACGGCTTCCACCTCCAGTGCATGGACCAAGGCGTCCTTGAGTGTCTCGTTGTGACCCAGCCTCACAGCAGCTCTGACTTCAAGGTCGCGGATGCCGTCTATGAATGTCTACACCAGGTTCCCTTCAATGAGCGCAGGTACATACTGGTATGCTTTTCGAACCATCTTCTCCACCTCAAGGGCCCACTGCTGCAGGTTTTCGTTGCTGCGTTGCACGCGATCTTTAAGCTGCGTGCGAAATAAGTGTTCCAGGTGAGCGTCGCCATATCTCGCCTCCAATGCCTCAAGGAGCTGCTCGTAGGTCACTTTCTTACCGAGAGCTTCCAACACAGTTAAGGCTTGGTCGCGCAGGCCTAGGGTGATTGCAGTCATGGCTTGCCTTTTATTCCAGCCGTTTGCCTCCGTGACGGCCTCGAACTGGATTTTGTAGGCCGACCAGGAAGAAGTCCCGTCGAACGGCGGCACTTTGAATCCACGTAGCAAAGGTGTTGTAGCTACTTCGGGAGCTGTAGTTCCATCCCCAAGTTTGACGTCGTTCAGCGTTTTCTTCACGTCAGCCATCACGTTGTCAACCCGGCGGTTGTCATGTCGAGCAACATTATCCTTAACCTCCCTTATCTCTTTCCCGAAGGTAGCGTGAATGTCCTTCATGAGAAGCATCTGCTCTTCCTTATCGCGTTTGAGCTGCTTTTCCAGCCGACGGGCCTGTTCCTCCTGTCCACGCTGCAGCTGCTCGTCCAATCGATGGACCTGTTCTTCCTGTCGGCGGGCCTGTTCCTCCTGTCGGCGTTGCACCACCAAACCTTCTCTGGTCCGTCTCCTGCTGGCGTTGACTTCGGGTACGGACACCCTCCGTTTCCTCCTTAGGTAAAATCGGCATGATTTGATCCCCCTTCTGACACCAATTGTTACGAGCTTAGGTTTCGTGACAATAAAAACTGCCGATTGAATTACCAAAAGTTACACTTTAATTCACCTTACACCAATTAAAACTTCAAAGACACTAATAATTAACCACACTGATTCACTTTATTTCGCTCCGAAGCTTCGCTTGTCTCGCCAAATTTAATACTGCCCCGACCGCGTCTTGCAGCGCCTTTAAATACACATTATTAAGGGCCAGGCGCAGAAAGTTTGAGTGTGGGGCTTCCAGAAAGCTTAATTCTTCTGTTCGATACTAGATGGCGCTGTTGGTCGAAAGTCAAGATTGACATTTTCTAGGAAGCCCTCCTCGCTCTGGTCCCCGACACTAGATGGCGCTAGTACTAGGTACATGACGTCAACTCAGGCACGCAACAATAATAAAGGCTATGTAAAATTTTGTATGAGATGCTGAGAAAAAATTTCCGACATTCCTAACAAAAATTGAGAATGTTGTGTGAATCTTTTCATAAATTTTTACGACAAATGGTAATGTGGGCTAAATACAGTTATCGAACATTATTATTCCTTAAAAGGGATAGGTACTTATGAAAAAGATTATTAATCATAAACTTCACCAGTTAAAGGATATCAAAATATCTGAGTTTAATCTATAGCTGGAATAAACATACGTACATTATCCTTATTACAGTACTACTTACACCAAAAAGTTGAGGATTTGCTGGACCACTTTCCGGCACGCGTGTTGCCTGCAGAGTGGGGAGGCCAAGAGAAGTCCCTCGACGTCATCACTAAGAAGTGGAGGCATCGTGTGGATGAACTGAGGGATTACCTCCGAGACCTCAGCGAGCTTTCTACCGTTACACCGCAGCCAAAGTTCGATACTGATATATACGGTACCGTTGGCGCATTTCGAAAACTCGATATAGATTAAATATATTATATCATGTATACTATTAGCACAGTATATTATGTAAGGTACGTGAGCCTAATATGGTCACCTTAAGCTTTGTCGCCCTATAAGATAAAAACTTGGAGGAGGACAGGGACAAAAACACTAAGTCGTATACTATAACTAATATATTAAGAAAAAGGAGCAAATAAGCTTTGGCAATAATTAGAAACACTCCGAAAAATGAACTTAAAAAAAATTAACTACACTACACAATACTAAAATCGACTAAAATAATTACTATAATGGATTGGATAAAGCAGCGCCGTTTGACCCTTTAATATTTGATTGATTGATGAAGTGCTATCGTACCACAGAGCCATCCATGTAAACAATGGCTGTAGTTTGAGTTATAAGAAAGTGACCATATTAAAGGGATGACCATATTACCCTCACGTACTATGGTTATTATGAAGAAAAGCATTTGTCAGTAGTAAGAAAAACATTACAGCTAAATGACGAAGAACTTCTCCTACTAAGGTATAGGTATGTATACAAGCTTTTCGTGTGATTTTAATCGATCTTTCTTAAAACTTCATTTTTTGCATTATGACTGCCAGCTGCAAAAATAAAACGCTATATGTAATATAACTTCTTATTTATATTGTAAATGTGGATTAGTTATGATTTAAAGAGTGAAAGGATTTTATTTAATTTTAGCAGCAAGGTAGATTACATTTTTTCCTGGACGAATTCCACGCAAGCAAAGATGCGGACACTAGTTAATAAACTAATTTGTGTTGCAATTGCATATCAATAATCCAGGGCCGGGATGGCTATTGGCCGAGCGGCAAATTTTAAAAGGAATTGATGAAAATCAGCTCCCCCGCCTAATTTTTTAAATGACGCTAGTAAAATCTTAAAATATATAAAAATTCGCTGTAACTGAATCTATATTATTAACGCTATAACATTGCAAATTCTGAAATAAGAAATAATCTGCACATAACACATGCGATTTTCAAGATAGTTAAAAAAAAACTTTAAGTATAATTGTTTCGTTAATTTTAAAATAATACATAAAGAATATAGAAGACTTGGACATTTTATTTTTATTTTTTAAGATACTTCGAAAATGGCAAAAGGGTGAGGGGTGCCATTTTTGGTTCTAGCGGCCGCAGACGGCAGCTATTCACGCCACGCTCATGAGGTTTTGTATATAATAATAAAGTGCTGCTAAGCACAGACCACTTTTTTTACATCATTTTTAGGGTGGATGAATTTTCCGTGCTGCCTCAATACATTACACATTTTTATATTTCCTCATGATTTTCCTCCACTGCCGAACACGTGCCTAATTAGCAATATAATTGCAAAAATACTTTTAAATAAAACTAGTTTAACGGATTTCATCGCGTGTATTAACTTATTTTATATCCCCGACGTTTCGAGCACTTTACAACACCCATGGTCACGGTCGCTCATGAAAATGTCGGGAATATAAAATGAATTAATAATATACGTAATAAAATCCGTGTAAACTAGTTTTATTTAAATGTGTAATGTTCGCGTAAATATAAGAAATCATTTTGCAAAAATACTATTTTAGTAGCGAGTAAAATATTGTTCACGTGCTATAAAAATTGAGCTAGAACGGCAAAAATTTTTAGTTAGTGTTTTTTTTATATATAAATTTGCATAAATAATTTTAAAAAGTCGTCTGTGATAGGCGAGTTTAATATTGTTAATGTACTAGTAGATTTAAACGTTACAGCTACTTACACACGATCAACGTAGAAAAGAGCACCTATCTCTACACTCATTGGTGTAAAAGAAATTTTTGTATGAAACTAATATAATGTGGTCTCAAAATCTAGAAAGTAATTTAGAATTGGTGAGCAATATTTTTTATAGAAGTATGATACATGTTTTATTTTTAGCATTAAGTAGCCATTATTTTAGTTAATAAATATATGACATATCAACGTTACCATTGTTTTATTTCATTTGCGGAAACAGTTAACCATAAACAATGTATCGTAAGTCTCGCTAAGCTATAGATCTTTTTTTATTAATTGATGACTTTTTTATAGAATAAAGGTGACAAACGAGCACACACTCCATCTGATGTTAAGTGGGTGCTGTGACCCATAGACAAACATTTATCTTGAGGACTAATGAATCCCCTGTTTCCAGTAAAAAAGGATCTCCGGATCTCTACACTCACATACGAAACACAACAGTATTAAGTTGCTATTTTACGTTGGTATTCTGTGAGAGCGTGTTCCTTCCCCGATCGAGCCGACCCATTCGTGCTACAACCGTAATATAGCCGGACCGTGACTCTACCACTTATAAAACTTTTATTAATATTTGAATTTTTGTGCCCCTAGATATCTATAGTTGAACATGGACCTTCATCATCGAAAAAAGGTAACTTACATGGTAATTGCCATGGCTCTACGTAGCCGCATTAGGGAGCGCAATACATTATTTTATGAATTATTAAAAATATTAAGCTGACGAACGAGTTAACAGGCCACCTCCAGGTAAGTATAAAATACGGGTAAAACAAAGAGAACTGACTAAAGAGAAAGAGATTGCCTCATAATATGCGTTGTCACCCCGGGATTCGTCAACGCCTATAATACACTCGCTCTCTTATTCTTGAGATCTAAACACAATAGTAATTGCTAACTGCCTGGCAGCAGAATTGTGTAAGAAGTTTGACCAGGTCACTTGGAATAATTGTTATTTTGCTTGTTACTTGTTATTTGATATTTCGCTTCCTCGATTCGACTTCGTATATATAAATACACATTGGTAAGTTTTATCACCAATTCATTGATTAAGAAAAAAGATATGCATTTATTTAGAAGTAAAACTTCTTTACGCCAAAGATTTAATTTACGCACGTTTGACTTGGGGAGTAAGCCGGCGAACGCGTGACAAAAGCGTTACGAAAAGTGCGAGGTGATCAGGTGAGGCGAAAGGGAGTTGAGTGAGGGATATAAGCAAAAGACTGCCCGCGTGCGCATAATAATCTTTATTTTTCGTAATTTTATTTCGTTTTGAACAATTTTATGAGTTAATAATTTATTCAATACGTTAAATATTCTACGTTTTAAGTGAATATAATTGTAAATTCATTTTAATGTTCGTGTTTTGTGACTTTTCGGGTGAATAATAACAAAATAAGGAAGAAGGACGATAATAAATTTAAATATTTGTAGAAAATTAATATATTTATATACATGTATATATTATACATATATGCGAAAATAAACATATAGATATATAGGTATATATAGGTGAAAAGGAACTCAGGTTCGGGCGTCCTCTTGATCCTGAAAAGGACCAATTGAAAAGGACCTAGCGGATCGGGTACTAAGAAACAGGAATCGAGGCTTCTCTCGATCCGGCCTCCTATCACGCCTACGTTGGGTTCGGGAACAACGTATGTGATCTCCGCAACGGAGTAACACACTAGGGCGATAACCTCTTCCTTTTCAGCAAGTAGGTTCAGACGGGGATTACGGGTCTTCCGAAGTCGTCCCGGTCCCGACGCCTTAATTCTTCGATGTGGACTGTATAACTTAAAGGATCTTGGGAATGAAACAGCAATTATCTTCAAACCGTTCCGTGAGAGAGTAATCACTTTTCCCTATACTGCTGGTTTTTCACTTTTCTTGAACTTTTTCTCGGATTTTCTTATTTATTTCCGAACTATTTCCGAACTTCCCCGAAGGATTCCCGAACATTCCCGAACGAATTGCAATAAAACCCGTTCACTAAGCTACCCCAGAGCTATACGCGAAAGTGAGCCGCGCCATTCGCGCGCTTGCGCAACTCAATTACATGAATTTGTTCTATTACTCTCTCACGTTTTACTCAATATCTTTATTTATTCAAATCATATACAAATACAATTTATCAATATAGGTAGTACAAAACAATATCTACACCATGATATACATCATATCTTCATATCATAAAAACCTTTTATTTATTAAACGAAAACTGCCTATTTTACTCACAAGTTCGAAATCGAAATTTCTTAAATATTTAACACAGAAAGTTAAAACAATGTTTCTCACTTGAATTTATACATAAGCTAACCAATACAATAGTTTAATTTACATTTTTTCTATTTATTTCACTATTTAAAACACTTTTAAATTTCTTATACAAAACTATCATTATTTCACTTATACACAGGAATTTTCACATGAAAATAACACAGAATTTACCTTTTTTTGCACGTACAATTAACCTGAAATATTTTACAAGTAATTTTTACATAAATCACTGAATTACAAACATTTTAAATTTTTACATATTCGGCCTCCTAAGGGCGTGGCCTAGCGTGCGTCTATGAACTCACACTATTTGAACAACTAACTTTTGCACGGCTCTCGGCTATCAGAAAAAATGAAAGTCTGATATACACCAATTTTGACCATATTAGGCAAATTAAATGCTTTTACACAATATTCGAACTGTAGGAAACTATCTTTAATCAGTACACAATATAAATGAATGTTCTCATTAATCAATCATAACAAATAGGCATTTGTTTTCGTACAAAACGTATCAAACTTATACAAAACAACATTTATGCAATTAATATCCATTAATTCTGCCTATGCACAGAGTGATTATCTCGACCGGGGAACAAATCCGATCTTTAACTTCACTTTAATATTCTTATGAATTTACATCATTTGAAAGATGATTTCAACCGGGGAACAAATCCGGTAACATAATTTATATCTTAAATTCCTTACGAATTTATTAAGCGATATTGCTTAGGAAAACAAACAAACTAGTCCGGCCTGGGAGTCGAACCCAAGACCTTCATATCATTAATTCGACATTTCTTAAAGATTTAACTAAGCATTCTCTTATCAGAGCGTCGTTGCTCGTGACTGCCCCTTTTTTCATAGCAACGTCATCGGTTGATTTAATAAACTGAAACATTTTTATAGGCGCGTCGCCAACAATCTCCCCCCCCCGTGCGTTAGCACCATCATTTGGGAGGCGTCGCGGGTACCAGGACTATTATTCTGGATGTAGGTCTCCTCAAGATACCTGTGCTAGTAATGACGTCAACCACTCTGGTGTGACCGTCTGGTCCCGGTAACGTTCTACTAATTTTACCTTTTGGCCACGTATTTCGTGGCAACGAATGATCTATTATCAAAACAATATCGCCTTCTTTAGGTTCCATGAACTTGCCGTTATCACCTGTTCGAGGTATTAACGTAGGCATGTATTCTTTCAGCCATCTTGTCCAAAAATGGTCGGCTAACCTCTGTGCAGCTTTCCAATTGAGTTGACCCGTCAGATGTCGCTCTAAAAATAATCCAGGTGGTCGATCACCACATGAGCGTCCCAGAAGAAAATGATTGGGTGTCAAACCCTCTTCAGGACTATCCATACTGAATGTTACCAGAGGTCTGGAATTTACCGTATGCTCTGCTTCTAAAAGTAACGTATGTAGAACCTCCTCTCGTGGGCTCTTCTCCTTAAGCGTAGCGGTCAACGCAATTTTAATCGATCTTACTAACCTCTCCCAGGCGCCACCCATGTGCGGTGCTCCCGGAGGTATAAATTTCCATTTAATATATTTCTTAAATGACTCGTTTTTCATGCCCTCATAGCATTCTTCGCATGCTCTCAATAATTCTTTATTTGCAGCTTTGAAATTTGTCCCGTTATCGCTGTATATAACGGCTGGTTTTCCTCTTCTGGCGATAAATCGCCTTAACGCCATTATCATTGACGCTGGTGTCAATGAGGCTGCTAATTCCAGATGTACTGCTCTGGTGGTCAGACACGTGAATAAAACGCCCCAACGTTTTTCGTGTCGCCTTCCTATAGTCACACTCATAGGACCAAAATAATCTACAGCTGAGCATGTAAAAGGTGGCTCATGATGAGCTATTCTTTCCAGAGGAATATTTCCTTGTGGCACGTCGAAAACTATCCTTATTTTCTTCTTTTGTGGGTGAGTCACTGCGAAGTGAGGGGAAGGTACCACGTACGTGGGGAAATGGAAATATGGTTCGCTTTCTCTGCGTAACCGTTAACGATGAGATTTTCAATTTGCTTCTCGTATTCCTTTTTTCAACTCGCTATTTTTGTCGAGCTTTTTCTCAATATTAAACAGGCGACTTTCAACCTGTGCCCTATTCGATGGCAAGCACTCATTGTCTGTGCGCCATAACAAAGCAGTCTCGTACCTATTATTAGGTATACGACGTACCGTTTTGTTCAAAATATTTAAAGCTCGTTCTTCTGGGTCGTTCACGGGCTTTCTAGCCGATACTCCCAGAGATTCCAAACTAAAATAATCCTTGATTAATTTATCCATATCTTCCTCCTTCTTGGTGGAAATGTGGTTAACAATCTTGATTGGTTTAATGCCACCCGATATGTGACCATGCAAAACCCACCCCAGTTTGGTGAGCGATGCTACAGGTAGGTTCTTACCTCCCGAAACCAATTCACGAGTAACTATGAGATGCCAATTGTCCTGACCAATCAATATGGTAGGCTTGGACCTCTCATACATCAACTCATCCTTGATCGGTGTCAAATGAGAACACCGTTGCAATAATTCTCGGCTTACCGACTGAGGAGCGAGGTTAAGTGACTTAATTGTTTGTACACTTATCTCTTCTAAGTCGCTCGAATAAATGCCTTTTATTTTAACGTTTAAGCGATACGAACTATCGTCGTTAATTCGCTTACCTCCCATGGCTTCGATACGTAATCCCTCTTTACGTCCGCGAGGCGCTAACTTCTGAGCCATCCACTCCTCTATGAGTGTCATGGTCGATCCCTCATCCAGAAGAGCTGTTGTCTTGACCTTTCCTCTAGGCCCATGCAACTCGACCGGTATGATCTTTAAATATGCACATGCCAGTGCATTTACTGTACTAACAGTTGTAATCTGAGCATCTTTACCCCCCCTCGTCCCCTTGTGGCGAGGTATTTTCGTTGGGGTATCGGTGTAGCATTCGATGATGTGACATTCTACATCCTTCTACACCACATTTTTTCGCTTTGCACTCTAACCTCCTATGGTTAGGTGACAAACATTGGAAACATACTTTGGCCTTTTTGACGGCTTCCCATTTCTCGCGAATATTCATGTCCTTAAACTTGTAACAACTCACTATAGAGTGCTCCTTGTTGCATATGGCTTGTCCTGGGTTATCATAACCACTTGTCGGTTGTGCCTTTTATTATTTCGGCGTTCTAAACGCTCGCTCATATTACTTCGGCGCATATAGCGCTCGCTCTCGGCACAGCTGCGTACACCTCCCTTTGCAGTGTGTACAGTTTGCTTCCTGAATTCAGGACGCTTCCTTTTTTCAGGCGCATTTTCATTGCTTAAGGACGTTCCAAATTGTTCACTCAATAAATTTAAAAACTTGGCCATCTTCTGTAACTCTGGCTCCAAAGGATATTGAGCTCGATATTCAAACCATTTAAATTTAATCATAGTTCCAAGTTTCTCCACTATGCGGCTCACTAACTCCGGTGAGTATAAATACTGTGGTTGATTCAACGCTTGTATTGTGGCAACCACGTTCGTAATACGACTTGCAAAAGATCCTATATTCCGGCAATCTTCTGCCAATCTTGGCATACGCTTTACATTCTCGATTTCGGCTAGAATGAGCATCTCAACCCTACCGAATCTTCTTTCGAGAGCGTTCATTATTTCTTCAGGTTCACATAAAGTAAATAACAGCGACTTAACCGTCTCTTTAGCGGTGCCCTTTAATGCCCTCCTAAGGCGTGCGACATTTTGCACCCCTGAAAATTGGCCTTTTGTGTCTTCAAACACCGTTTTGAAAATTATCCATTCACCCGGGTCTCCATCGAACACCGGTAATTCCTGGAGGAAATGAAGCTGGGAAGATTTATCTTTACCAGCTATTTTTATTGCACTCACAATCGCTTCGGTCAATTCTGACACCTCACTCGCGTGTTTTTTCTGTGCATTTCCTAGGTTGCGCTCGACCTCCGCCCCTTTGCGGCGTGATCCTTTACACGCTTCCTTATCAGTAATATCGGGTTGTGCTACACTAACCGGCGCGCTCCTTATGGTTTGCTGAACCCAACTCCTTACGAAAGGTTCCACCTGAGTATTCCGCTCTTCATCATCCTCACTCGAGTCGATTTCATCTTCTCGGTTGAGTCGTGCCAACTCCAATTGAGACTTGGCTAAGGCAGCAGCTGCCTGTGCTCGTTCGAGCTCTGAGCGTTCGAATTTAATCCGCGCCTCTAATTCGGCTTTCAGCCTCGCCGATCGCGATGACCTACTACCTCTCTGTGACCCTTTATCACTAGTGTGCCCGATTACTGTCCTTGACGATGCCGCTTCTTCGGTCCTTTGACCTACTTTTTCGACCACCGTTTCAGTCCTGGATATAACGGATTGTTGTGCGGTGCTGGCCTGCGTACCACTGGTGTCCGTCCTGTTGCTCGTCGTTGCCATGGACGTCCCTGAGTCCCACGTGCATGTGGACGTGTCTGTGGTGGCTCCACTTGAAGGAGTTGCTCCATTTGACGCAGTAGCTGTGGTCGCTCCAGATGATTCCGCTTCTTTAGCTTTTCTTGAGAGCCCTGTCCTTGTCCTGCTCCCTTCGCTTCTCCCTGTCTGGTCTTGTGCCTTCTTCATCTTGCAGGAAGGTGATTGTTGGCCTACGGTCCCTAACTGTCCCTACAGTCCCTACAACCCCTTCTACACCCCAACCTAACACCACTACCCCCCCCCCCCCTTTATCTCCCAACCCTACAACCCTACTACCACCCTAACAGCCCTATCAGCCCTATCAATCCTGAACGGGGCCTACCGAGGTGAGCCGTCCAGGGATGGAGTCGTGCAGGAATGGAATGGAGGAAAGGTTTAGGAACTGTCCCGCCAAGGAATATGACGAAACAGTCGAGCGGTAGTGCAAGCGCAGTCTCGCTCGAGAGAACTGCTCCACCCGAAGGTGTTATGCCAGAGCCCAACCGTTTGGCACCGTTAGGTGGTCGGGATGTATGCTGTGCTCGCCGCCCAGTTGCCGGTGACGCCTCGTCCAAGCGCCCTCCTCCGGCCGCGATGCAGTCAGGTGCCCACGCGCACCCTCGCCCGGCAGCAGCAGCGGTGGATGCTTTTTGCACCCTGATGACCCGACGGGAAATGCCGGACACGGTCGTCCGACAGGAAAAATGCCAAGCCCTGCTTGGCCACGATGAGTGCCTTCACAAGACACCTGCGCCCGGCTGCGATATGTGCCCCATGCGAGCACACGCCCCAAGCTGCAATCCCGGTTTTCTTTCTTCCGGTAGTTCCAGGTCCAGCCCTTCAGTGCTGCCGTCCTGGTCTTCAGGCCTTTGGTCCTATTGCTTCAGCTCAAACCTCTGGCTTCCTTCGGTTGCTGATCTTCACTCGGCTTCCGAAGGTCTTCTTCTTCCACAACCAGCAGTCTACAGCTGGTTCCTTGATCCAGCTGGCGGGTTCGGGTGGTCTTCAATCCGGCTCCGAAGGTCCAATTGAAAAGGAACTCAGGTTCGGGCGTCCTCTTGATCCTGAAAAGGACCAATTGAAAAGGACCTAGCGGATCGGGTACTAAGAAACAGGAATCGAGGCTTCTCTCGATCCGGCCTCCTATCACGCCTACGTTGGGTTCGGGAACAACGTATGTGATCTCCGCAACGGAGTAACACACTAGGGCGATAACCTCTTCCTTTTCAGCAAGTAGGTTCAGACGGGGATTACGGGTCTTCCGAAGTCGTCCCGGTCCCGACGCCTTAATTCTTCGATGTGGACTGTATAACTTAAAGGATCTTGGGAATGAAACAGCAATTATCTTCAAACCGTTCCGTGAGAGAGTAATCACTTTTCCCTATACTGCTGGTTTTTCACTTTTCTTGAACTTTTTCTCGGATTTTCTTATTTATTTCCGAACTATTTCCGAACTTCCCCGAAGGATTCCCGAACTTCCCGAACGAATTGCAATAAAACCCGTTCACTAAGCTACCCCAGAGCTATACGCGAAAGTGAGCCGCGCCATTCGCGCGCTTGCGCAACTCAATTACATGAATTTGTTCTATTACTCTCTCACGTTTTACTCAATATCTTTATTTATTCAAATCATATACAAATACAATTTATCAATATAGGTAGTACAAAACAATATCTACACCATGATATACATCATATCTTCATATCATAAAAACCTTTTATTTATTAAACGAAAACTGCCTATTTTACTCACAAGTTCGAAATCGAAATTTCTTAAATATTTAACACAGAAAGTTAAAACAATGTTTCTCACTTGAATTTATACATAAGCTAACCAATACAATAGTTTAATTTACATTTTTTCTATTTATTTCACTATTTAAAACACTTTTAAATTTCTTATACAAAACTATCATTATTTCACTTATACACAGGAATTTTCACATGAAAATAACACAGAATTTACCTTTTTTTGCACGTACAATTAACCTGAAATATTTTACAAGTAATTTTTACATAAATCACTGAATTACAAACATTTTAAATTTTTACATATTCGGCCTCCTAAGGGCGTGGCCTAGCGTGCGTCTATGAACTCACACTATTTGAACAACTAACTTTTGCACGGCTCTCGGCTATCAGAAAAAATGAAAGTCTGATATACACCAATTTTGACCATATTAGGCAAATTAAATGCTTTTACACAATATTCGAACTGTAGGAAACTATCTTTAATCAGATAACAATATAAATGAATGTTCTCATTAATCAATCATAACAAATAGGCATTTGTTTTCGTACAAAACGTATCAAACTTATACAAAACAACATTTATGCAATTAATATCCATTAATTCTGCCTATGCACAGAGTGATTATCTCGACCGGGGAACAAATCCGATCTTTAACTTCACTTTAATATTCTTATGAATTTACATCATTTGAAAGATGATTTCAACCGGGGAACAAATCCGGTAACATAATTTATATCTTAAATTCCTTACGAATTTATTAAGCGATATTGCTTAGGAAAACAAACAAACTAGTCCGGCCTGGGAGTCGAACCCAAGACCTTCATATCATTAATTCGACATTTCTTAAAGATTTAACTAAGCATTCTCTTATCAGAGCGTCGTTGCTCGTGACTGCCCCTTTTTTCATAGCAACGTCATCGGTTGATTTAATAAACTGAAACATTTTTATAGGCGCGTCGCCAACAATAGGTATATATATATATATATATATATATATATATATCGCATGTTTAATGGAACCATGACTCATAGTAGATATGTCAGAATTGAGTTACGTAGAGATAACTTTGACTAGAGAAAAAAGAAAGGACATGACATACCTACGAAGAAAACGTGTATACCTAAACTGAGTCTGGCACAAAGATGGCGGCTTGACATAGTGCTGCGCACTATACTTAATATCGATAATGTGGTACTTATTTAGAAAAAGATTGTTTTGTGTGATTCGTCTCAAACACCCGTGTGTTCTTAGATAGTTTTTTTAATCAATATGATGGATTTTTGTCGCCAAATTGTAAGTCCTTAATTTTTTTTACTCAAGCTATCGATAGGGGTATATAAATAAAGGAAATTAAAAGGAGATTACTGAAGTATATATGAGTTATACCTATGTATTCAGTTCATTACTTTTAACCAGTCGTTTTTTTTTTTTTTTTATAATGTAACTATCTATTATTAATGTTACAATTATTTTTCGGGAATTACTAAACAAGAAGTATTGTTAAGTATTTATTGTCTAACAAACAAACAAAAATTAAAGAATTTTTGTTTGTTTGTTAGACAATAAATTAGACTCAGTCATAATACTCACACTGATTAAATTATAATAAATGCAAAAGTTCGAATGTTTGTTGATTAAATTATAATAAATGCAAAAGTTCGAATGTTTGTTTATTCCTCAATCACGCCAAAAGTATCAGACCAGTTTGAATATAATAATTTGTCTCGCAAATATTTTATTACCTGAATTAACATATAGGATACTTTTTATCCCGATTTAGAGGTCCCGAGGAATAGAATAAGACATTTCGTAATAATCCAATTCCACGAGAAAAACGTATAAAAATAACATACTCCCTCACTAAAGTCGCAATGACAACTGATATTGTTATCTATAGTTGTTCAAATCGACTATATAAATCAATAGCACGCTACAAACTATAAACTATAATTTTTTAGCATGCTATTAAATACGCTATGTTATAGCGCGCTATTTGTAAGAAAGCGTGTTGGCGGCCAGCAGGCCGTAATGCCTTGTAGCACGCTAAACCTCATATAACACTTTACATGTAATACAACGTGTTACGAGATTCGACGACGTGATTGTTCGTTGGACATACCGCGTGCTATACAAGAATATAATCACAGATTACTTTTTTATATATAGGAAAATATAATTTATTAATACGTTACATTTTATTCTAAAATAAAATAAACCAATGAACTCTCCTTCATACTTTTCAGGCTTAGGACTGTCTATAATTGATATAAACGTTACTTTTAATGAATGTAATTTACAAATCAATTATAGGCGTATTTAAAAGTTCATTGATTGTATATACAAAAATCAACTACTTACTACTACTACTACGTACGCTATTATATACAATTTTCTATTTACATTTTATTTATATTTAAAATAGCGTCTTTTAATTTCACACTCTTTTATTCACAATCTTTTATTCTAATATTTATATATAATTCACTAACTTATTTACACACACAGAATCACAGTCACATAATAGCGTCTTTTAATTTTGTTTTCAGACAGTCTTCTAGTCGTAAAAATAAGCAACGTCTAACACTAAATCATTAAACAATGTCGCGCGCGATGAATAGCGTGCTGCTAGATAAAATACACAAAGCACGTCCGTTCACAACAGCACGCACGCGAGACTAGCAGGTTAAACTAAAAATAGTTGCCGCTTGCTGGCGCGACGCGCGATATTTATTATTTATAGCGCAATAGCGCCATAGCACCTACTTATACATTTACTTAACATGCGCTATGCAATATGGAGAGATAGCGCGCTATAATATAGCGCTATGCGCTATATTAACCACCATTATTGTTATCATTGACTGTGACAAAATATGGCGCCCGGCCGCAGCGAAAAAATTGTTGCCATATTCGGTAAACTACTATTGTCCTTTTTTACATACGAATATACTCATAAGCTAAAAAGAGACGCCGATATTTCGTTACATTCCTACAACTAACGATATTTATGTCATGTCCTTTCTTTTTTCTCTAGTCAAAGACAGATACAGACTACTTTTAGCGTCATCAAAAGCCCCATTTACATTCAGCCACTGCCACTGCTCCTCGCGCTGCCGGCAATACTTCCCCTAAATACTGCCGTAGCAGGATCGCGGGAAGTGTGTATTCACACTCTGCCCTACCACTCACATCGCTTTCGGCTTTCGACTATGGCGGACGTCGAAATAATTACAGCGTCCGCGCTGTGTCTTCTTGCAATACAAAATTATGTTAATAATTTAAAAAGATATCAAGTTCAAAAGAAGATAGATAGATAGATAGAAAATTTATTTGCTTAAAAACATGGTACATAAGATGATCAATGACGTGGAACGACATGTTTTGCCATAATTGGCATGGAAAAATGATATGAAATACAGCTAATTACACAAACCCGATGTTGCTTAAAAGTTAGGTACACACATTCTTTTTTGAATTCAAATATTATGTACAATTAAATACTTATACAGATTCACTCTATTTGAATTCTTATACAGTAAATTGTTCATAAATTATTAATTGAATTATTATATTATTGTTACATAAATAATATTAAATATTATATGAGATTAGTTAAGCTATTATTATTTTATTAATTACACTTCAGTATAAACTAATTCGTAATTTTAATTACAATAAAATTATAATTTAAAAATCTCAGGCTATTATGCAAATATTACCTTTTAACTTATTTTACATTTTAATTAATAAATAATCAATATGAGTTACTAATCGTTTTTAGAAATAAAATGTCAATGTTCATTAATTCCTTAAACTAAATTTTATATTAATATAATAAATATTGACGAATTTATAATTAATTATGTACATAGGTACTATGTTAACTCAAAAAAGAAAATTCGTATTCGTAGAAGATGATGAATTGTGGTTTTTATCGTTGAAATCCCATATAGTTTTTTCTGATTCCAGCAGTTCTAAAAACTTTATTGTATTTTCATTAATCCACTCGAAAGGCATTTTGGTAGATCGTATTTATTTAATAACAGGACGGCACGCACGTCCGTTCATCCAGGCGCACGGCGCGAAGTGAGCGATGGAGCTGAATGTGAACACACACTGCCGCTCGCGCTGCCCGTCCTTTGACTTCCGCACGAAAAACCGACATTTCGGGCAGTGTCAGCGGCAGCGGCAGTGTCAGCGCGAGTAGCCTGTTTACATACTGCCCTGCTCACTGCCCTGCTCACTTCCCTGCCCAAACGGGCTGAATGTAAATGGGGCATAACGTCTGCCGTTTGAATTACGTTTAGGTATCGCATTGTTGCCGCCCCAACGATATTTACATCTCTTTCACTCTAGTGGGATCTTTCATCGTGTTTTCGCATTGAAGTAATATGTACTTACGTACTAGAACAGCTATCTCAAACAAAAAATGTGCGCTACTCTGTGTTTGCGCGGTTACTTTTTTTATCATAGAATAAACATAGGTAGAATGATCCGTAGGTAATAGTAGATTGTATTGTTAAATAGGTAAATTATATCGAGAACAATATTTAAATTTTGTCATTTATAGTTTATGTTATATTTGCTTATTTAATATAATATTACATAATATTATATCACAATTACATTTTAATGATTTTTTAACGGAATATTTAAAAAGGTGTCTATGTCAAATATAAAAAACATACTAAATGTATGTTTATCAAAACTTATTAACATAAGATTACAAATTATTTATTTAAATTAGAATAAGAGTCGTTCATAAATGCTGGGCACGCGAGAGTTAAAATGGACGAATTTATTTCACCTTGACTTCCTGTAAGCTCTGACAGCGCGCGACATGTTATACTCCCGTTCGCTCGGGACCGTAATGGCGGGAAAATTTGAAAATTAGCAAATTTTTTGCTATATTGCAAATTTTGCTATATTTTCACTTTGAGACAATATTTATGGATAAAACTTACAGGAAATCTTGTTGAATGTATAAACTATCGAATAAAATTATTTTTGGTTGCTAGAAATTGTAATAAAATACGTAAATTACCCTGTATAGCTGTATAGTGGTATATACTTCAATTTTAGTGACAAAATTACTACTAATTTGAATTCTACACTTTTGTTTTTAGAGAAATTTATATGAAAATGTTTGGAAATATGTATATTTTTATGTTTTATGTGTTTCCATTCGTTACTCATACCAAAATATAAAATATAAAGAAATTAAAAAAAATTAAATATTAATATTTTATCTGTGTGACATTTAGAACAATATTTCTAAAATAGTTTTGTGTGAATTTGAAATAAATACAACGTCAAGTTATTTGAAATATGTAAGAAAACTATTTTTACTTACATTTTACACTAAAAATAAATGAGAATGTGAAAAATACCACATTTATGACCCAGCCGCCATAATTAGCCTTCCAGATTTTGAAGCACTTTTGGCAATTTACTTTTCACTTTTTATACCACAAATTATATATATATATGTGTTCACTATATTACAAGGAATATAAAAAAGTATAATACTTTCGTTTTTAGTCCAGACACAAATATAAAATTCTATAAAAACACGGAGCACCGTCATCAAAACGGCACGTGGAACGCCGAAAGTTCAGAGTGATTTCTTTTTTTTTTTTCTAAGAAACATTGCCAGGTTATGGTTTAAAATAAAAGAGCATATCTTTGTCTTTGATACTAATATCTATTGCATAGTGTCTTTGGTTTTGTTTAAAACGAAAAAATAGTTTTTTCATAGGTAGACATGTTTACATAATTCTGATCTAATTCGATCACTACTTGGCGGGCGTAAGGTTGGTATTGCGCGATCGAATGTGAGCAACGCTTGGTTTAATTTGTTGTGTTTAGGTTTCCTAAAAATAAAATAAAAGAATAATAAGCAGATTTAAACATTAAAAATTTAGCCTAATTATAATAACTTATATATGCCCCTACAAAAAAAAATGTGTATAATAATATACTTGTCCTATTCCCAGAGTACCCACAGAAATAATTCCATAATCTATATTCCGTGACACGAGATGGCGTCTTAGAAATAATTTGTTTTATTATTAATCTATAATACTTTTTATTGATTAAGTATCTTATTAACCGATGAAAAGTAATTCCTTGGTTTTTACTGACATTTCTTGAATTATTTGAGCAATATCTAAGTACACACGACGGCATATTTTTATCAAGAGATTTTTTTAAATCAACACAACACGTGACAACTCCACAAGGCGGCTAGTGAGTGACTGATTAAAGTGCGGTGTATGTGTCGCAGGAAAATAACAAGAATCGCAAGTTTATAAATTTCCTAGCAAATTTATAAGCCTTCGTAGAATTCTAAACGACAGATAAATTATATTATTTTACGCCCACGTTTTTGCAAATTTATCAATTTGCGACGTCTCGCGGTAAATTATAAACTAACGGATTTCCATTCGTAAGATTCTAAACGGTCGGACCAATCACAGAAGAGCTTTTAATTTTACGCTTCTTTAAAATACGTCAAATAACACACTGCTCTCTGATTGGTCGATGTTGACAGTGGCAATGCTTCTGTCCATAGACTTAGGAACAATCAGACTAGCCTAACTATTTTATCAATTTTACTTTAAAACTAGCTACCTATAATAAATGGTTACTTTTTTTACATAATAATGCTACTTAACTCTACCAAAATAAAACGACAGAAATAGTGTTATACGATGTTTAAGAGGTTTATTAAAAAGAAAAAACAATCATAAAACATAAAAACCGGCACTTTAAAAAATCAAACATTTTAAAATTAAATAAAAATTATATTTGTGAGCCTCAGGCGAGTTGCCAAACAGACGCTAGGTAAGTGAGAGCTTTATGAAAAATATGCTTAAAAACATATAACAAATTAAACATAATAAAAAAAAGGAAATTAAAAGTTAAAAGTTTGTCGTTGATATCAGTACATTATAGTATTATTCCCGATTATTTATTTATTGTAACATGTCAAAGATTTATGGCACCTCGAATTATACAAAATATTACCTTTTTTACAAATGCACTTATTAGATAAACATTGTCCCTTGGAATATTTTTTGCAGTTGCATTGCTTCATTCCTTGCCCACCAAATGCAGAAGATACGCAGATATTTTTTTAATGGTAACTTGGCCTGTAAATATAAAAATGTAGCACATAAAAAATTGAATTCATGTTTATAGGTATTAAAAAAATTGAATTTAAAATTATTTATTTCTTTAACAAAAGAAGCCTTAAATATATTTTTGAACGGAGCCTCCATTTAAGCTCAAAAAGCCTGTGTTTGGAGGAACCGCTCTTCCTTAATTAACTTACATAACTAAATGGCATTAATAATACAAGATGTTGACACGCTCAACCCATTCCACCCGACGATCATAATATCTTGGGATCAGTACAAATAACGAAAATAAAAAAATGCAAAATAGACTGCAGGATGAGCTGAACGTACCACGTAGCTAAACAATTTGTAAGGTATAGTAGTAAAAATTGTAATCGAACCTCTGGAAGATCATCAGGCAAAATTTCTCCTGGGTTTGGAAGGACAGCGTTTTGAGGCAACCAGTCATTGATGACTCCAAAAGTGCCAACTTTGTATAATTCATTCCCTTTGTCTATGACTTTGCCGACCGCATTCTTGCTATCTAAAGGCCCTCTATCTACTTTTGGAACTTCGACTAATACAGTAGCACCAACATCAATATTTTTGAATTTCTTAGATGAAAGTGCTGTCATTTTTTCTGCTGCTCTTTTTAAATTCAAGTGCGAGTTATTCCTTTCTCTCAGGATGTTTATTTCGTTTGAGCACAAATTACATATCGGCTGCGAACCATATCCTTCATCGTTGTTTTCTGTTGACTCTCCACAGATTACGTGTGTGATACGTTTACATTTAATACACGTATGGGCCCCTGATGATTTCTTGTTACATATGTGACAAAACAATGTATCTGATTCGCCAACTTCGATTTCGTGTGAAATCACGTCAAACTCGTGCAAAATATGGTTTGTATTTGCGGTCATTGCAAGTCATTTACGGTCTTACGTTCATTGTCATTTGTAGTTTCTAAGAATGTCTCCAAATCCTCTTCCATTTCAAACTGAGACATTATATTCTTAGACAAATGCATAGAAGTTATACCGCATCTTCGATCATCTCCAAACAGGGCTTTAAAAGGTGTCCTTCTAATCGTAGAATGGTATGAAGAATTTTTCTGAAATTGAGGAAGTAACAGCCTATTGACCAATTATTCGAATTATTATCTACCATCCAAGCCCGAATCATATTCTTCACGTCTTGGTTTGATCGTTCTAGACTTCCCTGACTTTGGGGATATCTGGGTCTTCCATTCACAATTTTGCAAACTGGCCATAAGCCAACAATTTCTTTCAATACTGATGCCGTGAACTTCCGTCCATTGTCGCTCTGAAAGATATTGGGACAACCAACTTCTAAAAATATCTTCAAAATCTCTATTGCGACTTCCTTTGCTTCTTGACTCTTTAGAGGTCGTAAAAAACAAAACTTTGTCAAATGATTTTGGTACTATAGCATCCATTTGTATTCCCCATCTGGAGATGATTGAAAATCCACAAGATCTACCTGTCTTCTTCTATTAAAGTCATCTGAAATAAGTGGTTTTACGATTATCCCAGCTTTAGGGAAACTTTTTTTGGAAAGATAAGTATTGCACAATTGGAGAAAAATATTTATAGCAAATACTGGAACCATGTACTTGTTTTTCAAGGCGTGAATAATTTTGTCACGCCGACCGTGACCTGTAGCAACATGTGTATACATGTGTATGTATGTATAGTATTGACTGCTAGGAACTATTTGTACCACTGGATCTTGCTGAGACTTTCTTTTTTACTATCAAGACTTTTTCGTCACTAAAAGTCATAATAACATACTTTTTAGCGTGATAGCATTCTTTATCTGTGGGTCAAGGTCCCAAAACTTTAGCTTTATTAAAATCTAGTATTTTAATTACATTTTTAATTTTTTCCTCTGGCCGTTCCGACTTCTTACTATTTTGGTCATGTCCACTATAAAACTTTCGTAGCTCTGTAGAAGACAATTTCACTTCGTCAACAATTTTTGTAGCATTTGCCGCACTATCTTCACCGTTTTGGCAGTCCGCAGCTTCTAGGTCGCTCTTTATGGGTCTTGCTTAGTAACCTTAGCAAAATAAAACTATTCTCACAGTTCCAACACAGGTTAAAACGTTAAAAACTTTACAAAAACACACGAGAAGCCGGTTTGTTTATATTCCGTGGCGAACAATGGCGGTGGAGACGAAGGAGACGAAACACGTAACTTATTCAACCAATCGGAGCGCACATGGCGTTTGGTTATTGCTTACTTATTATTTTACGCGTGAGTTCGGTAAGTTTATCAATTTTCAAAAATGTTGGCGTAAAATAATACAATTTATCAGTCGTTTAGAATTCTACGAAGGTTTATAAATTTGCTAGGAAATTTATAAACTTGCGGTTCTTGTTTTTTTTCCTGTGACATATGCACCGCAGTTGAGTGAAAAGAGTAGCTGAATGCAGTGTCGCCTCTAGTCAATGATTTCAAAAGGGAGGATAGGCCCATCTAAACATTTTACTCATAACTTTTTCGTACAAGAAAAAGTAGCGCGTCTGTCATAATACAAACGTCATATCAAAACACGACGTAACCAGGGTAGGATTTCGTAGTATAATTATCCTAATTGTACCATTATTTCATAGTTTGTAGTACATAGTATCGTAATAATACTAAGCGAAAATACCATTATTTTACCTAAAGGTCGATTTGCATTATTATTGGGTCCTTTTACATTTTAATATTACCCCCACCATATCGAGAATTTCTGTAGTGTAAATAAGTACAGCGTTTTTTTTAATAAAATTAGAATTAGCTCCCTTTCTTGTCAATCAATGCTCCATCGATGCATTTATTTTGCATCCTTGATACAACTCTGATGAGGGTGGTTGGAGGGAGGATGCTAGCATTTTTACCGTGGTAGACACGGTAAAAATTCTATGCTGCGGAATCAATCAGTTTGAAAACAGAATTTCAAAATATTTTATGAATCAGATTTTCGGATTCAATTAAGCAGATATGGTTTCTTATGTACTCTTTTAGTTTTATCATTTTTGAATATAAAATATTTAGGTACCAATATTCAAAATTTAACTTACACTAAGTTCTTTAGACAAAAATTAAACATAAATAAAAATAAAACCGTCAAAAAACAAAACGTATCGATAAACTAGACACGTGACGCTAAAATCCCGGCACATGGGAAAAAACATGAAACGTCAAACGTGATATAATATTTTGTAAATAGTATAATTTAATTTTTCATGTACAATATTTTTGAGGTCTTAATCCAGCCCTGGCCTAATCTTGGTAACGTAACTAAACTACTGTAAAATGAAACTTTAAAAATGCGTTTATATAATAATTTAATTATAACAAAATTAATATAAGGTTATCTACCGATGATACGATATCCTAGGTTTTTTTTAAATCTTTGTATCGTAATTTTTGCATTCTTTTACCACGCAACTAGACATTTGTGACAGATAAAATCTGTCCTGCGCGCGCACCACTCTCGACCGATTCGCGTTGGCCCTAAACTATAATTTTAGGGCCAGCGCACTGGTCCGTTTTAGTTGTTCGGCCGGCCCGGTCCTTACGCTAGTAATATATAAGTCAATGCCTCTAGTACGTAGTACATAATAGCTCAATGTGTTTTCGCCTAGAAGACCCAATCGTTGTCGAGTGTGTTTGCAATTAAATCCAAAGATTTCATCAAATCTTATACTGAACAATTAAATTTTAGGTCAGTTTACTATACATTTTATTAATATATTACATGAAACATTCAGTTTTAAGCCAGTTTATCATTGAACGTTGTTATACTTTTCGAGGTCCATTACTAGTTAAGTTAGTTTACTTTTAAAACCTATCCATTATATATGGTAACACTTTGTAACTTCAAGTTAAAGTCTCTTTAGGTAATAACCTAAAGTTAGTTAGTAGTTACACAAGAGCTGCAATATTAGTCGAGTCTTTGTTTGAAAAAAAAAAATGAATGTAATATAATGCGTAATTTTTTCATACTCAAAGCCTGTAAATGTTTTATGTTAAGTCATTGTTGATCTAAATACTGCGTACAATGTTTTTTTTGAACAAGAGGCATAATATTACTATTTATGTTTTAGATTGATAATGTCATCTAATGGGTTGAAAAAGATGTTAGAGCTTGTTCAGGTTCGAAACCCGGCGCCACAACCAGCAACACAAGTTAGAGAACATGATTTGGTGCCATCAACTGAATTGGAGGTAACAATTTCAAGTAACTTTAAAAATTAGGTGTGTATTAATTTCTTATTTATTTTAGTACTACTAAAGTACGTTTTTTTTGTTATAGATGATAGTTGATATAACAAACAAGCCCGAAAATCAGCGCCTGAAAGTCGTCAGCGCAGGAACATTTTGAAATTTCGGCTTCAGTCAGCAATAAAAATCACCTTCATAACACCACAGTCGTCCACGATTGCACTGATGAGACATTCAAAATCTGAAAGTAGTGATATCGATTTAAGTCATGAAGATCCAACATACAAAGTTCCGTCTAACAAGCAAAGGCAAATACCGGTATATCCAAGTCGATCAAAATCATCACAAAAGTTCCTCATCTTCTACGTCTTCTTAATCAACATCATCGTCAGGATCTTGCAGTAATAATTCTGAAGCAGACTCTAGTGGTGAACAGAACAAAACACAAGATAAAATAGTTCAGGCAACCGCAGAAAAAATCAGAGCAAACAAATATTAATTAACCTGCAACAACATAAGTTTCGCTAAATCAAGAAATCGGAGAAAATATTACACCATTGAATGACAAGCTCGTGGAACCTGTCCATGCGGTCGGAGCTAAGTTCTGCAAGACCCGCCGCAGAAGAACACATAAACTCTTCACACTCTTAATCTCATGGCTGTTAGACGGGAGATGAGGCTGCAATCGTCAACAGATTTGACAGCATACAGGCAACTGAACAGACAGATCTCCAAATGCATGCGGCGAGACTTACGCAACTTTAATACTGCTCGTATTAACATCTACATCTCGTATTAAAGAAGCGATCGAGCGGAACCAGGGCTCCAAAGTATTTGCCAGAGATCTGTCTGCCAGAAAGAGCCAACTGTCAAGGCTGAAGACTGAGTGTGGCAATATCATTTCCGGGACACCTGAGATTCTGAGTGAGATTGAGAGGTTCTATGGGCAGCTGTACACATCATCGTTGGAGCCACACGCAAGTGTGAGTAACGATCCAAGAGCAAGTCTTATCCGACACTATTCCGATGATATCCCGGACGTCAGTCTGAGCGAGATTAGAATGGCTCTCCACCACCTTAAAAGCGGCAAGGCCCCGGGCGAGGATGGAATTACAGCGGAGCTTCTGAAAGCGGGTGGAACACCGGTACTTGAAGTCCTTCAGAAGCTCTTCAATTCCGTACTCCATGGTGGCAATCCTACATGGAGGCGTGGAGCAGAAGCGCGGTGGTCTTGTTCTTTAAGAAAGGCGACAACGCTCTCTTGAAGAACTACAGACCGATTTCCCTTCTGAGTCGCGTCTACGTGCTGTTTTCGAGAGTCATTACGAATCGTCTCGCACGCAGACTCGACGACTTCCAGCCTCCCGAACAAGCCGGTTTTCGAAAAGGCTTCAGTACCATAGACCACATACATACCCTTCGGCAAATTGTACAGAAGTCCGAAGAGTACAATCTGCCACTTTGCCTGGCATATGTGGACTATGAGAAAGCCTTTGATTCCGTCGAAATTTGGGCGGTGCTACAGTCTCTTCAGCGGTGCCTAGTTGACTGTCGGTATATTGAAGTGCTGAAGTGTTTGTACAGTAGGGCTACGATGGGTATCCGAGTACAGAACCAGAGTACGAAACCTATCCAACTGCAGAGAGGTGTAAGACAGGGTGACATAATATCCCCGAAACTCTTCACCGCTGCATTGGAAGACGTGTTCAAGCTACTGGACTGGAAAGTATACGGTATTAACGTCAATGGCGATTACATTACTCACCTTCGATTTGCCGATGATATAGTTCTTATGGCAGAATCGATGGAGGACCTAAGCACTATGCTCAATGACCCCAATAATGCAATCCAACGGATAGGTCTTAAGATGAACATGGACAAAACAAAGATCATGTGTAACGTCCATTTCACACCTATGCCGGTAGTTGTTGGGACCTCTAAGCTTGAAGTTCATGACGAGTACGTTTACCTGGGAGAAATAGTCCGACTAGGCAAGTCCAACTTCGACCGAGAGGTCAATCGACGAATTCAACTCGGCTGAACAGCGTTCGGGAAATTACGACACATCTTCCCATCAGGCATACCTTAAACCTCAAAACAATTTTACAACCAGTGCGTGTTGTCAGTGATGACTTATGGATCTGATCTGTGACGTGGTCTTTCATTGCTGGTCGTATGAGGACGCTCAAGGTCGCTCAGCGAGCTATGGAGAGGGCTATGCTCGGAGTTTCACTGCGTGATAGACTCAGAAATGAGGATATCCGCAGTAAAACCGGAGTGACCGACATAGCCCAACGCATTAGTAAGCTGAAGTGGCAATGGGCCGGCCATATAGCTCGAAGAACCGATAACCGATGGGGAAGAAAGGTTCTCGAGTGGCAGCCTCGTACCGGTAGGCGTAGTGTAGGGCGACCCCCCACTAGATGGAGTGACGACCTGGTAAGACATGCAGGAAGTCGATGGATGCAGGTGGCTCAGGACCGTGCTTTGTGGCATTACTTGGGGGAGGCCTATGTTCAGCAGTGGACTTGTGAAGGGCTGTAATGATGATGATGAAAAACGCAAAGAAGTCTGACAAGAAAATTTCACTGACATTTGAGTCGTTTTTAGACTTAAAAAAGCTGCAAGAAGATTGCGATTTTAATGTTAATAAAACTAAAGACGGGAAAACTGTTTTATGGAATGACTTAAAAGTGATAAAAGTTAGCCAAGATACTTCTTTTTAATTTTTCGTTAAAACTTCGTATAAAGATAGTTAATACCAGGAAGTGAGCATCAGAAGTAAAAGGCACAAAAATGCTTCCTCTGTGTGAAATTGTACTAACTAATGTCTACATAAATAAGCAAGAACTAATTGAAAATTAAAAAAAGATTTGAGAGAGCTATTATCAAAAAAATTGGTCTCAAATTTTTATTCAAATTTTTATAAATCTATTATTTAACCACTTAAAATGAAAGAGAATAACCTTAACCCTTTCACAGCGAATCACGAGTACCGCTCGGCATTCGTATCAAGCGGCGCCTTAAAATGCTCCGCTGTGAAAGGGTTAATGTTGATTACTGATTACATACCAAAGTTTATTAAAAAATAAGGTTCCTTTAGTTTAAGTAAGTTCACTTTAGAAGTTTATATTTTATAGAGATATAACTAAAGTTGATTATAGTAATAATAATAATAATGAGATTATTAAAGTATCAACCCACTTATGTCTAGTACATTTTACATCTAAGACAATGAATCAGATGTAGGTTTTTTTATACACGTAAAAAAATACAAATTAAACTCGATTAATGAGTTAAAATATAGTGCTTAAAATATTTGTTCATGCTCTATCGCGTCCTATGCATCCCCTATCAGTGTTTATAAAATATATTGTCAGGAGATACCTGAGGAAGGACCTTAACTAATTCATTTGTTGAGTTACGTACAGTTTCCCTGAAACTGGCCGTTCTACAACGTAAAACTGCGTAAAAGTCTGGGACAGCAGCCTCTGCGAACATTGCGGACGCACTGCAGTACCGTGGATGTTTCAAAAAAAATACGAAAAGCATCATTATACTGTACTCTGAGCATGTTATGGGATTTTTTGGTGTAATTTTTCCAAAGTTGTCTGGTATAAAAGCTGATACAATAGGCTTTAAACAGAGTAATCTTAACATCCTCAGAACATAAACCAAAACGACGTGCATGCATATTACAACGTGTAGCTAGAGCCCTAGGTTCACGCTCAATATTCAAGTCGTCACTCAGGCTCTCCGACAACATATGACCCAAGTACTTGAATTTCTTCACAGTCCGAACCTGCACACCATTTATGCTTACTGGCGGTACTCTCCTCGGACCCTTTTCAGCACGAAATACTAGCATTTCAGTCCTAGACTCATTATATTTTAATCCATACTGACGATCATAATTTTCGCAGATGAATAGATATAAGTTTTCTAAGACCGTAGATCAATGGGCTAAGGAGCATCATATCGTCTGCGTAGCTAAGGTTGTTAAACGCTACGCCATTAATGTAGCATCAAATTTTAGTACTCCTAAGCTCCTCGATCAAGCCGTCAACATAAAGATGGAAAAAGTCCGGGGAGGTCAGCCCTCCCTATCGTACCCCACAATCTAGTTTATAGCCTCTAGAGGTTGTGTCGTCCCACCTAACTTTATTCGTCTTTCTCGTACCAGTATACCAGCAAACCCAGAACAGTGCCAGGTACATTGGAGTCATGCATTTTCGTCCATAATACATCATAATTAACAAGGTAAAATGCACAACAGGTCCAGAAAGCAAGCGTAATCAGATGTACGACGTCGACGCCGTAAGACGTCTTATATAATAGTTTACAACGTGCCTAACTGACACTATTGCAGAGTCGGCAGAAACACCGGCTCCAAGGTGGAGTTTAGTGGGTAAAAGTCTCCACATAACCACGTAGCCGGCTGCATGGGATGCTATGATCATTCTCCAACTGCCTCCCCGTTACCGGAGGGTTGCCCTTAATTGCTTCGGCCGCAAAAAAAAAGAGAGATAGGACGGTAATTGGAGATATTAGAGAGGTCACCGGTTTTGTTCTTAACGACAGGTACAACAATCGTCTGTAACATTTTATCAGGAAGATGTGTTTAATAAGAGAAGCAAATAATTTATCAATGGCATAAGGCAATGGAACCAGTTATGGACAGTTTTAGAAAGGGTTTGCGGATAATATAACACTGGAAACGACTTTTAATGAAATTAATGAAAAAATAAAAGAATGGTTTCTTGGGAATCATTTCTAATAAAGAAAAATATAATACCAGGTTATATATGTTTGAAAAAAAGTTAAATCAAAGTCACTCCTAATCACTAGTGATGGACAGGCAAAATTTAATTATGGATACCCAATAATGGACAATCTCCAGTAATGGACGTCTAGTAATGAACACATAGAGACAACAAATATTTGCCTCACTTACTTTGGCATGTTGAATATAAATGATAAGACTAGTAAGTATTAAATGTTGAGGAACAAAATTGGTACCAGCAGAAATAAAATGCACAAATTAGTAGGTACTACTAAACATTAGTAAGTGCTCTTACAATATAACTTCATATCATCGAAATCAGTCAGTGGTGGTTTAAACAAACAACAACAATAATTTTAGTAGTCATAGATATAAAACTTCAAAAGACGAAAACAATAAAATTACCTATACAAATAGCTTACTTAATGGTTAGTTAAATTACACATAATAAACGACATAAGTATCTAATGAATAGTAGACGCACCTCCTAATGTCTCTGGTATGTATGTATGTGTGTATAAGTATGTATAATCTATGTCATGTATATATCAGGTAAAAATGTATTTATCTCTGCAACTTTAAAGAATCCTCTATTATTTTTTTATAGGGGGTCTCATTATTTCAATAATGTCACTCATTTTTTACCAGATTTTATCTGCTCTGTCTGGCCATCTGAAAGTGTTCCCAGTTGATAGTACCATTGTACTAATTTCGTACATCCCTCTATTTTTGTCTTCAATTTTACCCGGGAAATATTCACCTTCATATGTAACTATTACATAACAACCTGTTTTTAAATCTTTTACAGAAACTTTACTGCTAGAAGACGCCAGTGAACTTAAAGGCATATTTTCAAGATCCGATACAGAGTGCGAAAGAGGTCTTTGACTCTTTTTTTGTGGCCTTTTATGAAAAGCAAGTTTCAGTCTTCGTTTTACAGTCACCATTTTATTTTCGCCTTCCGTATTCTCTACAATTGAATCACTATCTTCATTCCATTTGCTAGCTGGCTCACATCCAGCCTGATTCTGATCGCAATCGAACCTGAACCTGACGCTATCAGATATAGGTTTAGGCACACACTCATAAGCAAACACTATCATAGGAGGTGCTATTTGACCAGCAGCATTTGCAGTTACTAAAACAGTCAAGTTTTCTTTCTCATTACCAGATGTGGTATACACATTCTTATCACCCCGTCTTACTAAGACACAACCAGATTTTGGCGATAAAAAGAATGCACCTTCATCTGCATTATATATCCTGCTAGGTTGTTTCAGCAAATGCTCAAGGTTTTGCTCCCGAAGGTAATTTTTACTCAGTAAACCAAGATTTGATTTGTTGTTCAGTGACATTATCATGTGATGTTATTATATTTTGTGCAGTTCGTTCCGAAATCTCAGGATGTCTTTTGAGAAATGCTGGCACCACGTCTTTCTGTGATTGTTAGTAAAAGGTGTTTTCCTGTTGTCCTTAATTATTATTTGTTGGACACTGTCCAGTAACTGTTCTCGTGATATAGGAAAATATCGATCGGCTAGTGCAAAAAGCCATTGTACAAATATTTGCTCTTCTTGAACCGTAAGAATTGTAGCTGGGCCCATTGAACAAACCGCAGGGCTTATCCCCGTCACCTTATTTCTAAGCATGATACGAGGTATACCATATTTAGATGCTTCTGCACTCACTGCTTCCCCTCTCTTGACCGCCTCTATGGCACTTCGCATTTGTTCTGGCGTATATTTTCTTTTGGGCGCCATGACTAGTAACGAAAACCACAAAATTAAAATTTTATTTGAAATCCCCTAATGAACAACCAATGTTGGACATCCACGTCCATGACTGGATTGCATCCATGTTATAGTAGCATAAATAGAATGTACCCAAAAGACGATACAACAAATGTAAAACGAAGGCAATTGCTATGAAAACATAGATACTCAATTATGGACATTTTGTCCATAACTAGTTCTAGTTGAAAATCGATATCCAGTTATGAACATTCACATTTAACAAAATATACAAACACTTTTAAATAGTTTTAGGTTAATTTTGTACCTACAATATTCCTATGAAATAAAATATTCAGTATAATAATGAATTATTCTCAAGATTTTCCATAAATATCTTAAAATATCTACTCATCTCACTAATGAATTCCGTTAGAAATAATCGAATTGGGAAATCACTCTGCACTGTGCTATTTAAGCTGCGACAATTTTGTAACGAAATGACAGAATAAACCGAAATCGCAACAGTTGATAGCTTGATATAATTAGTTTATAGTTCAATGTTACCATTAAAAAAAATGTGTTAAATTATCCTTATTTCTTTCCTTTTTCCAAGCGTGTGTCCATTACTGGAGTATAGTCCATTACTGGTGACTTTACCTTAGAGAATGTGCTCAACACTGACATTGTTTTATTTAATAGGTTGGATCACCAAAGCGAGTTTATTTTTTTAAAGTAAATTAGACTTTTTAGTTTTTTTTATAGCGTTTTTTGTGCAATTGGAGCAGTTTTCCGGCTTGTATTGATAAGTTAAAATTGTTATTTTTATCTGCTACTTGTGAAGTTTGCTGCAATAAAAGATTGATGATTATATTTATGTTTTTGAATTAATTAAAAAACGCCAATATAACTTTATTTATAGTCTGCTAATTTGAATAAAGTGACCCAATCTCTAAATATATTTTACTAAAGTAATAATATACTGACTAAATACTGAATTAGTCGTTATAAATAATACATTATTCAAACTGAAACCGGCTTAAAACTTAATGGAACATTTGCATTTTAAAATATTTGCCTTACTTTTTAAAAAACGGTGACATAACTCAGAACGTACTTTTAAAAATATTTTTTTAAAATAGATAGAAATTATTACCGATTTTTTTAACTCAGATCTAATCAATAGTTCATCATAGAAGTTCAAAATACAAGCATTCATGATTAATATGAATCAGTTTTATTTTTATATATCAACAAGTAGGATAAGTCCTCATAGCAAGTTCTTCTTTTGCGATTTCCCAAAATCGTCTTTTTTGAGTTAAGTCAGTATTACATTAACACGATATATATATATATATATATATATATATATATATATATATATATATATATATATATTATATATATATATATATATATATATATATATATATATATACAGATGGAACTAAAGAAGTTTTACTTCAGTCGTGTGTTCATAAGCGCACTCGTTTTTATTGAGTAATTACCGTATAAGTGCACATGGCCACCACTAACCGTGACCGAACTCTTCAATGTCCGATAAATTTTACTCTCTTCAATTTCCGATAAATTTTATTTCCAATCTGAAACGACTAGAGAGAGATTAGGCGCAGGAACTAACGGATTTACTCGTAAGTGCTTTTCGAGGCACGGCGGTGAAGAACCCCCCAACTTCCTTACTCCTGTCTAGTGCTATAAATCTCTTAACAAAAAACCCCAATAACTGATTTTAAGCCCGTCCGTCGGGATTCGAATCAAAGAATATTTTGCTCAGCAGTCGTGTAAACGACCGCCAACAAGGTAGTTAAATTTTACGAGACTTTTTATGTGTAAAAAGCTTATAGCCTAACTCGGTGTTTGTATAGTTTGAGTACTAATAGTAATATAACGAGTGTTCTTTAAACACTTACTAGAATTTGTACCCAGTCCGTGTAAGGGTATTATATAGTTAAAATATTTTTACTGGTGGTAAAATATAAATAAGAATGGCTTTCAATAATATTTATAATCTATGCTAGAAATAAAAAAATATCTCATATCTATAATCTAAAACAAACAAACTTGTGTATGAAGTCGAGCCTTTGTTGACCAAAGTCTCGGATTGGAGATGACTAAATCGAGTCCAGTTCAATAATCCCCAGAAGACACAAGTTCGCACATTTACCGCTAAAAAGAACCCTTTTGTCGTATCTCCTCAATTTTAAGTCACTCCCCTTGTTGTCTCAGCCAGTATCGGAATCCTCGGCATCGACATATCGAATGACGTGCAGTTTTGGCCGCACATAAAATACTGTTCCCATCTCTGGGCCGGGGCTCCCCAGTGCTAGCTCCTTCCATTTGATCGCATCCAGCGCAGAGCTGTTCGAATCGTCGGCGACCGAGCTCTTTCCAATCGGCTTGACTCACTGGCACTGCGAAGAGATGTTGCATCTCTTTGCATATTTTATCGCATCTAGCACAGGGAGTGCTCTGAGGAATTGTTCGGACTAATCGCAGCCGCACAATTTCACCATCACGCATCGCGACAAAACTCTCGATATCATCCGTACCATCTGGATGACTAGCGGTCCACCACCGTGCGATTTAAAATAAGTTTTCCTCCTAGCACAACTTCCTTGTGGAATCGACTACCACCAGAGATTTTGCCTGACCAATACAACTTAGGGACCTTCGAGAAAAGAGCCTACTCCTTTTTAAATAACCGGCAACGTATCTGCAATTCCCCTGGTGTTGCAGTTGTTCATGGGCAGCGGTAATCACTTACTATCAGGTGAGCCGTATGTTCGTATGTCCCCTCTCCCATAAAAAAAAAATCTTCCACATAGATACTTAGCTATATCATGTTTGTAGTACGAACGGGTTGGATCAACCATGGTAAGTTTCGTATGGTGAAGAGAACCGGAGACCCTTTTTACTGGAAATAAGACATTCCATCTTAATTCTCAGGGGTGACAACGCATCAGCATTTGATGATTAATAAGGGATAAATGAAGATGTCTATGAGCCATAGCATCCACTTATCATCAGGTGGACGACTGTGTGCTCGTTTGTCAATCTAGTTTTATTAAGTATAAAAAAAACAGTCGCATCTCGACACAAGCATGTGAGGCCTTGTCAGTGGCAGACACCGGTTGCAGATTGTCAGGGCTGAGCATCCGTACCGTCACATTTTAGTCTGCTACGGATCGCCGTATGCGAATGCATTAAATTAGTTTTACTAAAAAATATCTGCTACACACAAGCGTGTTTAGGCTACTGTAGTTTCTAACTTACAAATGTTATCATTGTATTAGGCGTTAGTTTTTTTCTATTTTCCTAGAAATATTGTATTTGAAAATATGTTATTCGTCTTAACATTTCCTTTATAAGGTTTGCATTATTTTCTTTGCATTAAATTGTGCTTGCAAGAGGAGGCGTAAGGCGTGGGCGACGTGGGCCACCGCCTACGCCCTCGCTATCCAGGGGGCCTCGCACCCTGGAGGTTTATGCATTACTTAAAACCGTAAACGCGCCAAAAAAATGTCATTGTCATGAATCGATATTATTGACATAACTAAATACGTTTTATTCAGTCTATCAACATTAGTTTGCGTTACTATTGCGGGGAATCCCCGCTGCGGGGCGACCAGTATATATACAGTAATCTATGGAGGCGACAAAGGCTGAGGATTCCCCGTTTTGTTTGTTAGACATAGAATACTTACTTTATTTAATCGTGGGCGCGTGGCAATGGATTAAAGAGTGCGGTACAGCAGCCCACGTGGCTGTTGTAGGTATATTTTCGCACTGTACGCACGTGAGTAGATAAACGGAACAGACACAAAGCTTCTTACGGCGCCTCTACACGTTGGCCAACACAGTGGCGATTGTAGTGGCCAATAGCATTGGCGAACGTGTAGACGGGGTGTTTGGGCTTCATTGGTATGAATTGGAACGATGGCCCGCAAGTTGGCGCGAGATCCGTGTGGTCTCGGTTTTTTACAAATATCAAAGGATTGTTGGCAGAGTTTGGTCGCCGCGCCCACACGTTGGCCGCGAGTTTAGTTTGCTACAAGCTCCCAGAGTGATTACACGCATCTGATTAAAATTTTATATTCACGCTTTGTAGGGTGGATGACCCAATTACCAGCCTTTTAGTGCCAATTTCCACTTTAAACATTCCTACTACTTTAATTTGCGCGATTTAATTATTTTTAAACATTTGTTTTAATCGATAAGCCATTTATAAAAAAAAAATAATGAACATTTATTTGCAATCAGATTATTACGAGAACAATTTTAAAATCAAAAAAAATTAAGCACGTCGTTTATACGTGGTAGAACCATGCAGTTTTATTAGAAGTATAGTTGTAGCAGGAATGGGTCGGTTCGACCGGGTAAGGACCACGCTCTCACAGAATATCAATGTAAAATAGTAGCTTAATGATGCTGTGTTTCGTATAGTGAGTGTAGAGAACCGGAGACACTTTTTAAAGAAAACGAGGCATTTCATCTTAGTCCTCGCGGGTGACAACGCATCTGCATTTTGATTCATAATCGAGGATAGATGTAGATGTCTATGGGCCACAGCAACCACTTACCATCAGGTGAACTGTGTGCTCGTTTGTCACCCTATCCTATATAAAAAAGCGTCGATTTCTTATAATTTAATCGTGCAAGTTTTCGAATCATCATCATCATTACAGCTCTTCACAAGTCCACTACTGAACATCTTCCTCCACAGACTGCCGCAAAGCATGGTCCTGAGCCACTTTGCTCGTCATGAGTTTTTCATTTATGTTCTAAGTTGTAATTAGTACCTATTATTAAGTCAGTGTTAATTATATTTATTGCTATTGTTTTTGTCTTTCTCAAAAAATAATTAAATTACCAAATAAATTATAAGGTGTTTTAATACATCAAATGTCTGATAGAAATGCAAGTACATATTTTGCTAAACTTTAGAATCATAACCCAATTTTAAAACATAGACTAATCGATTATAACTCCTTTGACTTTAAAATAAGTTAAGTTCTTATTAATGGTATTTATTCCAGTTTATGATGCATGTAAAGAATAAATAAAGCTAATCGTATATCGTATATCTATTTACAACCCCATTAATATCCACTATTATTTTATAATTCTTATATAAAAACGTTAACCCCACACTAGGATTTTCTCCCGTATCGCGCAGGCAGTTTACAAACATAAATTGCACAAGGACACATCCAGACCCGAAACAACTATTTTTAGGACATACAAATACTTGTTCCGTGCGGGATCAAACCCGCGTCGCCCGGTGCAGCCACTCATTGCTGAGCCACTGCGCCACGGTGCTTATAAATTCGTCCGCACATTGGCCCGAACCGAAGTAAACTGAACGACCTTCCAACGTGTGGACGCCGTCACCAACTCTCGGCCAATATATTCGCCACTCCATTCGCCACTGTGTTGGCCAACGTGTAGAGGCGACATTTACGAACTTACAAAATTGTTACCTATTTTGGTAGGTTTGTCACTATAGGTGAAGACAAATTATAGTTCTAGAACGTTTACGTACATTTTGTGACTGGAATTAAAGAATATCGACAAACTTGTTTCGAAAAATGCTTGTCTGGTGCTCAACAGTTTATTGAAAAAAAAAAAACTGCTATGATCTGCCAAAAGACTTTAAAAATAAAAGAGTTGCCAAAAAGAAAAAAAATGTCGGGTTATGAAGGCAAGGATTAACCTATACAGTCTCCTAAAAGTCGGTATGAAACAGATTTATTAATATATACATAATTATAACAAATATGGATTTAAGATTTATGGCTTTAAATCAACATTATGAAAATTTTGGTTTCCTTGATGATTTAAAAAAGTTAAAAAATATTCCAAACCATCAAAATATTAAATTCTATAGAAAAATATGGGGGTGTAGTATTCAGGTATAATTGAGTGTTGTGCCATAGAACTTACATTGCATGATATAATAATAGTATGTATTTACAGACCACCAGAAACAATACACAAAGTTTTGATCAGTTTTTTTCTATATTTAATGACATACTTGCTGCATTGTGCTCCGCAAGGAAAAAAATAGTTATATGTGGAGATTTCAATATAAACACTTTAAAAAAGAGCAAAGAGCTTAACATGCCACCACAACATCAAACAATTATTGGTTATAATCTTAATCTTCTTCTCTTCTTGATCTTGTTTAGATAAATTTATACACAATATTAGACGAAGTAAATATAACATTATTGAATTCGCTCTGTCTGATCACTCAAGCCAAATGTTAACTTGTAAATTTAAAGAAACTTGTTCTCTCTCACATTGGTTAATAAAATGTAGAGATTACAGTAAAGAAAACATGAAAAAATTCAATGAATTTTAAACATTCATTGAATTTTTTCATCACTTACTTTTAACGAAATTTACAATATAACTGATGCAAATTATACATTATATTATTTTCATGAATTATTAATATTATTTTATAATTTATGTTTTCCATTTATATTAATAAAAAGAACACTTCGGAAAAAACCTTCCCGGATATCGAAAGGTATAAGAATATGTGCAAAACAAAAAAGAAAATTACTTTGGCAATATGGAATACATCCGACTAATCACAATAGAAATTTGTTCAAATGTTACACAAAACGTTTAAAGAAAATAATAAAGTTAACACAAAAGGCACAGAATGACTATAAAATTAAAACAGCTTCAAACAAATCTGAAGCTACTTGGTCAATCATCAACTATAGTGTGATTAAAGAGGAAATCAGGCATATTAATAATAATGGGATTTTCCCCCAAAAGATATCGCAGAGTTATTTAACAATTATTTCGTAAGTGGAAATGACAGTAATCTAAGAACAATTAATGTTAACTGCAAAGTACCTAATACTTATAACTCATTTTTTATGAACCCAACGACTCCTTTCGGAATTAATAATATAATTAATTCATTAAAGAATACAAATAGTACAGGTTATGATGACGTTATCACAAAGGTATTAAAAAGTGTATCAACCATCATCTCACCAGTTTTATCCTACATCGTAAATTTAAGTATAGCCTCTGGAATATTTCCAAATAAATTAAAAAAAGTAGTTCAACCTGTATTTAAGAAAAATGATAAGAGTGATGTTGCAAATTATAGACTCTTACCGATATTCTCTAAAAATTTCTGAAAAGGTAATAAATAAGTCAAAACCTTAATGATTTCTTTGAAAAATATAAAATCTTCACAGAGAAATAAGTCGGATTTCGGAAAAATAAAAGTATAAATTTAGCTGTCTTTCAATTTCTACGTACTGTAATGTCAAGCCTTAATAATAAGCACTTAGTATCTGCTCTATATATGGATTTAACTAAAGCTTTTGACTATGTTAATCACAGTATCCTCTTAAGTAAATTAGAAGCGTACGGGATCCGAGGAAATATCCCTAATCTCCTAAAAACTTACCTAATAAATCGGAAACAATGTACACAAATTACACGCATATGCTCAAAAACGTATAGACAAATAGTACATTCATCGTCATATCGTGAAGTAACTCAAGGAGTACCCCAGGGAAGTATTCTCGGTCCATTATTATTCCTTGTTTATATAAACGATTTACCAAATTATACAAATAAAGATATGGTATTATATGCAGACGATAGTACAGTGATGTTTACAAGCACAAGCAAAAATAAAATGATATCTGACATAAATCAATCACTAGACATTATAATTCAATGGTCATCAAATAATAATTTATTAATTAATCTAAATAAAACAAATTTAATGACAAACAAATTAATGTAGTCGAAAATGCAAAATTTTTAGACCTCAATCTCGATTCAAACTTAAAATGGAAATCTCAAGCAGAAGATATTTGTACTACTCTAAACCAGTTCTCTTATGCACTGCATAGACTTGGAACAATTGTGAATCAATCTGCGGTCATCACATGGTTATGTAGAATCAGTGTTAAGGTATGGTGTCATCTTTTGGGGTAACTCTGTAGACAATGATATGATATTTAGAGCCCAAAAGAGATGTGTAAGGGCCATTATGAAGTTAAAACAGACGGATAATTGTAAATCATTTTTTATTAGTCCGAAACTGTTAACACTTCCATGTCTTTATATATATGAGGTAGCCGTCTTTGATATTACGCATATTTCTTTATTTGAGTGCCTACACAGTAAACGTAATAATCATAAAATATGTTTTCCATCAAACAAAACAGCCCAATTTAACAATAGCATATTTTGTATGGCCCCTCGAATTTATAACCATTTACCATTACACATTTTGAGATGTTCCAACATAGATAATTTTAAAATACTATTGAAGCAATTTCTCGTTAATAGGGCATAATATAGTGTGAAAGAATATCTCGAAGATAAATATGAAATTCAATAATTGACTAATACGTGTCTCAGTATAACTAAATTGACTTGACTTATATAATATTATCTAAATTGACATATCGCTATTAATTTTGATTTTGAACTCCAACTATAACTAAAGCATGTTTAAATAATTTAATATAAAACTAATAAAATGTGATGAATATTGCATGCCAAATGGCGAATTACAATTAATGATCCCCAATTTACCTAACTTTGTAACAGATGTGAAACAGCTTCTCCAATACGTTACAGAAAATAATTTAAAAATATATACCCAAACATTTATGTACATCGTCATTTAACAATACCGATCAGTACAGCCTCCGCTGAAGGAAGCTTCTTAAAATTAAAGCTCATTAAAAGTTATCTCAAGAATGCAATGTCACAGAAAAGACTTTCAGCGTTGAAAGTTTTATCTATCGAGGCTGATATAACATCCAAGCTATATTATAAGGCTATAATTAAACAATTCAGCAGGATAAAAAGCAGAATATCTATTTCCTCATTTTTCGTTGAAATTGTTTGGTGTTGGTACTTAACGATTTTGTTTAAATAAAAATTTCATAATGTCAAGTGTTTTGTTTTTCATTTTACATAATCCGTGTTCTTGCGTGGGCAGAGGGCCTCGCAAAATGTATCTTGCCCACATAAAATTTAGGTCTTGCCCCGCCACTGTATGCAATGCCATAAGAATCAAATCAGAAATGTCACCCAAAGTTACTTGTTACCAAAATGTAGCTTATGTATGTGTGTGATAATGTAGCATGCGTTAATATTCTGCCTGTAGCGAAATTTCACTTCGTATATTATTTATGTCTTCATCCCATTCTAACCTGCAGGTGTTTTAAAGTACGAGGAGTACTGAGCTGAGCTACGCGAACAGAATTATTACAAAAGACCGAAAACTCAAACGAAACCCTATGCCTCACCAACCCGTCTGGCTTATAGTAAGATAGGCGTGTAGGCGTACCAGAAGTGGAATATGAATAGACCGTGAAGATATTCAACAAAAAATGCCTATAAAACATGCCCGGCTTAATAAATTTTCTGAAAATCTTGTACTTTATGTATTATATGACATAATATGTAGTGTCTTTCATATTGGCACATTTTATTTAACGTTCATTTTGATCGATATCGATAAATTATGACGCTACAACAATATTATTGCACACATTGACAATCTACACACACAAAGACAATCAGTTTTTAGTCTCGTACTCTCGTTTGTTGGCGTAGACAGAGAAACCTATAGACTAATGATTAGCGTGGCCTCGAGTGAGAAAGGACGATAACGTAGTTTTAGGTTATACAATAATCTTTATGACTTTTAAACATATTTAGATAAAAAAATTTAATTGTTCTAAGAACTGAACTGAACATGATTCACCAATCTCCAATTCACATTTTTTTTCTCACTTAAACCAACTTGTAAACTCCTTAGATCGCTACAAACTGTCAAAGTTGTTTAGCAAAGTGTAGTTTGCTAAACAAAAAAACCGGCACGGTGAAAGGGATAAACAATCACACCGCTCTGTCTCATTTCTACGCAAAACGTATGCATAAATCGTTTTCGTGTGCGAATGCGAAAGAAGGCGTCAATTTGTCTTTAGGTTTCTCTGTCCACGTTTGTTGGTTGCGTAAACAGAGAATGGTTGGTTTAGTCGCCAATCTATGGAGTTTATACTAATTTTATGGCCTCAAATTACACTGTGTATTACCAGTCAGTATAAGTATTACCAGCATTACCATGAAGGTTAGAGAACAGGAGAACGATCACTACGTACTAAGGCATAGCCCGCCTGCCATAGAAAATTGTAGAATTTATAGCGACGCTGACGTCGGTGAGTAGTGACTGCGAAGTTAGCTGTTTATGAGTACAAGTAAATGAAGTTAGTTGAATAATGTACAAATTTTCTCCGCGGCATTGGTGAGAAAATTTTCATGCTCCGTAATTTTGTAATTTTTGACAAAAAGAAACATTAAAAAATGGAGAAATATTTTATTGTGCCTGGATGTGCAAGTGGTTTAGCTATGAAAAAATTTTTATTCGAACTTAGCGATCGCAGCGCCTCACTTATGGTGTCCATATTTCTGGGACACTATTTTCTACGGCGATCGTTCTGCTGTTCTCTAACCTTCATGAGTATTACGAACCGGATTAATTATTAAAATCTTTTTATGAAGATTTTTGGGTTGAACGCTTGTCCTTTAGCCACGAAGCCATGTCATCATTTCATTCGGGATCTTAGCTTTTATAGTTTCTTTCTTTACATAATTCTGATGCGGCACATTACGAAGTTTTTGGGAGATTTTGTTGATAGCTCAAGCCAGCAGACTAGCTAACGTGCCTAAACGATCAAAATAACTTGAAGCTTATATCAACATCGAAGCACTTGTTTCGTAGGTTTCTCTATTAGTTTACATGCGGAGACACCTAATACACAAAATCACATTTTCGTATCAAAATCCACTTCAAGCCCTTATTCGAACGATAAAGCAAGAGCAACATTCCATTTACGGTCAAGTTAACGCCAAAACCCATCAATATCTTACCTTAGTTAGTCTATGACTTACTAAATAGAGGTTTCTATGGGATAGAAAAACGTGAAAACCTTGTATAAGAATGAAAGTAAGATAAATATAGCTATCTTATTTTTTACCACGTAAAACGTCATATGCTAAAATAATTCAACTACAAGAATTTTGTTTTTGTTTTAGGATTTTCTCTGTACTAGTACTCTCAGAATAAATACCAAATACTTGCTAAAATTTTAGAGCAATAACTTTATTGTTCTAAAGACGTAGAGTGCTTATTTGTCGCAGTTATTCACAACATGACACAACTTCGGAGCAAACCTTAATGTTATATGACTTGTATGACTCAACCTCAATCAGTTCAAGGAAGTTTTCGACGAAAACTCGACCGCCGTCGGTTTTCCGCTCCTCTTTTATCGTTTAAGTAATTTTAAAGTTTAAGTTTGTAAGTGGATTTAAAATACTTTCGTCATCAGCTGTCCGCTGGGTAAGCTGTTGCCTAAATCTTACCAAAACTTTGTAATGTGACACATCAACTACTTGTGAAAAATGTGTTAAGAACCAAATATAAGTCAGGCTAGGCTGTATGGTCCAATACCTTTACCTACATTAATTGAAAACAACTGGTAACACAACACAACAACATCAATCAGTTCAATTTTCAAAATATAACGGTAGAAACTAGAAACACCGGTCAGTTGAGAAGGCAAAAGAAGAAGAACAAAACTAAATATCTCTTTGGATAAAAAATAAACAAAGTTTACCATGAAAATACATTAAAGATTAAATACGGGAGAAACATGGAACCGTCGAAGGAAGCGATTGCAGTTCGCATCACACGACTAAATCGTCAGATAATAGGAAAAGTTACTAGTGGTTTAAATAAATTGAACAAAAAGATAGACCGTGAAACTTTGTTAGATGCTCTAACAGTATTGTACGATGAGTGCAATGATGATCCAGTTAAGAAATGTGATGAACTCGTACGAGCCTTTGTGGATAAATGTACGTTCTTATTTTTTAAACATATGGATTTTGACCTGTCAAATTCCTAACATGAGCATCTCTCCCAAAAAGCTCTCTTTTTATCATAATATGTTGTAAATATGTCAGATTTAATATACCTTTTGATTAGTTGCTACTAAAAAATTTTTTAGTTGGATGGAACGTTTGGATTCATGGCTAAAGTTTTTATAATAATTTCTTCCCGACCGAATTCCGATCACGTTGGCCTGTCTCATTGGAGATTAGCCATCGGCGCAGGACAGGATTATAGTGCCCAAATGTATGTACAAGCACAGGTGCACTCTGTTCCCTCTGTCATAATCCAATGGGACGGTAAACTGACACGACCGGAGAGAGATCAGGCGCAGGACCAATGGATTTAAGTTCTTTCTGAGGCATGGGGGTGAGATACCTCCAACTTCGTGACTCCAGGCAGCTACTGAGAATTTCTTGATAGAAAACAGTTATTGATTTTTTGGTCTGACTCAGGATTCGAACTCAGGACCTCATGATCAGCAGTCGCACTACGACAACCACTAGACCAACAAGGCAGTTAAAGTTTCTATAATACTGTTTCAGTTAGTACTGTAAATAGCCATAAGAAAAATTACTTGAATTATGTGATTTACCATTAGCAAAATATTTCCAAACTCGATAGATCTCTTGACCAAATAGTTGTAGTACTATAGAAATAATAATAAAATATAAATATACCAATATAGTCTTGATATAGGAAGTAGTGCCATAATTGTGATCCTTTGATATTGCAATCTGCCTTTCCAATTTTTTTTATATAATAAGGGTGATAAATGATCACTCAGTCCACCTGATGGTAAGTGGATGTTGTGGCCCGTAGACATCTGCCTTTATCCTCAATTAAGAATCAAAACGCAGATGCATTGCCATCCCTGAGGACTAAGATGGAAGGCCTCGTTTCCAGTGAAAACTCACCATACAAAATACTGCAGTATTAAGCTGCTATTTTAGGATGGTATTCTGTGAGAGTGTGGTACTTCTTTAGTTAAGCTTACCCATTTTTGCTACAACCATATTAAAGCTGCTGTGTGGCTCTACCACATATAGTAATTACCAAATATGTACAATGGTACAAATATTATAGTCTTACTATTGGAGGGACACATATCTAACAACAGTGATGAGCTGTGATGTATACTAATGGCTTCTATGATTGGTATTAAAGTATTTAAATACTGTTAGAATATACTATAGACATATTATAATGGTATAAATGCAATCATGTATACAGATCAATGACTCAACTGAACCATTCTGTATATGTTTTACTTTTTTTGAAATTGAATTGAAAAGTTACGTTTTGTTTTCGTACTTTTTAGATATGTTCAATTTTAAGTTTTAAATAATTTTTTTTATTTATTTATATAGGTAAATAATGCTTTATGTCCTTTTTTAAACAATTAATGTCTTCTAGTAAAAATATAAATTTTAAACTAACAAGTCTACATTTGGATATGTTTATTATATTAACACTAGATTATACCAACAAAAAGATTGTGTAATATTGCAAACTAAAAAGTTTTATTCAAATCTTTTTATAATATCTTTCATAGCTTATTAGATACATGGATCTTTCTCGCAGTAGAGGAATTAGCTTTTGTGAAATGCTCATGCCCCTCTATGCCCCTGCATATTGCAGGTGGATTGGCAATAATAGTTTCATATGCCTTACTCTTTTCCCTGTCACTGGTCTGGAAGGTTTAATCTAACATCTACTTTTGTGTATAATGTTCAGTGTACTCTAGTGCTGCCACAACTATGTTGAAAGTGCAATATCCTGGAATAAGGAAGTTAGCAGTGTTTCACTCCCATTTGGTCTTGCACCTGATCACCTGACCAGAGAGAGATCATATCAGAATGCCATTCCATGGGATTGTGAGTTGGGAAAATAGAGACAGTAATCTGTGTTTGTGTAGGCATGGACTATATTCAGTCTGGAAGATGTTATTTTTACACTAATAATTCATAAATATACTATACTATTATTCCTAGTGTAGTAGTGTCCACCATTAGTAGTCCAGGTTGTTATTACTAGTATAAGCTATAAAGTTAATAGCTGCATATAATATTACGAAATTGTTACCATGATATCATGTGGATCATTACAATACTGATGCACAGGTCTCCTAGTTCGGCTGCAGATTCTATGTTTTCAGGTATATGTACCAATGTAGCTTTATTAAATGTTAAGCAAATATCTTGATGTACAACCTTTTGGAAATAAAGAACTTATTATTATTATTATTATACTAATTTCATAGTGCATCATTTACAAAAGTAATGACTTAACTTCTATATATTATAAATAAAGATAAAGACTACTCTAAAATTCTTTCTATATTCCAGATCGCAGTACATTGGCGGAGTTACGTTGCGCCCGCGTTTGTTATTCTGATTTTGAAATACTGCAAACTATTGGAAGGGGTCATTTTGGTGAAGTTCATGTAAGAATTGATTGTGTTATTTTTTTAATTATGATATGCCAGTGCTTGACTATTATCTTATGTCACCAATTACCTTCAGGTGATGGTAAATGGTGATGTAGCCAAAGATGGTAAAATGTACTGACTTAGCTGAAAAAAAACCTTATTCACTCTCTTACCTTAAAGGTATCCACAATTGTAATCAGATAGAACAACAGATGCTGGCAAATTATCACATTCCTCAGTTTTTTTTTTGCCCCAGAAGGAATTGCATTCTTTTTTATGACCTCCATTGGTTAGATTTTGCAAATGGTTAGTTTTAGGGCCAAAACTGTTTCACATATATTTTTGGTGCTTACCTGTTTGATGTTATTAGTAAGTGTTTGACAGGTTAATTTCATTGAAAACTTAAAATGCTTGTTACAGATGGTACGAGAGAAAGAAACCAGTGATGTGTATGCATTGAAAACAATGCGTAAAGAGCAAGCTCGGAAGCGAGTGGCAAGTGGAGCAGAAGACGAAAGGAATGTGTTAGCTAATGCCAATGGACCCTGGATACCAAAACTGCAATATGCATTTCAGGTTTGCTTTCATTTTAGGCATATAATTTTTTTTTATGTTAAAGCTATGCAGGTCTTCCACAATCAGTATCACTGAGATTAGTATGATCTATTGTGATTGCTGCTATTGCGATAGTTAGCTAAGCACTACATATTTAATGAGTTGCAGGAGTTGTTCAGCCGTGAGCATTTTGATTTCCCTTGGATTTAGTAAGTAGTTCCCCAGATGAATAGTATGTTTACTACGTTAAGGGACTTCATTCAATTATACATTGACAATCTATTCTACAGGGTTATTTTTTAAAGAGTAGCCAAATTTTAAACTTAAAGCCGAACATCCACCACACACAAAGCACCTCTCACCCCCTTACCTTACCGCTCTGACGTGTTTCGCTGGTTTTGTTTGTTTATTAAAGGGCAGGGTGATCCATCTTTGTATTAAAGCTGAGAAATCTGCGCACAATCGGGATTTTGTTACATTCCAAGACAGTACTTAAATAAATTTTTTGTACAACTTACTTTTCGATAAATATACCTATGTATGTAACCTATGTATTAATCTGTTTCATTTTAATATAGATACACTTTACAAATGGCCCTACAAATAGCTAATCTTTTTTCCGGCGATATTAGCTTTTCGATAATTAGTATCAATTTTAGTGATATTCTTGGCAATAATTTTTGGTAACTCATGAAATTGTTCTCTGGATACACAATAGTACATTTTAAAGTTTTCATTGTCTACTTTGTCAAATACCAGCGTAAAATAGCAGCTTAATACTAATAGTGTTTTGTATGGTGAGTGTTGAGATCTGGAGACCCTTTTTTACTGAAATGAGGGATTCCATCTTAGTCCTCAGGGGTGACAACGAATCTGCGTTTAGATTCTTAATCGAGGATAAATGTAGATGTCTATGGACCACAGCATCCACTTACAATTAGGTGGATTGTGTACTCGTTTGTCACCCTTATTCTATAAAAAAAACGGTGTTAAATTCTCCGCGTGTTTTCCAATATTGAATGTGCTTGATTACATGGTATCTGAGTTTGAGTTCTTACTTCCTAAAATGAGCAATAATCAATTCTTTTTTTTATCATGAAAACTTCATGTTTAGGGTTTTTTCAAGGGCGATATCGTAACGATGTGAGTAGAAGATTTAAGGCTTTAGAAAGTTTTAGTGCACTACAAAGCTATATCATAATTTTTAATTACGGTTTTTTAGAGCGATGACAATCCCATCATAGCGTTTTACGAAAATATGCGTCAAAGTTATCTTTCAGGTCGAATGCAACCATTATAAGCTAAAATACTTCATTTTAAGCGTTATTATAACGGAATATATTGTTACGAGCTTAGAGTTCGTGACAATAACAACTGCCGATTGAATTACCAAAATTGACACTTATTACCGACACCTATTAAAACTTAAAACACACTAATAATTAATCACACTTAGCACTTTATTTCACTCCGAAGTCTTCGCTTATGTCGCCAATTCTATACTGTCCCGGTCGCGGTCCTTAATGCCAATATATACGACCTTTTCCACTAAAACATCCCGAATGTTCGAGCACATATCGGTCCCAACCGACTAAGTGTAAAATAGCTCTCTCCTAGTTCTGCCACTCGATATTAGATGGCGCTAGTGGGCAGGTTCTAGCATGGCATTTTCTAGAAAGCTCTCTTAATGCCTGCTACTAGATACTAGATGGCGCTAGTGTCATTTACCGGCATCAACTATGGCGCGCAACAATATAGTCTTGAAGTTCAATACAAAGCCTAAATTACGAAAATATTTTAATTAAATATTAAAAAAACAAGACTATATAATCACCAAAACAGTCCACTACAATGTCATTTTTTTCTGCGTATTTGGATATAAACTTATTTATTTTAATTTTATCAAAACACAAGTAATTTTAAATAGTCCAAAAAAAAATTTGCTCGTTTTATTAAATTTATTATTTTATATGGTTATTTTCAAAATATTATAAATCATCACGTGCAGACTCCATCCAATTCAGTACGCTCCAGGTTTTCCCAACAATAGGATATATTACTATTTCCCACCGCCTCGCTCGCTCGCTCGCGTTCGTGTTAATCCACACCGATCGCGTAAACTAATGTTGCGAAGTCCGGGAGACTTTCTTTTGAATAGTTTTCGCGGGACCTCCTGGTTTTCAGGGGTCTCGTGACACATCCCGATTCACCCTTGATTGGAACGCCAAATGTGCCAAATATTTACTAACCTTCATAGTCCGTGTTTGAATTGATCATTTTGACAGTAAAACTGAATATATCTAAGTAAGCTGTTACTACATTAAAATATTTTAGCTTAGACAATTTCATATTTTTTCACCAAACTCGAACTAAATAGGCAATGTCAAAATTTAAACTTTGCATGTAATGTAATGTGTTGGCATGGCGAGATACAGATATCAATCATGTTGACTCGTTTTTTTCACTTTCTGATCCCTATCGCCGAATTGCGCTATGCATCTATGTCGTTAATTCGACGATCATTTATTATTTCATTTTTTACTAGTAATTAGTACAGTATCTAACTTATGTGTTGCGGTTTAGATAAGAACATTTAATAAAATGCAAAAATCTTGCGGGAAAGTTCTTCTACTAGTCAATTTCTTCAATCGGTTGTAAGTAATGTTGTTTTTAATAAATAAAGTAACATTATACATCCGATATAAGGATTTTATCTAGGCTTTCAAGTTTTGAGGAATTATAAACTTTTGATTATGAATGAATCTGTGCTTTGATATTTTGTATAATATCGTTTTTTAAAGGACTTTTTGAAGTGCATGAATTGTGAGTTCATATGATTTATTACTATTTTCAATATTATATAATTCAGAAAGTTCAGAGTCTGCAACGATGTTTGGACGAAAAATTATTCGTTCATTTGATCAGTCCTAAACAATAATTATAAACACATTGCGAATTGTGTCAAAAAGACTAATGGTGACCACAGTGGCTACAAAAAATATGCTTTTCGTACTTATTGTAACCTACTGTCCCAAAGTTAGACCCAGTTGACCTGGCCACATTAGCATAAATGAATGAAGGTGCAAGTGCAACACAACATAATGAATGATACATTGTTAAATGATAATATTTATTTAATTATTAATAATTTTATACGGTTATTTAATAGTAAGCAATTTATATTAATAATATTTATTACTATAAGAGTTATACTTGACGGCTTCGTGGAGGAAAGGCTTAGCAATAAGTTTATCGCTGAGGGCCGCGGGTGCGATTCCCGTACGGAACAAAAATTTGTATATCCTGCAAATAATTGTTCCGGGTTTGAATGTTTATCCTTGTGAAATTTATGTACCTACTTATGTTAACTGCCCCACGAAATTCTTAAGAAAAATTTTTCGTGTGGAGGTAACGTAATTATAAACAGAAACAAAAAATAGAGCTGTGATGGCTCTAGGGCGAAGTGCTCGCCGTAAACGCGAGTAAACCGGGTTCGATCCCGCCGATACCAATGAAATTGTTAGTTTAATGAGTTAGGTTTACATTATGAAACAGAATAATAGTATATCAAACGATATCCATTTTATATAATACATATTTTTAATTCGAACATATTATATTATTTACCCAGTTCTAGTTGTTACGTTGACATGGGACGATTACTCGGTTTGGATTCGGTACTCGGCGGATACTGCCTTTTTTTAGAGTTTGGCCGAGTACCAAGTACTCGGTCTTAAGCGCTTATTACATTATACAATTTTTAGGAAATCTAATTAGGAAGTAGGAAGGTGTAATCGTAGTTAGAACAGTTAGGATCCGATTTAGTCAAATTGGAGGTCCCAATCGCTCTACTTCCTAAATTGTTTACAATTTAGGACAGTGTAATCGCAATGTTACGATTTAGAACAACCAGTAGGCGCCCGCGCTTTGATCTAAGTGGAAATATCGTTGCTTCTTTTTCAATATGTTTGGATACCAAACTTAATAAATAATCAAACTGCTTAGAATCAACTCTTAAAAAATTTATACAGTCGCCAGGTTCGAACATATGCACTATATTCATATAGGACAGTTTTTTTCTCAATGACAAGTATTCTTTAACTCGACATTTTCTCTTTTTTCTTTTTTTAATATCCATTGTTCCCATCACGGCTAAGGCAAGTTCTATTTTCTGCTGTTTTGATAAATACGGCGCCATCGATCAAACGTGCAACCCCGTCGATACTTCTTTACGAATGCGCTTCGTCTCTATTTAGAATTAAATTTAGTATAGTGTGATCACTAGCTTCCAATTTAGGTTCCTAATTAGATTTTCTAAAAATTGTATAATGTAATAAGCGCTTTAATTATATTCCAGATAAAAATAAAGACAAAAAGCCAGTTTTTATCATTGTTATTATATTAGACATATTAAAACAACAGGAACATCGAGAAACAGCAGAAATATTGGGAATAGTATATATAAGAATCTATAATAGAAATTATTTAAAATGTAAGAGAGGAAGATTGTGATGCAAAACAATAATTTTCGGCACTATTTGGGTCTAGTTTGCTACTTTTTGCTTCATCATTTGTACTTACTCTTTTTTTTAATTTACTCGTTTCCTTTCATCCCTAACTTTGAGTGAGGAAAATAACCGCGCGCAGCCAGCTATCGAGTTTTTTTTTAAAGCCGAATATTCTACCGAGTACTCGGCCCAATCTAGGCCGAGTATTCATCAGTAAAGAATATAAGAGTGTATGTATATATTATGCTTTGTAATTTCGCATCTCTTATAACGGATAATGCCATTAATTTTCCTATTTCAATTCTGTTACAGGACAGTAGTAATCTCTATCTAGTCATGGAGCTTTGCAATGGTGGTGATTTAGCAGGTTTGATGGCGCGGCGCAACCACCCCCTGTCAGAGCACGATGCCGCTTTTTATGTAGCTGAAGTAGCACATGCTCTAAAAACGGTCCATGCTATGGGTTACGTGCATCGAGACGTCAAACCTCAAAATATTTTTATTGATAGGCAAGTAATTCATGCGGTTTTCTCTTCCTCATCAGCTTGTAAACACTCCTTTGTTGAATATAACTTTTCTCACAATGGGGACGATTTGCTGTAATCACTTTGCTTGCCAGGTGCATTGGCGATCTTAGTACCGGACGTCTCACACATTTCACTCTATTTACTACTGCCGGTAAAGATATTTTGCGTCTGGTATATACTGGATGACCTTTTTTACCATCTGGAAAAATAAGGTGTAACCTGTGAACGGAGTGGAAGCCTATAATACTTTACAAAAAAATAAAAACAAAACTTTTGAATTAAACATTTGAAAAACTTTTTTTTGAACAATTACTTTGACTTTTGCCTGTGACCCTGCGACGTGACAAGGTCAAGGACGTACTAAATTTATTGTTTTATTACCGTTAGTAAAGCAGGGTAGATATGATTGGAATTTCGATAGATATTCATTAATTTATTTCAAAATTTTTGTTTTTATTTTTTGAAAATAACAGTGCCATAGGCTTCTACTCTATTCACATGTTACACCCTATTTTATTTTCTAGACAGTAAAAAAGGTCATCCAGTATACAAAATGGTATACTATTTATTAGATGTCAAAAGATCTTCCAGGCTCAGGTTGTTTCTCAAAAGCTTACGACTGTAACAAAAACAAAATGGGCTGATGGATTATTTTATGATACTCAGCTATTCATATTAGTATAATAATTTATGCCATTAGCATACATAACCGCATATCGTCCTAGGTCGTAACAGGCGACTATAAGAAAAGTAAGGAAATTTTATGACTATGGTACACCATCTCGTTTACACCAATAGTAAAATACACAGACCAATGACGGGGAACAGCGTCAAAAATAGTGAGATGTCCGATTGTTTATCAACCTGCTTAGCATGACAATAAAGGCAAATTCTCTTTACAACGAGGGAGGCCTATGTTCAGCAATGGATATTTTGATTTGCATATAGTAACAACTCAATTTTTGGTTGTCAACATTTTTACAAAGTACATAGTATTTTTAACGTATATAATGAAGTTATATTCTTTCTGTGACCACTATATACAAACAGAAGCTAGTGACACCTGTTGCTTGATTTCACAAGTCAGTAATACATTTTTTATAAAGGAATATGTAGATAGATAGATAACGACTGGCTGATTCCGCAACTCCACGTCTAAGCGCGTATTTTGCGTGTGGGCAGGAATAATGCAATTATTCGAGCCATGAAATCTCCCCGAAGAATTTTAACAGTCCTTTAATGTCGCGAGTAACTTCGGGGAGTGAACCCGACGTGCCGAGATGTTTAGCCATCTAGGCAGCGATCGCCGGACATGTCAACAACACGTGGGTCGCCGTTTCTTCCTACCTCATACATGCCCTGCACAGGGGACTACCTGTAACACCTATGGTAATGGTGAAATGTATAATATGCTTCTATAAATAAGTCCCAGAAAATATACAGTCTTAATTAATAGAATCAGGCGTTACTTTGCGGAAATCCATTACATTAATGATTTATATTGTTAATTTGCTGAGATCCGCGTAATAAAATGAAATGATGTGTCTTACCTAGTTTGAAGAGCACCGCCCGCCCTCTCTCAATAGCTTGCACTACTCCCAACACTACTACACTAGGAAAGACAAACTACCTTACCGTCGATAATACGACACGTATTTCGCCTCTACATGAAGTATCTTCATGAGTAATCTTTATCTTTAATACAAGATGTATCTACCACCAATACATATGATTGTAATAAAAACTCGTCCAAGGGGTCCAAGATATCCAATTGGTTAAAAGGATTCACAATGACAGCAAATACTTCATACTATGGAAGAAGATTCTGTATATCATACTAGAAAAGACATTTTATTGCACATATCCATTTGTTATCGATACTCAACCCGGGGAATTACGGACCTGAATTATAAGTTGTTTAACAGTTGTGTATTTTTATCAGATGCGGACACGTGAAACTCGGTGATTTCGGTTCGTGCGCTCGTCTATCTGAAGGCGGGGCGTCGGGCATCGCGGTGGGAACTCCCGACTACGTGGCGCCGGAGCTGCTAGCCGCCGCCGACTGCCCTCACACCGTCTGTCTCGACTACTGCCGCGGCGTACAGACCGCTATTGTGGGTTCGCTCGCACGCACTCGCTTCGCTCGCTCCGTCTCTTTCTAAACCTCTTGTTCATTTGTACAGTGTCTCGTAGATTTGAGTATGATGATGGGTTTTAATCGTAAAGTTCTAATTACGTACGTGCATGTCCTATTCCTTTTAAGGTCTATCCACATACTATCCAGGCTGTGGGCTTCACTATGGACGAAGCTGAACCTTGTACATCAGTGTTAACACTGACAAATTATGAAAGTAAAGTAAAGTGACAGCCAAAATTACATCCCAGTCCTCCACTCATTTCTGATAGAGTTATGATGCAATTGGTCTGTTATGCTGCACTTGACCGTTTTAGTGGATCTCCAATATCTTAGATTTGTACCAGAATCGACTTTGGATATATTTAAACACATTTAGTTTGTTAATGTTTTTAAGAGTGTAAATATCTATAACATTTAACCCACAACACAAGTAATATAAGGCTATCAGAAAACTAAGTTATATATAACTATATTTCAATGCTGATTTAATAGTTTTCTATTAGCATTACGATTGTAGAGAAAGTTAACTTAGCTAAGCCAGCAGGATCATAATATAGTTTAGCTAGTATTTAACAGTAAACATTAGTTTTGTGGGTCTGGATATGTTGTAAATGTCTCCATATCACTGGCACTGCATCCAAATATACCTCCGATCTTATCGTTCGAGTGTTACGCATATTTGGACGCGAATTTGTTTAAAGTCATATGTCTCTGTGGTTAACGCGTACACTTCTGGGGCTATAAAATATTTTACACAGTCGATAACTTCCCAATATAATTTTCGCATCTTGATTAGCCTTTGTATTATTGTAGATTTCAGCTCAGTATGTTTTCATATTATATATTTTCATTAAATTTTAAAGGTTTAGATTGAGACATAAGTAGAGTATTGTAACATAAGATAACGAATTTAATCAACTCACTAGCACTGTTTGTTACTAATTTAATTTTGCAGTTGAGCGCTAGCACGCTTACATTTATTGACGAGAATGATTAAGGTGAAGTAAACCGAGTGTTGTTAATATGAGCATGTTTTTGAATAGAAAATTAATGTAGAAATTATTTAAATACTGAATCCTAAAGAAGTATGTGCTATGTTAACGATTTGGATACGGAAGATGTTTTTTAACTAATACAGTGCAACATGCATTCTTAGATCAACTATAGATTAACTAAATGTGAAGTCCTTTCACTCCTAACTCGCGTAAACAGTTGTTAGAAATACCTGCATGGATATTTTTTAACCCTCGAGTTTGTTATTGTTATACTATATGTTATTAGTGGCATAATTTATAATTACAGTTGAAGCTAGAGACAAGCTATGTCATAGCTTCATAAAGTAATTACCACGTATTATTATATTGTTATCTTTTGTACAGGCTGACAATTGTAATAATTATTGTTTACTTTCTAAAATATAGTGCCTAAATATTGTACCCGTAAGTAGGGAGGGCACTTTCAGATCTTTACCTTTCCCCACCCTGTATATCTTTTAAGAAACACACTTTAACACGGTTTGGTTGTAATTGGTTTGGGGTCAGTGGTGCTGGAAATTAATTAAATCACCTTAAGATTACATTTTTGATCACTGTTTTATATTTATGAAATTTGAATGTGCAAGTTAGCGAGCTCAGAACTGACCCTCTCGCACTGATAATGTTTAGCTTTCTGTCACCACTCTTATCACTCTATGAGATTTTTTAAATTCATTAATTAAAGTCTATTAAAGTGTACTGCTTTACAAATGTCACTCACATAGATTGTCTCATAGGGGAAATATTGCCATTGTTTTTTTTTATATAGGATAAGGTGACAAACGATCACACAGTCCACCTGATGGTAAGTGGTTGCTGCGGCCCATAGACATTTACATCTATCCTCGATTACAAACCAAAATGCAGATGAGTTATCACCCACTGATGCCTCGTTTCAATAAAAATGGTCTCCAATTCTCTACACTCACCATACAAAACACATCAGCATTAAGCTACTATTTGACGCTGGTATTCTGTGAGAGCGGAGTCCTTCCCCGGCCGAGCCGACCCATTCGTGCTACAACTATACTACTAATATAACTGCAGCATGGCTCTACCACGTATACGTTGTATATGTTGCCGCCACGTTTAACAGGGAGGTTGACAAACATAATTGTTTTATTATTTTGGGTTTTTTCAAGGAAGATGCTGCTGCCCATCTCCCATTTCATTTCCCTTCATATGATGATATGGGTTAGTGGAGATGGTGGAGGGGTAGTGTTGCTAATACTAAATCCGGAATGAGGAGCCACAAAATGATGACGCTAATGGTTCCTGGGTTCGAATCCGGAAAACGGATGGTCACTAAATGGTTACAGTGACTAGGTTGCCCTTCGTATCCGGAGAGAAGGAACCAAAAAATGGTTGGCTATAGGGTCACTGGTTTGGTTCCGAGAATAATAACACCGAGATTTGTATGCGAGATTAACGATAGGTGTTCTAGATTGAACCAAATGGTGGACTGTACATGCGTAGTTAGTTATAACTAAAAAAAAATGACGAACGTAGCATGTGGCTGGGTTTTGGACAATGCACTTGTTATGACTCCACTTACTCTGTTTAGCCAGTACCTTTATACAGGAACAAAACATGAGCTTCCAGGAAAAAAGACACAATAAAGGACGAAAAAACACCTCATTAATTATATATTAGAAAGCACTTAACGGGGTGGGTCTTCTGATTGCCTTTGGTCTTAGGCCTCGAGGTTGAAGACTGCGTTACAACTCCCTTACAAGTGACCGAGCGGCTGCAGCGGACGCGTCCTTTTACCTTCTCGGCCGTCTCCACTCCCATATAAGCGGAGTGCGCTTTTTCATTGTATGCAAAAATGATGCCACATATTTTAGCCTCCTCCCCCCCCCCTCAGTGTATGCGGAAGGGAAAACGGATGGGATGGGAGAATGTACTAGCTAATTACTAGCTACCAGAACAAAATGTATACCCTCGGTATTCGTTTTCCGCGCAACCAGGTGATACTCTTACGCCGTCCCTCCACCAGTCTCTCTGTGGAATTATTGTGCATCAATTTCAACTGAATATGCCGTTATTTAGTAACCACTGCCTCGTCCATTGTTTAGCAGCATGCTGCTGCTTTTCATTCACCCCCTGATAATTCCCCTTTTCAACCTAGATTCGAATTAATTTAAAAATAACGTTTAGATCTATAAAGGTTAAGGAAGATTAAGATTTAATAATATTTTTAAAAAGTGTTATGACAAATTGACAAATAGTTTACCAGAGTACTAGTTTGTAAATTAGCGGCGTTAGAGAATCCCATGGGGATTTTAAGAGACGACTATAGGATATGCCAAAAAAATCTTATGACTTCCGAATATTTACAAAACATGGTATTTTATATTTCTTTTTTTTTTTCTTTCTTTTGTAATTTTAAGGCATTTCAATCCCATCATATGTTTATTAAAAACATCATTAAGTACTGCATTAACATAAATCTTAAAATTAAACAAAACCATGCATATTTATAACAGAGTATCCTAATGCTAATAAAGCGTATTTAGCAAACAAAGTTATTAAAAGGAAAAACATTAAGTGGAATGAACCAAACGTGTGATAATCATAGTTTGAAGTTTGCAATTTGTATATCTAGTTAAGATAGTTATATAGAAGTTAAGATAGTATCGAAATGAGTATAAGATATATTATACATATAGGAATATAATATTTAGTCGAATTTATATTCGAAATTCCCTATTCCGGTCATGTGTATTATACATATTTAACGTATTCTCTCTGTGTACAGTCCGCCTGTGACTACTGGTCTCTCGGCGTGGTGGCGTTTGAACTTGTGACACTGAAAAGGCCATTTTCGTCCAGCGACGACGATTCTCTGGCACAGATCTTAGCCAACATTCAGAGGTATGGTGTTTTTTACGAATTTGTTAATAATTGACAATTTTTCATAACCTCAAAGAAATCTTTAGCACATTATCGCATTACATTGTTTCGTTTATAACAATTTCTCAAACAACTGATATCGGTAATTCATGCAATAGAGAAGTTGCATTTTTTTTTGCCACAAATTTATATATATAGAATAGTGTATATATACAACGTGTCCCAAAATTCAACGATAAGCCAACACCGGAGGATAGACCTGCCCCGGACTAATTGGGGAAAAAAAGAAAAAAATATATATCCCAATTATATTTTTAGTTACATAAAAAAAATGAAATTCTTCAGAAATTGAGACCGTTTATGATATTTTTCACTACCATGACCATAATTTTTTTAATATTTTTTTCTTTTTTTTTATAGGCAACCTGAATAGTACTGCTATCTACCACAATTCTTAAAAACTCCAGAATAACTCTTGTTTTATCACGAAAATTAATGAAACTTATTTTATTCCCTAAATTTTTTGAAGACTTTTACTTTTAACCAAATTTAACTCATCGTGGTGTAAAAAAAAAGTACGAACACTAGTATGGCAAGTTTTTTTAAAAATTGACGCAACTAACCAACATTCCAAAATGGTATAATACTCTAGGAAAACAAGTTATAAAAAAATATGGACCTATTATTTCTTAACAGGGGCCAAATGACGGTCAGGTGTAATAAAAGTATTAGTTCTTGAAAAATGTTTAATATTTCAAAACAAATGGTACAAACAGTTTCACGTGTAATTTATTAAGTTATTAACATTATAGCAAATGTTCGAACTGTTTGCCACCAGCATTAATACATGCACGACATCGCCTTAAAAATGATCGTTTTATTTGTCTTGCATATCTTCTGCTATTAATGTAATCAGCAGCCTGAGTGATATTTTGACGAAGCTCGTCCAATGTCGCAATGGGTTTTGAGTAGACCCTGTTTTTAAGAGAAACCCAATAGAAGAAGTCCAGGGGGTTCAAATCGGGTGAACGGGGTGGCCATAAGATAGGACACGTTGTATATATAAGAATAGTTCATTTAAAGTATATTTAAATATTTTGTTTTAATAATAATTCAATATCTTTTAGTAAATAGAAAACAGTTAAGTTTTTGAATGAAAAAAATGACTTTTGATTGGTAGTGAGTCACTACCAATCAAAAGTCGTTTTTTTTAATCACTTCTATTGCCATCATTATATCCGTTGAGCTAATCGCAATTATGCTATACCTTTGTATTTTCTGCCTGTGTTCAGAAATAAAACACAGTATACTGACGAATACAAATGACGTCATTCATTGACGCCACATTGTACTGGCGTGCCGCTGCCATATTGTGTCGGATATCCCACCGTATTAACCCTCGTCTGCCGGCCGGCCATTTTGCAAATATGTCGCGTCTGCTAGGGCCTTAGCAGGTAATTTCGCGATATCGGAGCGTGGCGATTAAATTAGTAATTTCTCTAAAATATTGTATGGAAGCTATGTATAAAACTTATGTCATATGATTGTTATATTATTTGCTATTACTCTGTAGATATCTTAGTTTAATACAACTTAATAGATTTTATTAAACCAATTTCAAAGTTGGAAAACCAAATTTTTAATAGTATTTTGTGCATAATTTGTGGAAATTAAACAAAAAAATCATTCTTTTATAAAATAAATGTATTTTATTTTCATCAATATACACTAATTTATAATAAAAAAGCAAAAAAAACCACACATTCCTATATATTTTTACCCCAAAAGTTTTTAAAAATCTGAACACATGAACGGCAACCCAAGCGTCGCACAGTAAATAGCATATATTGTTAGTTTTATTTTGAGAAATGAGCAAGTCAAGTGGCGTGCGATAATTTTAACATTAAGTATGGTTCTAGTTCTTAATTTAGACAAAGTTTCATTTCTAAAAAGTATGTAGTGTATTTTTAATCAACAATAGAGATAAATGTAAGGTAAGTAAGTATAACGACCGTTTATGTTTGAATTTTTTTTTTATAAGAGGATACATATCCCTAAATTATGAATTAAAAACTGTTGGTTATTAACCCTTCCATGTTTAAATAGCACCAAACTTCACTATTTGTTCGATTTACGAATAAAAATAAGGACAAAAACCGGGACGGGCGACCACATAAAAGTGACGTTCGCATGTGACTGCTACACAGGCTGTTCGAAATTTCTAAACATTGTAGTACTTTAGTAGCTTTGTATTGCATCCTCTTTCTTTGGTTTATAATTATCTATAAGTAAAAGTGTGATAGAAATCATTGTCGCTGGTTATTTTACCCGCCAAATACGCAGTCGCGGATCGGCCAGAATCTGCTCGCTTGCCAGACGCGCGTAATTAACCATCGGCCAGAATCTGGCCGGTCGCCACACAAGGGGTTAAAACAATTTTTAATTATGTGTATCCTGAATGAAGCATGCCAGAATATGTTTTTATTTAAAAGTTACAGCCTATATACGTCCCACTGCTGGGCACAGGCCTCCCCTCATTTCTGAGAGGGTTTTAGGGCAAGGAAGTGTCCACCGCGCTGCCCCAATGCGTGTTGGCGAACTTCACATGTCTTAGAAATGATGAATGATAAATGATAGAATTTTCTTTCTTCCTCAGACATGCAGGTTTCCTCACGATGTTTTCCTTCACCGTCGAGAACGTGGTAAATCAGCACTTAAAATTGCAATTAACAATTTCATTGGTGCCGGCGGAGATCGAACCCGATTTGCTCGCGTACTGTGAAATTTACTGCAAGCGCTAACCATCTGAGCTCCCACGCTCTACTCGGACTGATTTGCCATCCATAAAGGTGTCAGACAGGGCTGTGTGGCTTCCCCTGGCTTTCAACCTATTTATGGACAGTTATTTGCAAAATTTGAAAGTTGAAGAATGCGGATTAAGAATGGGTGAGTTAACCGTCAAATGCCTTTTGTACGCCGATGATCAAGTTATTCTTCCGTCGTCGGCTGCCGAGTTGCAAATGATGGTCACATTAATGAACAGATCACTAAAAGAAAGGGGTATGAAAGTGAACGCTAGTAAGACGAAAGTTACGGTTTTTGAAAGAGAAGAAAGTAAAACGATGTGTGAAATAAGAATAGAAGGGGAGTTGATAGAGCAAGTTTTTATATTTGGGTTGCGTATGGCCCTACACTCTATTGTGAAGAGTCAAAATGTGTCGAAAAAGGCACGTATGGCAATTCACAATGCTGTGTTGGTCCCTACTTTAACGTATGGTAGTGAAAGTTGGGTGTGGCAGAAGAAGCACGAGAGTAGAATAAACGCAGTAGAAATGCGGTTGTTAAGGAGTATGTTAGGGCTGAATCTGAATGACAGGGTGAGAAATTGTGTGATAAGAGAAGAGTGTGGTTTGCAAGATGATGTTGTTACCAGGATTAAGAAAGTAATGCTTCGGTGGTTTGGTAATGTGGGAAGAATGAATGAGGAAAGAGTGACAAAGAAAATTTATGTTGCAGAAGTGAATGGCAGAATCGGAAAGGGACGTCCTAGGCGAAAATTTATCGACCAAATTGGCGATTTATTGAAAACGGGCCAAATTAGGAGTACCCTTAACCGACGAGCATGTATGCGTAGGTATATGGATGTGAAGGAGGCGAGAGAGGTGTGTCAGGATCGTGCTAAACGGAAGTCTGTAGTCTCTGCCTACCCCTCTGGGTGATAGGCGTGAGTTTTTATGTATGTATGTATTTAAAAATAGTTTAGCTTATTTTAAGGAGGACAGGAGGATTGTCCTGTGTAGTGTGAACACTACACAGTAAGAAACTATTTAAGGATGTTATCGCGTACAATTCTAACATATGTATAATTCCTGAATTTCGAGTACAGCGTGCTGTTCTTGCAATAAAACGCGCGAGATCACACCCTCGTATTTCTAGGTAGTTTAGGAGCATCATTGGCAATCGGGAGGTGTCTACCGCGCAATGTCCAAGCCTTCTTTGGAATTCTGTTTCTTTTATGATTAGTTTTTACAAATTTTAGAATTATTTTACGTAGATATGAGCGCGAAACTGACGCTGAGCCTCCGTTCGAGCCCCTGCCCCAGGGTCCGTCGCCTGTGTGGCGCACGCTGGTGGGTGGGCTGCTTCGGGTGGCGCCGGCGCGCCGCTTCAGCTACCTGGACACGCTGCAGCAGCCCGCGCTGGCGCACCTCCGCTTGCACTCCATCCGCGATCAGGTGCGCTCCACCCCGCCACCCCACCACAAAACGTCGCACCACACTACCTACATCATAGAATACTATAATACACAATGGAATGGTTGTCAAACTTATTTTGTACAAGATTCCGCGTCGCCGGGAGCACACATACAAGCAATTACGTCGTATTATTATCAGTTAATCACTACTACAAACCCGATTCGCTGTTTTGACAGACTGAGAAAATTTACACATTAGACTTTTGATTAATGTTCAAAATCATCATTAAAAGAGTAGTTTAAATTTTAATACATATTTTTATGTAAATAGTGTGCAATTTGGTATTTTCTAAATAATTTACATGCGAAATTTGGAAACGATTGTTACGTCAAAACACATCTAGTGTTGATATTTATACGTGTGAATGGGCATGTTAGTGAGATTTTAGTGGCTACACGGGCTCCGCCCACTCCCCCGTTCTATTATGTATGTATTATATTATTCTATGACCTACACCTAGCACCTTGCTGGCCTTACGTGATCAATCGCGCCCCACCTTGCTTCAGATCACTAGCACTCCTCACACCTCTGCCTTCACACGCGCCCCACCCCATTACATAACAGCATAACAGCACTGCAATGACACATAAAATATCTCTACTTCCACCTGCGCGTCGTCCACGAATACAGATTATTTGCACAGCAGTAGTGTTAGCCAAGATGACATTCTACAATAGTTAATGCAATAGAAAACGATAAATGAATTGAATTTTTATTATATTGAATTTTTCTTTAATATATTGAATTGAATAACCCCTGAGAAAGGTGATCACTCTCAAGCTATTTATAATTTGTTTTGTGTTGTTAATTGTGTAACATACATGATTTCAAGCTGTTATTTTTTTAAAGACCCACTGGTTTTCTTGCTGGTTCTTCCCAAGACAGAGGTATTTTTCGAACCAGTGATAAATTGAAAAAAGTGACCTTCAATGAGTATTATTTATAATCTATATTGAATAAAAAAGTTTCTGTTTCTGAATCAATGCTAAGTCACGTTTGACGTCATTCATATAAAATTTTATAGTTAACAATCGTAAAAAGTTGACTAAATCCGTTGGACCGCCCAACTTTAGGCGTGTGTCGACACACGCTAAACCTGATTTCTTGTTTTAACACTGTACTTTGCTTACGTCACACATCGACATTATCAAATTTTATTAACACAGTTATATAAAATGACATCGTACCCCAGTCGTTTTACTTTCGTTTATGGTTAATTACAGGCTCCGCCATGGGTTCCTCACCTTCGCGGGCCAGAAGACGCGTCGTACTTTTCACCGCCGTCGCGGGGCACGCCACCCCCCTCCGCGACACCGTTCCGCACGCGACTACCATTTGCAGGACAGCTGCCTTTTGTTGGTCATTATTACCTTTCATTTCCTTAACGTGTATTTTATTCAATACTTTTTACAAATGTGTTTACTTTTCTCAATTTCTGTCTGTCTTTGCCTTTGCAGGATATTCCTTCGTAGCTCCAGATGAAAATGAGGATAGTAGTGGTGGTTTCAATGCGTCGCATGATTGCACGGCCATTAACCTAGCTACTTTTAAGTGAGTTATTTTTTTATTGGTAGTAAGACATAGTCTATCGTAGGATTAAAGCCCTAAATTCAGAAGCTATAATGTGAAAATTAATATATTATTTTTAGTTTTTGTAAGTCTGATTATTACATACATTTTATTAAAAGCTTTATTTTTTATCCTTTTGAGTGGATTAAAGAACATCACAAGCTCAAGGATATAACTGGAATGTCAGCTTGTCATTAAAAACTACATCAATTATTATTTTCCTATAGCAGTGGAATTTTTGCTTCAAATTTAAATAAGAGGGTTCACCCTTGAGATATTATAGACTATACATAATAAAAAAATCAATAAAATTGTTAAATCAAAAAATAACAATTGGTGAATATATCGCGTTACATACATACGAAAAAAGAAAGAAGATAGTTTTATCACTAGTTCAGAGAATAACTTCTGTCTTGGGAAAAACCAGCAAGAAATTTAGTGAGAATTTTAAATAATATGAATTTACAATAGAATATTTTATATACATCATTAACCTGTATGTTCGGAAGGCGAATTTAGTCGATTCGCCGGTTGGCTCGCGACATAAAATGGCGGGAAATGCAAATTTTTTGCTAACTTGCAAATTTTGCTATATTTTCACTTTGAGACAATATTTATGGATAAAACTTACAGGGATTCTTATTGAATGTATAAACTATCGAATAAAATTATTTTTAGTTGCTAGAAATTGTAATAAAATTCATAAATTACCCTTTATAACATAGTAGTAGTAGATACTTCACTTTTAGTCTAAAATTACTACTAATTTGAATTATACATGTTTGTTTTTGGAGAAATCTATATGAAAATGTTTGGATATATGTATATTTTTATGTTTTATGTGTTTCTATTCGTTACTCATACCAAAATATAAAAATAAAAAAATATAAAAAAAACGAAATTAATTTTTATCTGTATGAGAATTCCGAATATTTCAAATATATTTTCGTGTGAATTTGAAATAAGTACAACGTCAAGTTATTTGAAATATGTTATAAAACTATTTTTTGGTTACATTTTACACTAAAAATTTATAAGAATTGTAAAAATAACACATTTTTGACCCAACCGCTAAAATGGGCTAAAAGAAGGTAAATTTTGACTCTGTGTTAATGATCGTAATAGCTCAAGTGGATATCGAGCGGTCGCGAAATCGCATTGCATTGGTTCGCGTCCTGTCTTCGGCCTGACTTTTTTCCTTTTTTTTAAGTTGAAGTGAGAAAATCTATTATTTCGATCCCTTTTTTAAGTATTTTTTTAAAAATACGAAAATTTTAACTAAACTAATTGCATTCATGATTTTTTATTCAAATAACCAGTTCAGTTTTTTCTATTATGTCAATAAGATCAAAAAATATTATTCATGTTTCATCAGTATGTAATTTGTATCTAAATGTAAAGGTACTATGTATTAAAGTTTTTAATGTGTCACGTTTTTTTGTAATTCTTATATTATCACCTAATTTTGTGCTACGTTTAAAATTTTAAGTCTCCAGCTCTTCGGGAAGTTAGTTTAAAATGAATTACGTTTAAATCGCATCTAATAAGGGACTAATAAAATATTATGAACAGAGTAGTAAAATATGATGTGTCCGTGGTAATAAAAAAGCGATTATGCAGGTCGGCGGAGAAGCTGGCGGCGATGCGCGCGCGCGAGGTGGCGTCGCTGCAGAGCAAGCTGGCCGAGGCAGAGGCGGCGGCCGAGGCGGCGGCGGCCGCGGCGGCCGAGCGCGCGCGCCGCGATGCCGACGCGGAAGCCGAGCGCCAGCGCGTGCGCCTGCAGGCCGACATCACCGCACTCACTCTGCAGAACAAGTGCGCACACCGTTCATTCATTCGCTCTGTCATGTCTGACGTGTTGTGTTGTGACGCATCAGAACGATATCGGTTTCATACATTTGGTATGATGAGATTTATATTTGCGTGACCTGATGTGTTGTGATGGCTTCTGATATGACGCATCAGAAGAAATTTCGATCGCATCAGAGCGGCGAAAGTGAACATTAGACACGTGTGTACTCACCAGTGAACCGCATGTATCTTTGTCCCGATATAAAATATTATCATAATGGTTAATATATTATATAATCATATAAAATAGATTTATATAATATGTAATATATGGTATAAAATACTTTATTGAATTTATATGTTCTCTTTCTTTATTTTTTTATAGTATAAGTGTGACAAACGAGCACACAGTTCACCTGATGTTAAGTGGATGCTGTAGCCTATACACATCTACATTTATCTCCAATTAAGAATTAAAATCGCATCTGCAATGCGTTGTCACCCCTTTTTTTAACATGGGGAAATGCCTACGCATACCAGCCTCGCGGGGGGCAAGGACGGTTTATGTCGGACTCGCACCGACTAAAACCCCATGGTGTTCCACCTTCGTCGCATATTGGCAGGGCTACGGGAACGCTTTCGCACACATCCGTGGCCCCACCAGCGACTGCCGCCCCATGGCAGCACCTCATCGGGAGAGGAATTTTCCTCCCCGTTCTCCTTCCCAAGTAAGGCGCACCAGAACACATGGCACGCCTTCCTCCACGGCCTCCAATTACATCTGCGCAACAGACGCCCCCGCGTCCGATGCTCGAAGGCCATGGGGCCAGGAAAAACGAGCACTTAGAAGTACTAGCCTTCCCGACCCCAGCGGCGGATCTGGTCTATGGCTCCGCCGCCAACCAAGATTCGGCTGCGGAGGATAGGGAGAGCGGCGCCTCGCAATACCGACAATCCTCTCCCCCCGCAGCCCCATCACCACCGCATCAACGGTGCGGCTCCGTTTGCGTCGCGGAGGATAGGGCGAGTGGCGCATCGCCATACCAACACTCCTCTTCCTCCGCGACTCCACCTCGGCTGCAGCGGTAGGTGGGGAGGACACACCTCTCACCGCAGTCCACCAACACACATCCGAAGTGGGCTTCCCAAGCCCACTCGGAGTGGCCACCTCGGGCCGGCCCTCCACCTCGGACCAGCCATATGGGTTCCTCTTTGTTTCGCCGTGGGTGACCAAGCCACGGCTTCTAAGCCCCCCGCCACGACAAGGCGGGAACCCGTTCGGGGGGTCGCCCTGTCACCCCTGAGGGCTAAGATAGAACGCCTCTCGTTCTCTACACTCACCATTCGAAACACTGCAGCATTAACCTGCTATTTTACGCTTGTACTCTGTGGGAGTGTAGTCGTGCCCGGGTCGACACGCCCATTCGTGCTGGTATTAGTAGTAGAGTTGCAGCACCAAAAATTCAATATATTCTTCATGATCTGAATCAGAGTATTGATGATGATCTGATTCATGGAAAAGGATTGGAAACATATAACCTCTTCGAGAACTACAATTGTATTGATTCCAAGTATCATCAGAGCCCGCAACAGAACACGACTTATAAATGTGAAAGCCGGCCATCACATCGAAGCTTGTCACAACAGAACACGTCAGACAAATATAAACCCGGCTTCACTCTGCTACTTCCACTGCTGCACATTACTATAGCATTGAATTGCAATCTCAGCACCAGACGTCGCGCTACTCCGACACTGCCTCCTATTGATTATTTTATCTGTAAATATTAATAAAGTTGGTATGTCTGTATGTGATATCGAAATGATTGGCTTCTATTAAGCTCATGGGATTATTTGAATGCAATTAAGACATGATTAATCATTTTCTTTGAATGTAATGTGTCTGTCAATTTGTCCGGATTAATATCCGGATTGACTGAAACGATTGTGATGAATCGTCACAAACTGGTAGAGAATAGTAATCTAGGCTTATTAAAGGATTGTTAATCACCAGTGGCTGAATTGTTGTGTCCTTTCCTGAAAAGAGCTGGGCAGAACCAGCGTCATTTCAGACCTTGAGACAACACATCATCTTAGTCTTCAGAGATTTGCTTGTGCAGTTATCACATAATGTTTGATATGTTCTAAGTCCATCTATCACTTCAATTAACCCATCAGAAGCCACAAGATCTGAGCCTTTCCCTAAGTTGCCTGGTGTTTCCTTACGACACCCACAGCACAGTGGTAGTACCTCTATACGAGCTAAAATACGGCGAGCCCTATTAACTGAATGTAAATTGTTAACGAGATAATATTTGAATTTTCGCGTTCTTAAGTGTATTTATTATATTATCTGTAGCAAATATAAACTTCAAATGTCATAACGCGCCAATTACGCGCTAACGCAACGAATCGAACAACCAATTAAGGTATACCCAACCATCCTACTTGCACTCGTTGTAAGCCAACGAGTGCAGTGGTGGGAGGTGGTTTGGTTATTGGGCTTCGTAATTGCATATAGCTGCACCTTTATAACCTATGAAAAAATTGTACAAAGAAACAATCACTGTGGTTGGATTATATAGTAGGTGCAATACAGGCTTCTATATAAAATCTTGTAAAATGATGCAAAGTTGTGAAACAGGTGGTGTCTCCGGTGGCGATAAATGTAAACTTCAACTTTTTAAAAAGTGTTCTGTGCTTTAAGTCAACATCATCTGTACTTATAATGCCAGATATACAATACCTATCTTAGCATCGGAAAATATAAAAAAGTTGGGTAAGCTAATGTAATGTATGTATGTCAAGATCCAGGGCATGCCATTGTCATGTAATGGTATGATGGTTTCTCTTGTGGTTTTTGCACATGTTTTTTTATAGAATAGGGTGACAAACGAGCACAAAGTCCACCTTATAGTAAGTGTTTGCTGTCGCCCATAGACATCTACATCTATCCTCGATTATGAATCAAAATGCAGATGCGTTGTCACCAGTGAGGACTAAGATGGAACGCCTCATTTCCAGTAAAAATGGTCTCCGGCTCTCTACACTCACCATACGAAACACAACAGCATTAAGCTACTATTTGTTGCTGGTATTCTGTGAGAGCTTTGTCCTTACCCGGTTGAGCCGACCCATTCGTGCTGCAACTGTACTTCTAATATAACTTCAACATGGCTCTACCACATATATATATTTTTTTTTTTTTTTTTTTTTGTGTCTTATAATATAGGCACATATATGCTAATATGATTATTTGGCTTTAGAATCATATTCATGCAGTACATGAAAGCAACTGAATAGAAAATAAAGGAAATATTTTCTTTATTATTATACTGCAACCAACCATAAACAACCGGATTCATTAAACAGTAATTTAATGGATGCAGGTAGCTGAGAAGAGTGCTTTGCTGCTATTAATGAGGGAGACCTAATTTGGTAGAGGACTGGTTATCGGCTGTGATAATGATTATCATATTATTGTAAACTATATCCCTATGTAAACTTGTATGTACGATTTTCATAACACCTATATTTTAGAGTTAATATGGTGTAATGTTTTGTAGACGCCTGGAACGACAAGTGGAGGTGGAGAAAGAGGAGCGCATGGCCTTGCAACGCGCTAACCAGGAACTATCTTCTGGTATCGCTGAGCGAGGCAATGCGGAACTTCGCGCTAAGCAAGCTCATGTGTCGGAACTACAGACAGAAAGGGAATCGTTGAAGGATGAAATCAATAGGTTGGAGTCGCGACTTTCTGAGCTTCAAGCTGAAAATGCAAGAGCCAATGCCGCCGCTGATAATGCGCGCGCTCAACAGAAACATTATAAGGTAATCAATTTTTTATTGCATGTAAAAATAAATTGTTTCTTTAAGTTGACATAAATTACGTATCTGGTTCTGGGGAATAAGTCTCGTAAACTTTAAATTATCTAGTAAACTATTGACAGCAGCAAGCACCTTGAAATGTGTTTGCCTTTTTCAATACATCTTTTGTGACTTTTTATTTAACGCTGCTCACATAACTTTAAATACGGAACTTCGACTACATACAGACACAAAATTACATTTTCTTATGTGCAAAAATCCAACAAGACCTAACGTAAATTTTTTACAATCATTGAAATGTAATAATATTATTTATGCTATGTAGTAAGAGTATTAGACTTCATCATCCCTTAACACAACATGGGTATTGGGCTCGGAAGATATTATACCTCTGATGCGTGGTAGAATACCTGATATAAAACCCATAGAATACTATAATACACGATAGATTGGCTATCAACCTTATTTTCTACGACGATAGGTGTCGTCAGGAGCACACAAACAATAACGTCGTATTATCAGTGATAATTTATCACTACTACAAAATCGATTCGCTGTGTTGACAGACAGATTTTAATACATATTTATTTGTAAATAGCGTGCAATTCGGCATTTTCTAAATAATTTGCATGGAAAATTTGGAAACGATTGTAACGTCAAAACACATCTCGTGTTGACATTTATACATGTGAATTGACACGTTAGTGACATTTTAGTGGCTACACGGGCTCCGCCCACTCCCCCGTTCTATTATGTATGTATTATAGTGTTCTATGATAGAACCTATGCCCCTCGAGAAATACCCAGAGCGGCAAACATCATTAGGACGGGAGACATATGGTACAGGTATCGCCAATCTACCTACCGAGCAAGATGATTACGGCAACCTCTTTTTACCATCGCAAAATGTCAGTTCTCATAGTGGACTGCTTGCGGGCCGATAATGATGAAAGTTTCCAGTGTTGAGATTTGCTTATGAGATTAACCAACGCCTTAGTAGACAGTTGTTTACTACATTCCTCGTCTCGACTCTTCGGCAACCCGCGCTTGCGCACCAAATAATTTCCATTGGACTTCAGACTCTTAGCTAGCTACTTGCTCTTTAATACAAGATTTGCTATATCACTGCTTTGTTTAAATGTATTATTTTTTTCATGGCGTAAGTGAAAGGAACCGAAGCCTTGATCACACTAAACGAGTCCTTTCATCTTAGACCTTTTTTTTTGCTTTTTGTTTTTTTTTTTTTTTGCGGATGGAGAATCGTCTAATGACGCCTTTCACTCTGGGTGGAGCGTAAGGGAGTGTCAGACTTTTACTGACTAAAAACCATCCGTGTTCCTTCAGTGCCCTTACGTTCCGGAGCTGCGGTATCTCTTTCGAACAGCCCGCAGCCCCGGCAGATCTTAGACCTTAAGGGTGGCAACGCATCTGCATTGACAGGTAAGATGAGGATTTTTGGAGAAAGGACTTTTTTTATATTAATTCTTATATATGTGATGATAGGAGATGTAAATTTATATGGCCCGCATCATCCACTTAACATCAGGTGGACTGAGTTTTCATTTATCACCCTTATTCTAAAAAGAAACAGGGAGCCTTGGCTTCATATGAATTATCCAGCTTGAAAGAGAAAAAATCAGCCCTCATTTTATATTCGACAAAAATTAGTGATCGCGTATGATTATTAAACTAAGAAAGAAATAGCACAATTTAAAATAAATAGCATTTAACAGGATATTATACAACACGCACAAGATCTGAGGCATAGGAGGCTCACGGAAATCAATGTTCAAGCTATTGTAAGTGGTAGTATGATATGCTTGTTGCAGCTGTAACTGTTTGATGTAGTGGATGTAGAAGATATTCATTTATAGCATACAGTAGTTAGTAGCTTAGTAGTAGCATTATTATTGATGAATATGATTATTGTAGACAAATTAGCTATGCCATAGTTCACTCACAAAAAATAATTGTGTTTAACACATTGAACGGATCAACAACTAATAGACAAGACGGAATTAAATGTCAAACTACCCCAGGAGGGTACCAGCACCCCTGTAGAATCCCTCGCAGAGCATCCACGGCCAAGACTAGGGATCTTCAAGAAAAGAGCTTACTCCTTTCCAAAGAGCCGGCAAGGCACCTGCAATTCCCGTGGTGTTTAGGTTGATCATGGGCGGCGGTAGTCACTTAACATCAGGTGAGCCGCATGCTCGTTTGCCCCCTCTTCTATAAAAAAAATTGCTCAAGTACTGCATGTAAGTTAGTAAAGTCACATCTTATTATTATAATTAGTTGATTTAAATGTCAATATAAATTTATTTAAAACTAGCGATGCGCACCGGCTTCGCACGGGTGATTTTTGGATCTCGACAACAGCGCCACCTACAGGGTCCACTTGAGTTTTTAAACCATCCAGGGACCCATTCAAATACACACAAAAAATTCATGAAATTAGTTCGAGTCGTTTTCGAGTTTTAGTTTTAGCGAGACTAACGAATAGTAATTGATTTTTAATTTTCTATATATGTATAAGATATAAGAAGATTATCATTAGTTTGTTTAAAGTGGTGTGTCAATGTGTACTTTAAAATCAATTCTCAAAATCTGTGAATTAAATGAGACTGACCTGGACGATAATCATAATAATGTCCTCCAGTCCGGGAGGCCGGTTGTCTAGCGACAGAAACAAAATTACTGTGCACCAGTGTGCGCACAGGTGCACACTATTCCGTCACTTTCTCACTCTGGGCTGCTAATGAAACCGGGTCCACATGATCGGTTCATGATTGGCAGTCGCGCTTGCGTTCGGATCTTAACTACAATTCCAACTTAAAACACTAAAAATGCTCGGTAAAATGGGGTTAATAGAAACCACGGGATGAATAGAAAGAAACAGGTCTGGTTATTATTACATGTAAGTCTCAATGTTTTTCTACAGATCGGGAACGTGTGTTTACTTTTAACTGTTTGTTATATATTAACAATTTTTCTTTATCTTGGCAATCTTGAAAATTTTTGAGACATTTTATTAAATAATCAGACTTGTTTCTATTCACCCCGTTTTACGGTACGTAAAATAGCCATCAGATGGCCTAAATACAACTAATTTAATAGAAAGACGTAATATTGTATTCTGTCTATTCTCTCGCAGGCTAAATTCTATAGATATGTCTGATGACGAACATTTATGTCTTTTGTTAGTGGCGCTTTTTCGTTTCATCGAGTTTCAATTCACAACGATTCTAAGGAAGTTTTTACTTCAAAAAGTTCTCTTATGAAATTATATCATTGGAAATTGTTATGATTGTAATTGTGTTCGACTACATTGTATTCCTAATTTAACTAATTCATGTAAAATAATATTGAGTGCTTATCATATATTTTATAATTTAGGTTTAAAAGTTATTTAATACAAAAATAGTTAGGCTTTGAGAGTTGCTATGCCCTTGCAGGGTGTTGCATGTATAATATCAATAATATACCATCTTAACACATTCACTGTCTGATTTTCAGATATATATGTAATTCACGGGACAGTGAAAGGGTTAAATTAGTAATGTAATTGATAGAATCAGGCGTTACTTTGCGGAAATCCATTATAATAAAATATTAATAGTTATTTTGCAACCATCCGCTAAATTAACGAATAACGGGAATTAAATTAGCGGATGGTTGCAAAATAACTATTAATAACTTTATTAAATTAGTAATGTGACACGCAATAAACAATTATAATTTGTAGGATACGATAGCGAAGGAGCGCGCGCTCCGTCGGCAAACGCTGAGCGGGGGCGAGGCGGAGGGTGCGCGGCTGGCCAGCGCCGAGGCAGCGGCGGCGCGCGAGGCACGGTTGCGCGCGAACGCCGAAGCGCGCCTAGCCGCCGCCGACGGCGAAACCGACGCGCTGCGCGCCGACCTGGATGACGCCCGCGCCCAGCTGGCACAAGCACAGGTTAATGTTAATCACTACCTTTACCTACCTTACCTACCTGCCTCTATCACGTAATTACTTAATCTCAAAGTGGTGGGCACAGGCCTCTTCTCATTATTTGCTTAACTCAACCCAAAATATTTATATTCAAAATTAGAAAAATTGCACCTTTTATAAAATCAAAGTAAGGTAAATGCCACTGAATACTGCCTCTATCACGTAATTACTTAATCTCAAAGTGGTGGGCACAGCCCTCTTGTCATTATTGGTTTAACTCAACCCAAAATATTTATATTCAAAATTAGAAAAATTGCACCTTTTATAAAATCAAAGTAAGGTAAATGCCACTGAATACTGCCTCTATCACGTAATTAATTAATCTCAAAGTGGTGGGCACAGGCCTCTTCTCATTATTTGCTTAACTCAACCCAAAATATTTATATTCAAAATTAGAAAAATTGCACCTTTTCTAAAATCAAAGTAAGGTAAATGCCACTGAATACTGCCTCTATCACGTAATTACTTAATCTCAAAGTGGTGGGCACAGCCCTCTTCTCATTATTTGCTTAACTCAACCCAAAATATTTATATTCAAAATTAGAAAAATTGCACCTTTTATAAAATCAAAGTAAGGTAAATGCCACTGAATACTGCCTCTATCACGTAATTACTTAATTTCAAAGTAGTAGGCACAGGCCTCTTCTCCTTATTTGCTTAACTCGACCCAAAATATTTATATTCAAAATTAGAAAAATTGCACCTTTTATAAAATCAAAGTAAGGTAAATGCCACTGAATACTGCCTCTATCACGTAATTACTTAATCTCAAAGTAGTGGGCACAGGCCTCTTCTCCTTATTTGCTTAACTCGACCCAAAATATTTATATTCAAAATTAGAAAAATTGCACCTTTTATAAAATCAAAGTAAGGTAAATGCCACTGAATACTGCCTCTATCACGTAATTACTTAATCTCAAAGTAGTGGGCACAGGCCTCTTCTCCTTATTTGCTTAACTCGACCCAAAATATTTATATTCAAAATTAGAAAAATTGCACCTTTTATAAAATCAAAGTAAGGTAAATGCCACTGAATACTGCCTCTATCACGTAATTACTTAATCTCAAAGTAGTGGGCACAGGCCTCTTCTCCTTATTTGCTTAACTCAACCCAAAATATTTATATTCAAAATTAGAAAAATTGCACCTTTTATAAAATCAAAGTAAGGTAAATGCCACTGAATACTGCCTCTATCACGTAATTACTTAATCTCAAAGTAGTGGGCACAGGCCTCTTCTCCTTATTTGCTTAACTCGACCCAAAATATTTATATTCAAAATTAGAAAAATTGCACCTTTTATAAAATCAAAATAAGGTAAATGCCACTGAATACTACCTCTATCACGTAATTACTTAATCTCAAAGTAGTAGGCACAGGCCTCTTCTCCTTATTTGCTTAACTCGACCCAAAATATTTATATTCAAAATTAGAAAAATTGCACCTTTTATAAAATCAAAGTAAGGTAAATGCCACTGAATACTGCCTCTATCACGTAATTACTTAATCTCAAAGTAGTGGGCACAGGCCTCTTCTCATTATTTGCTTAACTCAACCCAAAATATTTATATTCAAAATTAGAAAGATTGCACCTTTTATAAAATTAAAGTAAGGTAAATGCCACTGAATACTGCCTCTATCACGTAATTACTTATTCTCAAAGTAGTGGGCACAGGCCTCTTCTCATTATTTGCTTAACTCAACCCAAAATATTTATATTCAAAATTAGAAAGATTGCACCTTTTATAAAATTAAAGTAAGGTAAATGCCACTGAATACTGCCTCTATCACGTAATTACTTAATCTCAAAGTAGTGGGCACAGGCCTCTTCTCATTATTTGCTTAACTCAACCCAAAATATTTATATTCAAAATTAGAAAGATTGCACCTTTTATAAAATTAAAGTAAGGTAAATGCCACTGAATACTGCCTCTATCACGTAATTACTTAATTTCAAAGTGGTGGGCACAGGCCTCTTCTCATTATTTGCTTAACTCAACCCAAAATATTTATATTCAAAATTAGAAAAATTGCACCTTTTATAAATTCAAAGTAAGGTAAATGCCACTGAATACTGCCTCTATCACGTAATTAATTAATCTCAAAGTGGTGGGCACAGGCCTCTTCTCATATTTGCTTAACTCAACCCAAAATATTTATATTCAAAATTAGGAAATTGCACCTATTATAAATTCAAAGTAAGGTAAATGCCACTGAATATCTGAATACTGGGACCGTAACGTTTAACTTTTTTAAGATTTAATTCATAACTTTAAAAAAGTTGATGTATTATCATCATTACAGTCCCTCACAAATCCAGTGCTGAACTAAAGGCTCCGCCAAAGAATGCCATGAAGCATGGCTCTGAGCCATATGCATCCGTCGGCTTTCTGCATGTCTTACCATATCGTCACTTCCATCTATTGAGGGGCCGCCTAACACTTTGCCTACCGCTACGAGGCTGTCGGTTCTTAAGCTGTTAGTAAACTGAAGAAGTAGTGAGCTGGCCATATAGCTAGAAAAATCGACAACCGATGGAGAAAAAAGCTTTCTCGAATGACAGTCTCGTACTGGTAGACAAAGTGTAGGGTGACCCCCCACTAAATAGAGTGACAACCTAGTTAAGACATGCAGGAAGTCGATGGATGCAGGTGGCTCAGGACCGTGCTTAGTGACATTCCTTAGGGGAGGCCTATGTTCAGCAATGGATTTGTGTAGGGCTGTAATGATGATGATGCTAATGAGATCATATTTTGGAAGTTTTTATGTTCTTCTGTGACGAGTCTTGCAGAACTTAACCCCAACCGCATGGACAGTTTCCACGAGCTTGTCATTCATATCGTCCACTGCATCACAGTCTTCTAGGCACTGAAAACGATTTTGTAACTCGAGCTGAAAGTTTTCGAAAGTCATAAACAGATCTCCCCCGCATGATCGGTTAAACGTGAACCGAGCCATTCGGCGTGGTAGGTGCTAAAATCGCCAAAGATCACGATCACTGCAGATAGGATCTGCTGTAGCACGGAATCTGTAGCCATTTCGATGTGGTTGATGAGTCGGTCTGTTTCGGTATTACCGCTATGGGACCTATAGAGGCACCCGTGACGCGGGGATGGTCTTCACTGTCTACGCGCAGCCATAGGATGGACAGCTCCGATGTCCTCTCTGACGTATACGCAAACTCCAGCCTGGGGCACAGAGGAGTGTTCTAATTTGTACCCGGGTAGGAGAGATATGAAGTATCAGCTGGAGAGGACACCTGAGTCTCGGTTAAAAAGAGCAAGGCCGGCTTCGCTGTCTCTAGATGGTGGTGGACAGCGTTAAGTTTGGAATGAAGTCTCCTGATGTTGCAAAGATTCACGGATAGCATGGCAGAGGTCGCCTTGGTGTTGTTGCTCCGCTTGCCCCGATCAGTTTTGGTCGCGAGCGAAAAGCGTTAGAATTTTCGGGGCAGTCTGAGCACCCACGCTCATGAAGAGTAAGATAACTTGTTCGTGGAACCACAGCGAGGGATTCTCCGTCATCAGGGGTGCTGGTACCCTCCTGGGGTAGTTCTTCTCTTAATTCCGCAACCATGTTGGGGGGGGGGAATTGGGCCTCCGGCTACCTGCACTCATCAAGCAAAACGCAGAGGTAACTCTACTTCACGCTGGATTATAAAGATAAAGCTATGAATATCAGGGGCAGTATTACGCTATGCTACTAGAAAAATTAAAAGATGCGATTAAAGAAAATAGAAGAGGAAAGTGGTCACGAGAGTCATGTTGTGATAGTTTCTTTGCTCAAGTGCGGCTTCAAAAGTGAACCACCCATCCTATAGTCCAGACTTGGACCCTTCGGATTATTATTTGTTCCCGAATATGAAAAAAGAGCTTCAGGGAAAGACATTTACAGATCAAGAAAAAGTGAAGTCGGTAATTTCTGCCTATTTTGAGGGCCTTGACAAAACTTTTTTTCGAAGGTATAAATAAAATATTTGAAGGTTCTGAGAGGTATATAAGTTTAATAAAAAATATATCGAAAAGGAAAAATAATTTCATGTTTAAGCCCTTTCCCTTTTATTCTGCGAACTTTTTCACCTCCCGTACGAAGGGACACTATAAATGACGTAACTTTAACAATGCCGAAAATTTATCAGACTTATATGTCCTCAACTTAGATTATAAATAAATTAATTAAGCCAAGAGAGACAAAAAATAAAAATGTTAATGTTCTTAACAATATGAAGAAGGTTTAATTTTATTTACGTTTTTTTTTTGTATGTAAGAGGAACACAAAGCTTGTAATTCTATAAAACAAATTTATTTATTTAAAAATATTTTCAGGAAGCCCTTAACGAAAAGCGGCGCGTGTCGGAGGCTGCGACTCAACAGTTAAACGAAGTACAATTGCAACTGACGCAGGAGCGTATGAAAACAAAGTCTCTGCTTGCCCAAGTTCAGGTAAAAATTATTTTTTATTATTTTACTCTTTTGTGTCTCATAAAATTTTAATCGGACATACAAGGTTATTTTTCAAAGAGTAGTCAAATTTTAAACTTAAGTTCATATATATATAAATAATGAGTTGAAAAAGCAGTTTTTGGAAATGCGAGTAAATAAGGCTTCTACTTTTATTTGAAATTATATTAAATTGAATGTGATTTATTTACAACAACGTTTTTGTTTACCGATTGACCCTTATGTATGTATGCGTGCGCAGTAAAATCAGTTTACCACGCATTCTAAAATTAAAAGATAAAAAGACAGAAAGTTTGAGATTTATTTTATAAATTTTTCTTCATCGTTTGCCTATATTACTTATTCTGAACCTTCTATGTAAAGAATCATGTCCAGTCAAGACAGGTCAGGTCAAGACCTGAAAATTTTCTATCGCGTTTAGAGATGTAAAATATCTTATAAAATTGCATTTTTTTTTCTTATTTCGTATCACATATTAACGTATTGAATTTTCAAATAAAGCCAGAAAAAAAAAGTTAAGTTACTTTATTTATCATTCTCAATAGACTTTTGGAGACGAAACGTGTTTTACAATGGCTCAAAGGTTCCAGAAGACATGCCAAAACGTGTTTACCCACGTTCCGTTTCAGACTACGAAAAACTTGCTCAATCGTCACGTGGTTTATGAATGTTCAAAATAACCAAATGGTTTTTTATAATTAATTAATTTATGATTAGATACCATTTTTAATGGTTTTGTACCACGGCGTGGAAAGAAAAATAAGTGTAGTGACCTTATCTGACAGCTGTTATAACCTCAAACTTTTATATAAATAAGAAGTCTAAATGAAAAGATTTTTATATAACAGTAGTTGTAGGTAGACGCGATCTGTTAAAGGAATCAAGTGGTCATTCAATGTATGGAAAGTGAACATGATTCTTTGGCCAGTTATTTCAAAATAGCCTTGTATAAATTATTTAATAATTAACAAATTTTTTTAAATAATGTTTATATTTAAAGGAAATAATATAACATTTTATTATATGTGAAGTTTATTTGTTCTTACGTAAGCAAGGTTTAACAGTTTTATGCTTTAAAAGCCCCTGGAAGCACATATTATTGTCTAAATTAAATAGAATAACATTCATAATTTATTCTAGTTTCTGATCGATTCTAACTGGAATAATATATTATTCATTATTTATGGTTTGTGAGGCCACACACTTTTTAGAGGTAGAGTTGTAGTTGTCGATGAGCACGTCAAAAGGAAAAGATCACCAAAGTTAAAAGTTTAATTAAAAGTGAAATAGTTAATAAAGTAAGAGTGGCAAATCTTTCCTTGAGTAATTGTTGTTTCGAAGGACGGTTGTTGACGTACTGCCGATTGTCAGTTTGCAATTAAATAAGTAAATTTAAATACACTCGACGCCCGGTTAAAAGTAGGTTGCAACATTTACTAAGTAAAAATGTGTGGTGTAACCGTACACATTAAATAGTTATAATAAGGCGTCGTACATGAACTTCTACGTTTTTGTTAAAGTGAGAGCTTTCACTGTTTTTTTAGGAGCTAGAGCGTGGCGTGGAAGAAGCGGCGCGTCGCGAGGCGGCACTGGAGGAGCAGTGCGCGCGCACCGAGGCGCGGCTGCGCGAACGCCTGGACGAAGCTGAGGCGCGCGCCGCGGCCGCGCTGCACCACGACTCGCACCTCAGGGAAAAGGTGTTATCATCGTCATCACCATCATTGTTGGCGCCATCTAGTTAATTTTATATAATGCATTTTTTCTAAATTTCCCTAAAAACCCTAAAAACCTTTCTAACAACCCTCCTTTAAATTCATATTTCGGGCGTTCGTTTTCCCCTCAATCGCACGCCTAGTATATATTATATATTGTGTCTGCAAAAGAAAGGAAGAAGCGTTAGTTCGTTTACGACTTGGCAAAACCTGTCTCCAGAGCGTGGAAGATCTGCGAAGACGGCGGCGATAAGATAGGCGTGCAATTCATTTCAATGAACGCCCTTTCTCTTAACCAGCATCCCTTTACAGTCCAGGATCGAAGGCCACAAGCTTTGCTATTTTTTAACTCTCTCCGCAACAATAATCATCATTTCTTTTTTTTAAATGTTACCAACACTAGAATTTTCTACTGTATCATTGAGGCAATTTACAAATATAAATTGTACAATGACAAACTTTCAGGCCTGGAACAATTGTTTTTAGGCCATACAAATACTTGTTTTGTGTGGGATTTGAACCTACGGCTCCCAGCATTGCAACTCATTGTTAAGCCATTGTGCCACAAAGCCATCAACACTGTTACCGTTTATCAAAGTCCTCTGCTGTATTTAGCTTTCCCCATAGATTGTCGTTGTAGATGTATGTATATTTTTTTGTGTAGTCAGATAAATGTCATATAAAATATTTCATTTATCAACTATATAATATAAAATATTTCTAAAGATAAGGGACTTTTTGCGGTGAGCAGAAACTAACATATTTTGGTTATCATCATTATTATTATCGTAAGCCTGTAAATTTAACAGTGGTAAACATTGGCCTTTTGGTTCGTAAATTGACTGAAATTTCTATCTTAACCCACACATAATTTGACATAAAAGTTTAATTAAGTCTTAAAATGTGATTTATTTTAGGTTAATAGCCTGGAGCAGTTAGTCCGTCAACTGGAACGCGAAGTGAGCGCATTAGAAAAACGTACGTGTGTGGGGTGCTTAGCGCGCGCAGAAGCGAATCCGGACGCGGAAGCGGACGGCGCGCGCGCCGGCGCCGCCAGCGACACCGAGAGCGCGCTCGACGCGCGCGCGCAGGCGCAGCTCAGCTTGTTGAAGGAGCAGCTGGAGCGCGCCGAGGCTCAACTGCAGGTGCGATTCAAACTATGCAGTGTAGAAGTAAGGAGTACCAACTCCCATAGTAGAATAGTTGAAAAAGTGGCCATCTGTAAGCAGTAAATAACGGTTCAAAAACTTTCCACAACAGCGCTGGAGTAGCTACTGGGATGAAATGAACTTAACAGTTGTCGACGGTTTGAAGTGTGCTGCTAAACTGCTCAGTAGCTCTAAAATCTAAAATAGTTTTATTTAGTAAATATAACCTCGAAAAAGTCGTCTATCCCACTAATATTTTTCGGTGCGTTCTTTAAAATTTACCCCGTAGTTATAGTGGCGCCACCCTTATTTAACTGTTTTCTATGGACACTTTTTCATACACAGTCTGTACTCCTTACTTCTACACTCCATAACTCAAACGATATAATAACAGATTAAATATTACATGATACTTATTGAAATTTACGTAAAAAGGAGACGGAAGAAACTGCACTGGTGCCCCCTTTTTTGCATCACTTGCTCAAATTACAATGGTATTGTTTCTAAATAATGAAAAAGACAAACAGCAATGGAAGCATATTCCTTGATAAAATAAAATTGAACACAAAATTAAAGCTAATCAATAACAATCATTAGCAAAACCGACGACTTATTACTGGAGCATTTCAACATTTATCTCTGTCATTACAAATAAATTATTTAAAAGCCGAATATCTTCCTGTCAGAGAGCAGGTGTCTAAATATAACTTTACATAATATGGTTCTGATATTCGTCTTATTTTTTAATTTTGTTTCACCTCACCCACGGTCATGCTATAGTTACAAATTTTCTTACGTTATCAAACGATAAATTGTGAAAATAAGTTTATGTCAGGCAAGCTGAAAACAGCACTTATCGCGCACCGTACGTCCTGTCGGTAAGGTCCGCCGCTCGGATTATTTTACCGTCATTTTTCGAGACCTACAAGATCTTGTAGGAGGTTTTCGAAGTAGAGTTTTACGAAACAACGTAAATTGATGGATTTTTTTAAACTGGTACAAACTGGTACACATGGTAGTAAATATCATAGAAATAAATAAATAAATGTTTAGGCAATTTTCATTGTTCCATTCAGATATATTTAAAGTAATAGTTTTAATGAATTCAGCAATTAATATATTTCAAATAAAATATATTATAAATTGACAAAGAATCATATGTCAGAGATTCAATAAAAGAAATGGAAACTCTACTTTCCTTATTAGAGCTCATTTCTAATCTACTTGTATACGTACCTCCATTTTTGTGCCTTATCTTTGAAATACTTACGACCTTTGACAAAATAATTATTGTGATTTTTCCTGCACAGGCTCGAGCCGAAGAAATTGCAACATTGCGTCAAGAAACTCGCGCAGCTAATTTAGCGAAATGGCGTAAGGTAGCGTATTATTTTACTGTTTACGCTTCATTTATTTTTCCTTAACCATAAATACACAATTAGTAAGACATACAAACACAAAATGATTAGATTTTGGTTTTTTAGTGTTAACAAATAAATTATATGCACAGTGTTGGGTCACCCCTCCACAACGACTAACGACAGGATCAAACTCAAAAGCATTTCAATAAAACATAAATAAATATTTCATATAAATGTAAAGTCAGCGTACTCTTTCTTTACCGGACTGATCCTCCGAGATATTCGCGCATGTACGAAATGGTTAGAGATGTGGCAATTCATACTTGTATTAACTCCTAAGATTGCTTAGGGAAACGGTTTATTTTGCTTATATCGATTACAATAAATTGAAAATTGTTTATTTTTTATTAAAATATTTAATGCACACCATTATAATTACTGTATTAAAACGCCATTTACACGCCAAATAAAAATAAATAAAAAATAAAATAAAATTATATTCGATAAAAACGGTATTAGACTATGTACGTAATTGTAACCGTGCAATATGCGTATTCGTAGTTACCGCCCGCACTCTCCCCGCTATTTGTCACTATTTTGTTCTTAAAAACTATCTGCGTAGCCACTTGCAATTAACTTCAGGCCGGTCAAGATAAACGGCGAATTTATTTTTAAATAAAATTGGAGTAAATATTGGTAATAATTTTCAAAAAATTACATTGGAAAAAGCCTACTTATAATACTTGATGTTTAATTAAATATTTTTTCTCTTTTTTACATGAAACTGGAGCGAGAAACAAACTTACAGTTTATTTGATGGTAGGTGGCTACTGAAATTCTTGAAAACCTGCAGCTAACTTAAAACAGAAGGCTACAGATGCAGTGTCACCTCTTAGGAATTCGATGGAATGCCTCACAGCCTTTTAGACCGTAAAATGACAGTGCCTAGCACTGCCATTAAGCGGTAGAAATAGGTAACACCGTGGGGCCTACTCAAGCAGACTCCTAGCCAGATCAGGAGTCCACCGCCACATAGTGAACACAATCTAATGAAAAAAAAATATTAAATGAAATACATTTTACAGGAGCGTGAATATAATGAGTTATCTATGGATGCAAAAGCAACGGCTCGGGAGTTGAAACGTGCTGAAGAGCGTCTCTCGGCAGTGTTAGAGGCTCGCAAGGCAGCTGAACAGAAAGTCTCTGCATTGCAAGCAGAGATTAGTTCACTGCGCCCGGAACACCAGCAGGCGAATGCAGAACTCCTCACCTTGAGGGATAAACTGGCGAAGCTGCAGAAAGACAATGAGGCTCTGCAGAATGAAGTAGACAGGTATCATTTTATAAAAAGTAATAATTGACAGAATGAAGTTGCTATCAAATGCTTCGGTTTAAAACTTAATAGTTCAGTGCCTTGTTTTGAGACAGATTGCAATATATACAACATGTACCAAAAACCCTGTGTTTCTCGTTAACTGCGTTACAGAATTATTATCCAAGCGTATAGAAATAATTTTTTTAAAACATTTAAAAAAAACTATATTAATGGAAAAAAATAATTTGCAAATTATATGTGGTTTTATTTCCTCTAACTCACACGAGTATCGGTAATGCGGGGTCTTTGACTATCGTGTTACTCCTCGGCCAATGCAGATATAATAAAACCACATACAATTTGCAAATTAATTTTTTTTTCATTAAAATAAAAAAATTAAATGTTTTTTTTTTTTTGAATAAAAAATATTTCTATACGCTTGAACACTGATTCTGATAACGCACTTAACGGGTACCACAGGGTTTTTTAGGTTACATGTTGTATATATGATGTAGGAGAGTGGTGCTCTTCAAATCAGCTAAGATACAATATTATGTTTTAAATACAAACTTAATAAATTAACGGAAACCTTTATTATTAAAATTTATTAATTATATAATTTATATGTCATTTTTGATTCCGAATACATTGGAACGACTGGAATAGATCGCGTTATACATGCACACTAGCATAAAAGCATGCCAAATATTGGTAAAAAGGAACTACTGGCATGTGTGTCGAGATTCTGTACTTAGCTTACGTGCCAGTACAACATTGTTTTTTTCTTTGCTAGGAAATAGACAACAAGGCTAGCAGCATACCAGCTACAAATTTGAAGGTGGTTTTAGTAGACTTCTGGGTCTCTCGGATTTCAATTAGTAAATGCTCACATGTTCCATGCAGTGCCCCACTTATAATCTCTTTTTGTTGTATTTCTTTTGTGTCTATTACATCTTGCTATCAAAAAGTTCTTTATTATTATTATTACGAGCTGCATTGCAATGCTATTTAAGATATCTTCTTTCTTTAGTCTTTTTCATAAAGCACCATTTTCGTTTTACTTGTGCTTACTATTTCTTTCACTTTTTTTTTAATTTTTTTTTCTTTTAATGATATGTTCTCCAATGTAAAAATATATTGCAATTTGCCGAACTACGCAAATGCATTAAATGGTCTGTGTACAAGAGGCGTTTGACGGCGAAAAGAAACCACGTCTCAGATCCATATGTAATCACTGTCATATGTTTTGAGGCGTATGTGATGAAATTATGTGTAAATACGACGAATTTATGTTAGAACACCAGTATATCCCGTATCCACAACTGCGCTCCTTATTGTTCTATCCACAATTACGAAATCTATCATGTTTCTATCTTTTCCGCTTTTCCATGTTTTCCATGGAACGAAAGGAAGTGTTGTACTAAAATTTTCTTTAAAATGAATCTGTACACAATTCTTTGGATGTTACAGGTCGCGTAACGATATACGCAAGTTAAAGAGCGAGTTACAATACAGCGAGAAGCGCCGGCTTCACGCCGAAGAACAGGAGGAACTGTCGAGCCGTGAACGCGCGCAACTCCGCGACGAGCTCACTACTCTCCGGGTACAAAACAATGACCTAGTGATGGTTGGTAAAAATAATAAAATAATTTCATTATTTTAGAAAAAATTACAACATCCATTTGCATCTGCGCCTGAACTAAACAATAAGTTTGTATCTTAGGCGACAGTGCCCTTATCTTTTAGGACAGTGTTTCCTATTTTTTCGAAATTAAGAATAGACTTCGTAAACATATGAACAATATTATTTTTTAAGTATGTAAAATGAGTGCATGCGTGCGTGCGAAATTAAGGTTGGTAATAGGGATGAAAGTTCAACTTCTTCTTTATTTTAAAAGTAAAGTAAAGTTACAGCCTATATACGTCCCACAGCTGGGCTCAAGGCTCCCATCATTTCTGAGAGGGTTTAGGGCAAGGAAGTGTCCGCCGCGCTGCCCAAATGCGTGTTGATGAACTTCACATGTCTTCGAAATATTTTTTTTTCTTATTCCTCAGACATGCAGGTTTCCTCACGATGTTTTCCTTCACCGCCGAGCACGTGGTAAATCAGCACTTAAAATTGCAATTAACAATTTCATTGGTGCCGGCGGGGATCGAACCCGGGTTACTCGCGTTCTGTTATATTTACAGCGAGCGTTAACCACTGAGCTACCACGGCTCTTCTTTATTTTACATATTTATTATTGCATACATAGTTATATAATAAGACAAGACATCCAAATAATTGACCTGTTCGAATTTGCTAATAGATTAGGGGCGTATTTATAGAGAATAGAAGACTAATAGATTTTCCCGTTATTGTTCAATGGCTTTCAACTAGTAATTAGTCCTTTACACGATACATCTGTAAACGATCCAATACTGAGTTTAGGCTAACTATAAAGGGATTTTAGACAGGAGGCCTTAGTAGAGGGGGCCAAAAAATTTTCATAGCATTTAAATAACTGAATTTACTCCTATAACACTCACGAGAAGTGATGTGGTGCCTGGTGGTGGGTGAATCACTTACACTTCACCACGTGCCGAATGGATGAATATTTTATTTTCATATTGGAATACCTATTTTAAATAATTGTTTAACCTGATAATAAATTTTCATAAAATATTTAACACGCAATTGCTTTTTTAATATAAGCCAGCCAATCTTAATAAAAATATAAATCCAGAAAACCTGTATAACTTTAACATAAGATTTTTAAACCTTCCGCTGAATGAAATAAAGTGATTGCAAAAGACATTCGTGACTATTACCTAAAAATGACTTGGTCAGTTTATGGAATTTGCTTACTCTATTTGGTTAAAAATAATTTTCCGAATGTATCCATAAACATTAACCCTATCTCATAAGTTAAAGTTACAGCCTACACACGTCCCACTCCTGGGCACAAGCCTCTGCTCATTTCTGAAACGGTTTTAGATAAAGGAATTGTCCGCCGCGCTGCCCCAATACGTGTTGGCGAAATTCACATGTTTCTGAAATATACTTTTTCTTTTTTCTCAGACATGCAGATTTATTCACAATGTTTTCCTTCACCCCCGAGCACATGGTAAATCAGATATATATATTTTTTTTTTTTTTTTTTTTTTTTTTTTTTTTATATATATATATATATATTCGCGGTATTCACATACCATTAATAGCGAATTTTGTTTATTGTTTACATAAACAAGTGGTCAGATGATTCCATTCATCAATTCTTTAATGTATTGTGTATTTAGATATTTGTAAACATCACAGTCATCTTTAGCCCGCGATTCCATTGTTAACTTGTTTCATGTCAAAGAAACGCGAGTATCGGACGTGTTAATATGTGAAAAAAATCTTGATAATATTTTAGAAAGCTTATGAAATGAAAATGTATATAATTTGTAGTAAAAATCGCTTTTTGATGTTCTCTTTTGTATTTTAAAATACATACGCACTATTTGAAGCATTCAAAATTATATAAGAATCTCGTATTAAAAAGAAAATTGCGGATAAAAAGAATACTTTATAAGCTACCTTTGCGATGGAGTCTCTTCAGAATCGTTGTAAAGTTAAAGTAACGGGAGAGAAACCGGTCGTGAAACCTAAGCCCGCATATCTTAGAGTCGCGGGGCCTAATCCGTGGACACAACGTATGCGGTTAGCTTTAGCCGCGGACTTGCTACGGGGTCGCTGCCGCGCTGTCGACACCACACTTTCAGCCATACACACTCATTTGAAAACGGTATAATATTCGAAATTATTTACTCGACTTTAAAAAAAATTTTTATCTGTTAACGATGTAAAACATTGACCAGGAAGTGTAATCTACATTCATATACATATTTTGAGTTTTGATATTTATATTTCAGAATAATAAGGCTTTACAAGAAGCTTGCAGTTTATTAGAAGACCAGCTGACAGAATTAGAGAAAATAACAGACCTGCATGAAATTAAAAACAAGGATCTCGAGGTGAGGTTAATCCTATTATTCATTATAGTTTTCTAATCTTAAAAAGACTATAATTGTCACCGCGCAGATTATATTAGTAGTATAGTTGTTCACAAATGGGTCGGTTCGACCGGGGAAGGACCACGCTTTCACAGGATACCAGTGTGAAATAGTAACTTAATGCTGTATTTCGTATGGTGAGTGTAGAGAACCGGAGACCCTTTTTACTGGAAACGAAGCACTCTATCTTAGTCCTCACGGGTGACAACGCATCTGCATTTCGATTTGTAATTGACGATAGATGTAGATGTTTATGGGCCAAAGCAACCACTTATCATCAGGTGGACTGTGTGCTCGTTTGTCACCCTATCCTATAAAAAAAATTCTTTCGATACTGCCGATATCCAATTTAGGGAGAGATTTTATTAGCTACCAAACAAAATTATAGAAATTATATATAATATTCATTATGGTTTTATGAATTCATGTATGTTGTGGCCAGGAATCGTCACTCTAGTTACCTGCATGACGTAAATACTAACAATCGCAAGGAACCTTGGCTGGCTTTCCACTATGGAATATAATATATATTATAGTGTGCGTTCGTCATTGGCCGATTTGAGGAAGTAGCGGAGGTGCGGAAGGGTATGCGGGGTACAGGAGGTGAAATATAATATTGAAATATAATATGAAAATATCGCTCGATCGATCGAAAAAATATTTATAGTTTGGGATGTAATATATATTATATCTCAGTGGAAACGGTTCCAAACGGCAGTCTCGCTCGTGACGTTGTACGAAACAGCTGACTTCAGTTGACTTGTGTTTACGTTTACAAAGTTCTTTTTTCTACCCTTAGTTTGAAATTATAGTAAAAACACGCAAAAATGCCCAAGTGTGACAACTGTGACAAACTAATAGCCAAGAAATCCACTATTCTCGAGTGCAATACATGCTCAAAAACTGTGCATGCTACCCAGGCCTGCACCAGACTAACATCTAAGCAATTAGCAGCACTGCGCAACACTGAGAATCTGGAATGGACCTGCGAAGTTTGTCGCCGTGAAACTCCAAGGCAAAGGTCATTTGTCATACAAGAGGAGGAAGAGGAAGACGACGAAGAACTATTATTAACACAGGGAACTGACAGCGGATCCAACGCGATGAGAAAGTTACTAAGCGACATATCATTCGAGGTTAAAAAAGCAGTAAAGAAATAAGCTCAGTAAATGAAGCGCTCAGCTCTTGTTGTCAAAAAATGGATGGATTAATGGACACTTTAGCGACAATTAGCGGAAAAATAAAAGAACTGGAAAACAAGAATACATATTTAACAAACCAAAATAAACATCTAGAGCTGAAAATCGATGCTATGGAACAATACATTGGAAACCTTGAGCAAAAACAGCTTAATAACACATTTGAAGTCGCAGGAGTACCCGAAATAAAAGACGAAAATACGGAAATTATCCTAAATACACTAGCAACGAAGTTAAATATTGTAAAAAAAGAAATAACCACAGTTAAAAGATTGAAGGGGAAAAATGGAAAGGAGGGCGTAATCCAGGTATCTTTGAAACAGGAGGAACAAGTGGACCAGTGGATAAAAGCAGCAAGAAAAGTAACTATACTTGCAGAGGACATCGTTTCCTGTCCAGATCCTGCTATAGCAAGAACAAAGATAATGATACGACGTGCCCTATCCAGTGCAAATAAAACCCTTCTGTGGCAAGCTAAGCAAAAATTTAAGGTTACTTATAAATATATGTGGTTCCAGGGCGGTAGAATTTTAGTTCGTAAGAATGATAACGATAAGCCTGTGATCATCCGAAACCTAAGTGACATTGACAAAATGGCGGTGGAGCATATTGTAAGTCGATAGTAGAAACTTTACGCACTAGGCACTACTTTGGAAGTAACTGAAATTTATGATTCGGCAAATTTATGTGAATTTAGCACCTATCTATCTAAACATACTAATCTTTTTAATATTGTACATATAAATATTAGATCTATTATCAAAAACTTTAGTGCATTACTGCAAACAATAAACCAATCACCAATAGCTAGTCTAACTGAAGTAGGAATTTCAATAAGTAGTAATCTCTCTCAATTATTTTCTATAAACGGTTATGAAATGTGCAGCAAGCTTCGTGAGCAGCGACGTGGTGGTGGTATTATAATGTACATTAAAAATTGCCACAGTTTTGAAGTAGTAAACAACTTAAAATTAACCCACTGTGAATCATTAATTGTAAACATCCAATCTTGCCACCACTACACGACTCACATTTGCGCATTATATCGACCGCCTAATGAAAGCAAGCATCTCTTTATTAATGAACTTAAAGTACTATCCTATGTCACAATTTAATCAAACACTCTGACTTGTACATAATCGGAGACATAAATATTGACCTGGAATTAAAAAATAACATTCATGATTACTACTTAAGCTGCTTGGCCGAGTGTGGTCTGACGAGAGCGATTTCTGATTTTACAAGAATAGAGATTCGAAATGAAAAAATCGCAACAATTCGCAGTGCAAGTTATTTCTTATGGCATTACAAGTTATGGAAAAACATTTAAAACTTACTTAGATAAAATATATAACCTACAAATCAGAATGTTGAAAATAATTATACCTAAGAAAGTAAAAACAAAAATATACAGTGAAAACAATATTAATGGAATATTTAAATTTTGCAAAGTATTACCTATACACACGAAATTTCAGATGCTAATACTAATAGAACAATTTCACAATAAAAAAGTTCAAGTTAAAACTAACCATAAAACTATTACAAGAAAAGTTATACAAAATAAACTCGTAACATTTAAAATATATAACTACTATGGTAAACGTACAAATAGATATTTAATTCCTACTTTAATGAACCAAATACCCCCCACGATACTCTCAGATATCAATGAAGATAACTACAAAAACAAATTCAAAAAATATTTCTATGAACAGCTACAACGGGAGTAAATAAATATTAAATACAAAATTATATAATATACTTATAAAATCATCAATTAATTGTTCTAATTTTTATAAATATATGTACATATAGCTCTTATATTTATAGATTAAATATGTATACTTGCAACTGAAATAAAAACAAATCAAAAATGAAAAACTATAAATAATGATAAAAAAAAGATCAATTCACAGTTTTTGCACCAACCTGTATACTGCTTCTGCAACTAAATAATCCGATCGCCCGATAAGAACGATCAAATTGTCACGCTCACATTCGTGGGCTCACAGAAACCGGTTTTTCTGTCAATACGGCCCGTCCAGAACGCCGGTGATTTGCAATTACGGTGATTTGAAATTTATCACTTAAAAATATGTACGTATATACTTAATATTATTGTTACTGTTTATAAGCAGCCATCAATTAGATGATTGTATTAATAGTTTGTATAATGTATGTGATTGTACTATACCTTTAATTGTGTGAGACTGTAACTTACGGACAAACCTCACGGTTTTTGCAAGTTAATTACATTTAACTCATGTATTTACTATAATGATATAAATAAATTAAAAAAAAAAATTTAAAATTACGGTGAGCTATATTAATTTATATCTCGAGATGTAATATAAATTATATTATATCCAATAGTGGAAAGGCCTTAGGTTACAAACGCAGTCAGTGAGGGGGGGGGGGAGACGCAAAGCCACACGAATTCTAGCGCGCAGCGTTTTAAGTTTAAATTAGCTTGCGTGCGTGATTTATCCAATATGTAGGCTATTAAAACGTCTGCATGTAATCAACATCATATATATTCTGTACTTGTTTTATTTGACATTTTCTAAAACGGAAGTATTCCACTTCAATTGCTCGAATTTATACACGTCTAAATAGAATAGGAACAATTGACTAACCAATGAGTTTATCGGTTTACTTATATTTAAAAAATTACCTATCTAAAACAGATCCTTATTGATATTTCTGTTATCTTATACTAATAAAAATTTTACCAAAAAATTAACAAGTTGTTATTATGTACAATTTAAAACTTAAAAAAATATTTTTAATCAATATAAGAATATTGAAACGGTGCAGACTTGCGTTTATCTTTTCTGTTAATTGCCTACATAATTTGACAAACTCAAATTTACACGACCTTTTGGATCCTATAGGAGGCTCTTGCCATCCCTTTCTTACATATACACGATTTTTTAATGAGAAAGGGGGCTAACGAGTATACGGTTCACCTGATGTTAAGTGACTACCGCCACCCATATCAACCGGAACACCAGGGGAATTGCAAGTGCGTTGCCGGCCTTTTAGAAAGGTTGTATCGGTCCGGAAAAATCGCCGGTGGTAAACTATTCCACAGAGAGGTTGTACGCGGAAGAAAACTACTAGTGAAACCTACAGTGGTGGACCGCCAAGCATCCAAATGGTGTGGATAGTATCGTGAGGTTTGCCGCGTAGTGCGTTCATGAAATTTGGCGGCTGGGATTAATCCAAACAATTCCTCAGAGCACTCCCCGTGGTAGATGCCAAAGAAAATGCAGAGATGCAACATCTCTTCGCAGCGCCAGTGAATCGAGCCGATCGGAAAGCACTCGGTCGTCGACTCTGCGCTGGATGCGGACAAGTGGAAGGAGCTGGCACTGGGGAGCACCAGCCCAGAGATGTGGACAGTATTCCATGTGAGGCCGAACCTGCGCCTTGTAAAGTTGCAGGCCATGACTGTGCCGGCATGAAATACTGTCCCGCTCTGCTGAGCACGCCAAGGTTTTTAGAGGCCAATTTGGCCTTCCCTTCCAAGTGACCACGAAACTGCACGTCACTCGATATGTCGACGCCGAGGATTCCGATATTGGCTGAGGCAACAAGGGGAGTGCCTTGAAACTGAGGAGATACGACAAAGGGTTTTTTTTAGCGGTAATCGCACAAACTTGTATCTTCTTAGGGTTAAACTGGACTAGATTTAGTTGCCCCCAATCCGATACTTTGTTCAGCAAAGACTCGACTTCAGTCACAAGTTTGTCCCGGTCCTCGGAGACGTTTTTCCGAGAAATATTGGTACAGCCGGTGTACAGAGCATCACTAGTGCTGTTATCCACATAACAATGAATGTTACCGATTTGCAACATACAATTGATATGCAGGAGAAACAGCGTTGGTGGTTGATGATGAAGCACGCACCCTTGTGGAACACCAGCATTAATAAATAGGCTTGTAATCGGAGCAAACATCGTCTACAACGACCTTGATGCTCTGATATGCAAGAAAGCTGGTGATCCAATTTCGCAACTTCTCAGAAAGCCCATAGGAAAGGAGCTACGACAGAAGCACTTTGTCCCAAACCCGATCGAAGGCCTCCGCAATGTCCAAAGTAAAAGCCAATGCCTTGGACTCTACTGCCTCTGCTCATCAATGAGTCAGGTAGACCAGAAGATCACTAGCTGATCGATCCCGACGAAAACCGTATTGGCGGTCACTAATCAGCTGGTGATTCTCAAGGTACCACATGAGCTGACTTCATTCTAGCTTACTCTCCTTCTCTAACATATTGTGTTATATGTAACATATATAGGTACTAGTATTTGTTATCAGTGACTAAATATTATAATTACTTGTGATCTTCTGGTCTACTTAACTCACAGATGGGCGGAGGCAGTAGAGTCCAAGGGGGAGGCATTGGCCGTTAGTTTGGACATTGCGAAGGCCTTCGATCGGGTTTGGCACAAAGCGCTTCCTTCGAAGCTCCCTTCCTATGGGCTTCCCGAGAAATTGTGCGATTGGATCACCAGCTTTCTTGCAGATCGGAGCATCAAGGTCGTTGTAGACGGTGCAAGCTCCGATTGCAAGCCTATTAATGCTGGTGTTCCACAAGGCTGCGTGCTATCGCCAACGCTGTTTCTTCTGCATATCAATGATATGTTGCAAACCCGTAACATTCATTGCTATGCAGATGACAGCACAGGTGATGCTCTTTACACCGGCCGAGCCAATATTTCTCGGGAAAACGTCTCCGAATGCCGGGACAAACTTGTGTCTGAAGTCGAGTCCTTGCTAAACAGAGTCTCGGATTGGGAGCGACTAAATCTAGTCCAATTTAACCCCCAGAAGACACAAGTTTGCGCGTTAACCGCTAAAAAAAACCCCTTTGTTGTATCTCCTCAGATTCAAGGCACTCTCCTTGTTGCCTCAGCCAGTATCGGAATCCTCGGCGTTGACATATCGAGTGACGTGCAGTATCGTGGTGACTTAAAAGATAAGGCCAAATTGGCCTCTAAAAACCTTGGTGTGCTCAGCACAGCGGGACTATTACATGCCGGCTCTACACTCCGCTTGCAACTTCACAAGGCGCAGGTTCGGCCGCACATGGAATACTGTCCACATCTCTGGGCTGGTGCTCCCCAGTGCCAGCTCCTTCCACTTGTCCGCATCCAGCGCAGAGCGGCTCGAATCGTCGACGACCGAGTGCTTTCCGATCGGCTCGATTTACTGGCACTGCGAAGAGATGTTGCATCTCTTTGCATTTTATTTCGCATATACCATGGAGAGTGCTCTGAGGAATTGTTCGGATTAATCCCAGCCGCCAAATTTCGTAAACGCACTACGCGGCAAACGTCCCAATACCATCCACACCATCTGGATGCTTGGCGGTCCACCACAGTACGTTTCAAAAGGAGTTTTCTTCCGCGTACAACCTCTCTGTGGAATAGTTTACCACCGGCGATTTTTCCGGATAGATACGACCTGGGGACCTTCAAGAAAAGAGCTTACTCCTTTCTAAAGGGCCGGCAACGCACCTGCAATTCCCGTGGTGTTTAGGTTGATCATGGGCGGCGGTAGTCACTTAACATCAGGTGAGCCGCATGCTCGTTTGCCTCCTCTTCTATAAAAAAAAAACATTAAGTAAACCTTAATCAAAAGTGCTTAAAGCGAATAAAACATTTTTTATAGGATAAAGCACAAATGAGCACACAGTCCACCAGATGTTAAGTGTTTTTTTTTTTTTTATAGAAGAGGGGGCAAACGAGCATGCGGCTCACTTGGTTGGTTGCTGTGACCCATAGACATCTACATCGACTGTTAAGAGTTTTAGGGTCTATATTCGTATAGCAAGTGACTCGGAAAAGAAACTACGTGTTTATGTTATGACCGTTTACTTGAGACTAAAATTCAAGAAATGCACACTATGCAGTTAATGTCACCTTGCGACTTTGACATCGACCTTCGTTTACGAATCGAAATGCAGATGCGTTATCACCCGTGAGGACTTAGATGGAATGCCTCGTTGCCAGTAAAACGGGTCTCCGATTCTCTACACTCACTATACGAAACACAGTAGCTTTAAGAGCGCATATTCAAATATGTCTAAGTCGAAATCTACGCGATCGCTTTGGAACGGCGTAATATTGACGCACACTACAATGTTATCTCTGTGTGCGTGTCAGGGCGAGCGCTCGGCTAGTTGCCCTAACGTCTTGTTTTTTTTTTTTGCACGAATCATTTTGATACTATTGGAACTAAAAGAATAAAAAATAATTTCCACATAATGGCTGATGTAGTGTATAGAAATCTGAGGCTAATATGTGGAAATTATATTATTCTTTTAGTAAATTTAAGTCTGCTTTACATTTTCACCCTACTGAATATATTATAATATATGATCTAATTGAAAGATATGTATTATATAAAATATATATCATTTGATAAAATTTTATTCTGTTTCATAATGTAAACATAATGCATCAAACTAACAATTTCATTAGTGTCGGCGGGGATCGAACCGGACTCGCGTTTTCGACGAGCACTTCGCCCTTGAGCTACTCAACTCAAGCACGGATCATATTTTTTTATGTCTTTGTTTAATCATAACGTTATCTCCACACTAGAGGCAGTTTAAATACATTAATTTCACAAGGACAAACATCCAGACCCGGAACAATTATTTGTAGGTTACACAAAGTTTTGTTCCGTGTGGGATTCCAACCGAGATTTACGCGACTGTTCTTCAAAACGATTTTTTTTTGTCTGAAATAATAAAATAAATAAGTAAGGACATAACTGTAGTGGTCTAAAAATTAAAACGAAATAAGCCTATTAGATATGGCAACCGCAATAGAAAAGACAATACAATATTGTCACCTAATAAAAAAAAACTTTATTATTTATAAATTAGTAACTTACCTTTTTATTTGCCTGGTTAAAGCCAATGATTTTGTATTTTTACTAGATCCGAATTGTTTACGATTATTACCCATTTCTAAAAAAATATGTATGAAATGTAAATTTGCCACTATTACATCATTTAATATTTAAATATTGCCATTACCATAAACATGTTTCAAAATTACTTACTACCAAAAATATCTCTTAAAAGTCTCAATAGTTTAAAACTTTAAAATGCTCGATGGTTCTATAGATAGCTAGTTATACTATAGTGTAGTATAGCCCTATCGTTGTATCAACGTGATCGCAAGGTGTCGGTGAGAAAAAGTAATACGTCCTATTTTTGGGATTACCCAGAAAAGAAAAGGATGCATAGTCCGAAATAATTTTAATTCTCTGATTTAATTTTAATTAATGAATTTAGAAAATAAAATTCACTTATCTATGAAAAGTGATGCCATTTTTTTTGAACTTACACATTTGGCTACTATTTTATTGTACAGGGAACCATGTTGCGTGTCTGTTGTATTTTATTTTGTCGAAAATTCACGAGTCACATGCAAGATGTTCACGGGTCAGGGAAGTGGTCGCTACTAAAGTAGATCGTGCGATCGTTTTCTTAAGTAAGACGTATTTGTCTATCGTGTTGACAGAAAGTGTTTGCCTTGCGTGAGGCGTCTATTCGGGCTGTGTAGTCGTTGACAGTTAGTATGGTTTCTTAAGGCGTGTTGTAAGGAATTGTAAATATCTGCGTTTAGACTAGATATCTTTACGTTTTGAGAATCTTCTGCGTGTTTTCTCAACTTTATTGCACGCATGACGTATCTTCTCAATTTCATTGTTTGTCTCTGTAAAAAGTTTTCTTTGTTGAAGAGGAATTTAAGTGTCTTATAAGAAGGCGCAATTTAGTACATAAATTGCTTAATAGTTGATTTCTAAATTCGATATTTTCAACTTTTACATTTTTATAGGGATTGCTACACAATTTTTTTATAAGGCTTGAATCCAAATAAAGTATGGTGGTTGATCCAATCGCTGATTACTTGAAAAACAACGAGTCAATTGTGAAGTAGAATTAGTGTTGTTGGTTGGCCTTAGCATTGAGTTTAATAAGTGTAAGGCATATTTTACATTGACGACAGAGCGAGACGCAGCGCATGCGCAGTGAGTTGGAGTCGTGCCGCGCGCGGCTGGCGGAGGCGGAGCGCATGGGCGCTGAACGCAACGCGGCGGCCGGGCTCGCGGCGCAGCGCGGCGACGAGGCACGCGAGCAGGCGCGCGCCGCGCACGCACAGTTGCAGCTGCTGCGCGTACGTACACACGCACACACACACACACACACACACACACACCATCTCACGCCGCGCACAATTACATAGCGCGTTATATGACTATTGTATCACACGAACAATAATCACTGTTCATGAAATAATTTATACTAATGTATGTACGTTGTATACTATAATATACTGAAAAATATTTTATAAGCAAGGTGACACTAGATTCGTCGACATTAACTCTTGCACTCATAATGGGCACGCGTTACGCGTAGGAGCGTCTGGAGAACCGCGAGGCGCGCGTGGCGGAACTGGAGGCGCGCGTGGCGCAGCTGGAGGGCGAGAGCGCTGGCTCGGCGGCAGCGCTGGCGAGTGCGGCGCGCCGTCTGCGTGACCTGCAGGAGGAGTGCGCTGCGCTGCGCACGCGCGCGCACCACCACCACGCGCAAGCGCTGCAGCTGCAGGCCGCGCTCGCAGACGCACAGGTGCACACACACACACGTACATACTGAACGACGTGCAGGAGGAGTGCGCCACGCTGCGCACGCGCGCGCACCACCACCACGCGCAAGCGCTGCAACTGCAGGCCGCGCTCGCAGACGCACAGGTGCACACACACACTCACGTACATACTGCGCGACCTGCAGTGTGTGCACACATACACACACACACACACACACACACACACACACACACACACACACACGTACATACTGGGCTACCTGCAGGAGGAGTGCGCCGCGCTACGCACGTGCACGCACCACCATATGTTGGGGGGCCAAAATGAAAGGCCCAAAACGCGCGCACGCTCGCATAAATTAAAATAATTATATATTGATTAAAGTGAATAATTACTATTAATACTCCTAGGAACTAAGGTAGCCAAACAATTCAAATCAAATATACACTTTTCTTGTCTTGTTCGGCGAACTTAATAAGTCGGGGGGAAAAGCTTTTTCGTATTTTATACATTGACTTATATATAACTAGCTTAAGGACCGGGCCGACAGAACGACTAAAACGGACCAGTGCGCTGGCCCTAAAATAACAGTTTAGGGCCAACGCGAATCGGTCGACAGACAGGCGCAGGACAGATTTGTCTGTCACAAATATGTCTAGTTGCGTGGTAAAAGGATGCAAAAATTACGGTACAACGATTTAAAAGGAACATGGATATCGTATCATCGGTTAATATCTTTATATTAATTTTGTTTCAATTAAAGTATTAAATAAACGCATTTTTAAAGTTTTATTTTACACTTAGTTTAGTTACGTTACCAAGATTAGGCCAGAGTTGGATTCAGACCCTCAAAAATTATTGTACATGGAAAATAAAATTGTGTTATTTTTAAAAAATTATATCCCATTTCATGTTTCTGTTTTCCCATGTGCCGGGATTTTGGCGTCACGCGTCTATTTTATCTACACGTTTCGTTTTTTGATGATTTTATTTTTATTTCTGTTTTATTTTTGTCTAAAGAACTTAGTGTAAGTTAAATTTTGAATATTAATACCTAATATATTTTATATTCAATAAGGGTAAAACGAAAAGAGTACAAAAAAAAACTATATCTGCTTAATTGAATCTGAAAATCTGATTCATAAATATTTTGAAATTCTGTTTTCAAACCGATTGCTTCCGGAGCATATAGTTTTTATCGTGGCCCCTCATTATAGTTGTATTAAGGATGCAACATAAATGCATCGATCGAGCATCGATTGACCAGAAAGGTAGCTAATTCTAATTTTATTAAAAAAACGCGGTACTCATGTACAATACAGAAATTCTCGATATCGTTGGGTTAATATTAAAAAGTAAAAAGATGGTATTTTCGCTTAGTATTATTACGATGCTATACTACAAACTATGAAATAATGGTACAGTTAGGATAATTATACTACGAAATCCGACCCTGGTTACGTCGTGTTATGATATGACGTTTGTATTATGACAGATGCGCTACTTTTTCTTGTATGTAAAAGTTATGAGTAAAATATTTAAATATTATCCTATCCCTATCCTTCCTTTTGAAATCATTGATTTTATATACATTTTTTTAAAGTTTTATTACATTTAATTATGACATATATATGTGCCATTTTGTTCGATAACTTGTTGTCATCTTGTAGGTAGAAGACATAATCCCGTTGCTGTAGAAATTTTGGAATTTTTGATAAAAAAATGCGACAAGTCGTTTTGACAGTCCTCTCTTGAAGTTAACACTACCCAAAGAATTCGAAAAGACCGAAATAGGTGAAAATCTGAGGGTACAAGGTCAGGACTATATGGTGGATGCATTAAAACTTCCCAACCAAGCTTTCATCAGTTATCATAATGAAATACCAATCCTTTTCTATTGGTCAATTCCAGCCGGTTTTTTTTTTCTCAATTTCTTGCTTGAGTCTTACTAGTCACACATTCCGTAAATAGATCTTTGACGACTGCTGATCTTGAGGTCCGTCCTGAGTTCGAATCCTGAGTCGGGCCAAAAAGTCAATTCTTGAGTTTTTCTGTCAAGAAATTCTCAGTAGCTGCCCGGAGTCAGGAAATTGACAGTGTCTCACCCCCGTGCCTCGGAAAGCACGTAAAGCCGTTGGTCCTGCGCCTGATCTCTCTCCCGGTCGTGTCGGTTTACTGTCCCATCGGATTACAAGAGTGAGGGAATGGAGAGTGCACCTGTGCTTGCGCATACATTTGGGCACTATAATCCTGTCCTGCGCCGATGGCTAGCCTCCGTTGAGGCAGGCCGCCGTGGCTGAAATTCGGTCTGGAGGACATTATTATTAAATAGATCTTTGAACGGAACCCATTGATGATAATTCCCGTTGATGGTCATCAAGCTTCGGTGTTGATTTTTCTTGATGAGCTGTCAACCATATTTTTTTGTTGATCGCCTTCTTTATGTCACTAAAGCTGCTCACATGGATGAAAAATTCTTGTTCGAATGTTACGTTAGCACCCTCCAACTTGCGGTCGAGCTCCCAATAAAGAGACTTGCTACTTTGTTTACGCAACATCTCATCTAGCTTGCTATTAATAATGCGGTAAACTAGTCGCGGTGTTGCCGACGACATTGACGGCATGGGTTGAAAGTTGCTGGTATAATGATCAGAGTAGAAGAGGGTCTTGATTTTTCTTCAGTTGCCAAGAAACATTATATGTAGTCTTTTGTTTTTGTATAAAAATCAAGAACTTGTCCATATTGATTCTGTACAATGTAGGGATGTTTTTCATCACACAACTCACGTAGCTGGAGGTGAAGGTAGTCAGTAAGTATCCAGTCTCCAGTCATTTATTGACGAGCAGTCCTACTGTCGGCGCCGTCCTTTTTGAAGTTGCTGAGCAGCCGCTCCATACCAGAAACCATCTGTTGTTTTTTGCTTGTAAATCTTCCATGGTGTTGTTGCGAATAGGTATTCGATAGGTGTTAACTTTTTGCGGTCCGTGTGACGATGAACTTCCAGCGATATCTGCGCCTTCTCAATCTGCCTGGTGAGACCCGCTTCTGGGAGGCCAGACAAACTGATTCGCTATCACCGAAAAAAATCATAATCACACTTCACTTTCGAAGGACCAAAAAGATGTTGTGCTTTTGATGTAAATGTTAAAATATAATTGTTAAAATGTTTAAAAATGTTAGGTGTACGAGTACGAGACCATGTTGGTGTCCGTACACTTACTGGCTAAAATAAATACTTTAAAGTTAAATGCCGACGCCTACATAATGTGTAATGTGTTCGGTAAAATGTGTTAACTCAGTTTTGAATACATTTTTATTACTTAAATGATTCTAGTGTACCTAAGGCTTTCCTCAAGCCCGTAAATTTAAGTTTGAGTGAGATTAAGAAGTGAGTGAGACAGAAATCCTTTTTCCAAACATCCCACCATGGGCCATTAACACAGATTACCTCCTAATACATACCGCATCACGGAATATTTGTTTTGTTTCGAATTCACCAAATTTCGAGTTGAGGGGGACGTGTCAAATGCGCTGTGATTGGATAATTCAAGGTTGAACTTAGAATGCTCCGAACCATAGTGGTGGGACAGGGTTGGGACGTTGATCGATACATTTGGGATTTATCGATTATTGATAAATAAATGAATTGATCAATTTTTATTTGAAATTTATTAAATAATAAAACAATGTATATAAATAATAACAATAACAATGTATATAATATAATATATATATATATATATATTTGTACATGTAATCTAATGATTTCTTAAATTTACGCCAACACTACACATTGAATAAAACTACATAATTATATGGATTTTATGGCGTTAAATAACTTATAGTCACGGGAGTGGAGGGAACTGAGATGTTTGACATCTCACTATCATAGTTAGCCCGGCTATCTTAGGTTTTTGAATATTGATTTTTGGTCCCGATCTACATAAAACGATCTTACAGTATCTTGAAGTCTTGCAGTGGTATGCTTGGTTTTGGATAGATTTTGTTAATTATAGGATCCCAAGCATATGGCAGCACCCATCCACCGACTGTGGCGGGCTTCACTCGGTCGCTGTGACGTAGGCTTGGGACCCAAAGCTTGTTCTCTTGCAATACTTGCTTGACATGCTGAAGCTCGGCGGCCAGATGTATTCTGTCACAGATACCTTATGCTCTCTGAAACAAATATTTACCCACAGTAGCAAACTATGAAGAAAGATGGTGAGATTCACCATTTAAATATCGGTTGGTATAAACCTTTTTCCTATACATAGTATGTCCAATAGTGTTATCAGGATTTCGGATGACGAAAACATCTAGGAAAGCTAAAGTATTATTTGCTTCTAACTCCATCGTGATTTGTATTTTGAAGCTTATGGAGTTAAGGTGGTCTAAAATGCAGTTGCTTTGTCAGACGGTAAAATTTTGAAAGTGTCGTCTACGTACCGCTTGTAGAATCTTGGATTTATAGGAGCAGTAAAAAGGGTTTTTCTTAAAGTCCTCCATGATATATGTCGACGACTATAAGAAATACGGGTGGGCCCATCGCCACACCATCAACTTTCTTGTAAAACTCTTCCTTCTACAATAGATAGCCAGATGTGAAGCAGTGTTTGAGTGATACTGCATATTCTGTAGGCATGTTGTTATCTTGTAGTTTCCTAGTTACAATTGAGAAGCAGTCTTCAATAGGTAGGCATGTGAATAGTGACTGAACACGTAACTGACCATAGTTTCATTGTCAGCGAGATGTAGGTCCTTTATCTCCTTCCTCCTGAATCCTTTGTGTGTGTTCCGGTATGTACTTTCAGTGGTGACAGTATTTTTGCCTAGTGTTGCACCTAAAAGTAGTATTATTAATTAAGAAACCATACGGTACGTGTTTCAAATTAAGATGTACTTAAAAACAATAATAATAGGATATTACTGAAGTTCATGTAACACTAGAATATCATTAATCACATTATAACTTTCACTTGTTTTATGGTTTATAAATCCGTTAAAACTAGTTTAATTTCGACGTGTAAAATTCGCCTAAATATTATAATATCACGTTTCAATCCACCACTTAATGCTTATTACTTATTGTGTAATCACCATTGGTATTATACTTTAAAAAAAAATTAAAAGTCCATACTAAAATTGGCAAGTATAGAGATGGTATAACGGAATCCAACAGCTTTCCACGGTTTTTCATAATATGAAGATTGTCTTCCGTGAAGTGTCTTGAGCATAGATCACTATTTTTGGTGGGAAACCATTGGTCCCCTCGACATGTAGCGTCGATCCACATCTTTTCCTTTCGGGGCATTTAGGAAACCTATAACATACCACAATTATACGCCACTATTTGTATAAAATAATGACTACAAAAAAAAGTAAACGATGACCAAACAAATATCGACTTATAAATCACAACACTATCGATACACGTGCTGTCGTGCGTGTCGTTAGACAAAGACAACTATTTTAATTTACGTAATGAGTGAAAGGGACGTTTCAAAAAGAAATCAACGGGTGCTCAAATGATATCACTTTGCAACATTATATATCCAGTGTAAGTTGAACTCCGATGCATTTGAAATATGTAGGTTAACGTGATAAGAATAAATTTTACTTACCGATGAAATATTATGCCATCTTTTTGATAACTGGATGTCTTAGCTGACTTGCAACGTCATTTCACTGCATAGGAAGCCATTTGTAATGTATTTTAGATAAAAAAATTATTTATATTGATATATATTGATATTTAAATTTTCAAAAACTCGGACGTGCCTACGGGTCACAAACTTGGTCGATAATGATATCGTGTTTATTAGCGTCACTTCATATGCTAGCTACAGCAAGTATGTGTTGCGCGCGTTTGTGGCCCTGTATGCGGAAGCTATTGGGAGGTAATCTGTGGCCATTAACGATATTTTTTTTTAGTTTAGGATTGAAGAAGATAGGAAGACTTTTATATTAAACATCAATTATTGGATTATAAGATTTATTACAACCAATACTTAAACTGCCTTTTTTTGACGCAACGGCTTCCGTTATTAACAAATTCAACTACTTCTTTATTTTTTGCCGCGTAATAATACTTTACGATACAAGAGACTTAAGTAGCCGATGATTTATTAGCTTCACACGTTTTAATAATCGGTTACTTAAGTTCCTTATATCGTACATTATCTTACAGTGCAAATGACTTAAATCTACGAATATTTGACTTCAATTCAAATTCAAGAAAAACATTATTTGAAATTAAAATTTAAAAAAAAATTCTTTCTGAGAATTCTAGATTTTAAATATCAACATCATATCAGAATGAAGAAGTTTTGTTAGTAAATACAGATTACAGAGAATTAAAAAGTTTCAGTACAAAAATTACAACATCAATCTAAAGATTTAATTAAACGAGACTAAAGATGTAACGAGAATCGAGTAATAGTATTTTTAATAATTGTACTTAAAAATAATTAAAGTGCCTATTATTTTATTACTACCTATTACTCTGCAAAAAACAGAAGTCTGCAGTTTGCGATCATATCCTAGACGGCCCCAACCATTACATCAGATTTGATAGACCACAAATCCTCGCGAAAGAACACCGATTCCTATCAAGGATGATACGTGAGGCTATTGAAATTAAAAAACATCCTAAGTTCAATAGAGAAGGAGGCTGGGTACTACCACCTGCTTGGGATCCTATAATCAATAAAATTAAAACTAAACCCAATCATACGACTGCAAGACCTCAGGACATATTCAGTTCATTTTGCATAGATCGGACCATAAACAATAATTAAAAAAGCTGAAGGTACTCCTGGTTTAACAATGACATCGGGACGTCAGTCATCTCAGTCCCCTGTGACCATGGTTGATGTAAAGCACGAAACGTCTGGAATTAAAAAAAAAAGTAAAATCAGTTAAATAAACGCAATAGAATCCGTAAATTTAGTTTATTCAATAAAATAAACGCGATAAAATCCGTAAAAGTAGTTTTAATCAATGTGTAGTGTTCACGTAAATATAAGAAATCATTAAATACACACATAACTTAATTTTTTATTTTATTTTCTGATAACTATCGTGATTTGGGCTATCACCCGTTTCCGGCTTGACGGTGATTTCTGGGACAGCCCGTGTAGCTGATACGTTTTTGCTTATTATCAGGAAATAAAGGATGTACGTATAGCATAAGTGGTAATATGTTTGTGTGTGTGTGTGTGTGTGATGCAGGAGGAGGCGGCGGCGGCGCGCGAGGCGGGCGAGGCGGCGGCGGCGTGGTGGCGCACGCGCGACACCAAGGCCGACGCCACCATCCGCCAGCAGGCCAAGCTCATCGACTTCCTGCAGGTACGCGCTGCCCTCACCTAGTGCTCGTTACCACCACGGCTGATCATGTACTCTTCTCAGCTATGTCGACTTCGTATCCTGGCGTGAACCAAAATCTGAACTCTGAGTTAAAGAGTTCGCGTTCGATCTGTTTCGTCTGCACGTCGTTTTGGCTCGTTATGTCTGCCATGTTTAGTGGTTGTAAATGCAACAAAAATAGTTATTTTTTCTGTAATGAAATTCTCAGTAGAAACGCAGAGTCAAGCAAAGATAGTTAGATGCGCCTTCACCTTGAAAACTGTGGCATTATTTTTGGATGTGTTCGTTTGCAAGACGTTGATGCGCGCACACTAATGCAATAGTGTCATCTCTTATTATCTTGCAGAATTTGTGTATACTACTATCTTTGTCGCACAAATGAGCACTGATTGCGAATGTGTGAGGTCACTTATTTGAGAATGGACACATTTCGAAGTGGTCATACTATGGTAAGGGCGCATCTAACTATTTAAATCTTTGGAATCAAGTAGCTGGCGGTATTTCTGACTTTGGCTCTGCACCTTTCCGGTCGAGACGGATCATCTTGCGCTCACTATCATGCGCGGTACTACTATAACCCGAACATACGCAAAGACATAGAGTGGGGCATGTTTTTTTGTTTGCAATAGTTGTTCAAGTACGTAAGTACATATTACTTTAATGTACACGAGCAAAAAATCCACATCAAACAACATAATGTAATATTATTATCATTTATACGAGCTATGACGAGTTTGGCGATGCTGCGGCTGGTAAGTGGCTAGCTCGTGTATCAGTTCCAGAAGGTCGCACCTCACATACCATTCTGGACGCGTGCGGATCATATCGTGATCCAGTTTTCTGTGGTAGTCTGGCTGCCCTGTAAAAGTCGGACTTTCATACGACGTATTGCAACATTGCGGCTTATTAGTGCTGCATACCACAAAGTGATTTGTCGCAACAAAATCTTTAACCAACATTTCGCCCCATGCCGCATATGTCACTGTTGTGGTGTGTGCTTATATATATGTAGGATAGAATAGGAGAGAGGGTCAGTAATAAATCTACATTCAAGACCGCTGGACGTGTCATTTATTCCTCGAACCTCCCGACATTACATGGCGACCCTGCCAGGATTCGAACCTGGAATCCTTTTGATCCGCAGTCAGAAGATTACAACTGTTACCATATTTTCTAAAATGCCACAAGACGCACTTTACATTATTTACCACACGAAAGTGTTACTATAGCTCCGATGAAAATATGACTTTAGACCAACTTACTGTCTACATAAGCTTAGCATCAGAGTAATAATACTCCCCACGAAATCTACTACATAGTTTTGAAAGCTTACTGTTTATAATATACATTTCTTTGTAAACGTAGGTGGTTTATGAATGTTTTAATTTTCACATCTGAATATGCCTCTTCCATATAGAAAATCTTAATAAGTCTGTTAACCTCTTAATAAGTATGTTGATTTAAAATTTGATAATAAGTACAATGTATAAATGTTGTTGGTGTTTCGAATAAAATTTGTTCAGTTATGAAGAATTTACTGGCCTTTGAAGCCACTGAAGATAATTGTATTGTACTCTATCACATTTTTAGGAGCGCGTCAAATGATGCATGTTTTAAAGGTTAAATTATATTCGCCACGCCAAAAAGACAAAGCTGCTTTCCTATCCAGTATACCAGTATGACGTTTTTGGATCCGGTATTTCTGATTTATAACTGAAGCTCTGTTCACTACGGAGAGCATAAACCATTGTTTTGACATTAGAATCAGTTTAGGCTTTATTTCGTGTTAAATTTTAAGTTAACGGCTTTTAATACGTTATCTATGAAATTCAAAATATATCATTTGTTTAAATTGTAATAAAAATTATTAATATTAGCTACCAATGCATTTTGTACATAAGCTTCAAATTATTATTACAGGCTAAAGTGGAAGAAGCGAATCGCAAGAAATGCTCACTTAGTAATAAATTGTTCGGACGTTCAGGACGTCGTGCCGCCGCGTCGCCGCCGTTGCTGCGAGTAAATAGGTAATACATTATTCGCTATTAAAAACAAAGGCATTCCATCTTAGACCTTAGGTTTTTATACGTGGTAGAGCCATGCTGCAGTTATATTAGAAGTATAGTTGTAGCACGAAGGGATCGGCTCGACCGGGGAAGGACCACGCTCTCACAGAATACCAGAGTCAAATAGTAGCTTAATGCTGCTGTGTTTCGTATGGTGAGTATAGAGAACCGGAGACCATTTTTACTGGAAACGAGGCGTTCCATCTTAGTCCTCATGGATGACAACGCATCTGTATTTTTTTTCGTAATCGAGGATAGATGTAGATGTCTATGGGCCACAGCAACCTCTTAACATCTGGTATACTGTGTGCTCGTTTGTCACCGTATCCTATAAAAAAAAGGTGTGACGCATATCTGAGGTTTTCTTTGTTTACTCCATGGTCCACAATGGCCACTTGCATACATTTGAAATTTAAACTGTTAGTGTTTGTTACTCATTATAAGAAAATATGTATAGAATTTGACACTACGTGGCAGATATTGAACTAGGTGCTTCATCGTGCTTGAGTATTAATTTATTAAATCACATGCATTACTTAACAATAATAATGGTTTAATTAAGTACAACTTTTATTCTGATGTTCTTTTATATAGAGTTTTCAGATCACGCTATATTTGTGGGCTTTTTCGGGAATCTAGTGCGTTCAACTAACTATACTTTGTGCAATATTATTTCTTGTTTTTGTTTATGTTTACAATGTTTATCTTTAACAGGGAACTCCGTGAAGAAGTTGAGCGTTTACGATCCAAGCTCGCAGCTAATGACATGTATGTTTTTGTTTTCTTCAAAATAAAATTATTCATGAATTTTTATGAATTTTTGTCACAGTATAATGCATTCTATTACAGCCCGCCTACTCCAAGACGTGAGAAACCGGTTGATAGACCTAAGAAAATAATTAATGGGTAAGAATTATTTTATCTAACAGATGAAGAAGTACTGTAATTTTTTTATTTGTATCTGGTATAATATCACGGCATTATAACTTAGTTCTCAGAGGTGGCAACACATCTGCCTTCGTTTGAAGTTGACTGTAGGAGTCTATGAGCTGCCGTAACCACTCAGTACTATAAAAAAGTTTAAATAAAATTTATTCGCCTATACTCATCACGCTGGGCAGGTTGGTGAGCGCAACCGATAAGCTACTTATCATTGATCTTTGGTATACGAGTTGTGTATCTTTTAATGAAAAAAAAAAAACACTTGTGGCCCAACAAAGATGATATTAACTACAGGAAAGGGGATCCTTTACATCATTTAAATTTCCATTAGTATTGCGCGTTTTATTTATCCCTTACCAGCTACAAGGAGTGGTCTTACAGTGAGGTTGGAATGCGTGAGACAGCTGGTACAGAGATCGCCACTCCGCAGGTGACCAAGCCAAGCGTGAGAGTTACGTTACATCCTCCATACTACGATACAGGCGTAGGTTCAGTACTGGGGAGGTTCAAGAGTTTGCTGTATAGAAAAAAGAAACAACTGTTTTATTCATTTATTTCTTGTTTCAGAATAAATACGGATCTATCAGACGAGAAGAGCGAGTCTTCGCTGCTTATTGTTTGGTAGGTTAAATAAATACCGCTCCATTAAATGAAATTAGGGCGTATAAAATCTAAAACAACACACACTGATCCTTTAGAAGTTAGCTGCAACAACCCACACGTTTCAACAGGTCTTCACTCCATCTAGTGGGGGGTCGTCCAACACTGCTTACCAGTACGAGACATACAACTATCGGTATAGATTTAACTTGGACGGTGGACATTAGACATGATTGTTGTTCCGTTTGTTGGTAAAGAAAAGCATAAGACGTTGGCTATGCTAGAGTGACTGCGATTTAACCTCTCAGTCCCCAAGCGGTCGAATTCAACCGCGGCGCTATTCCGTCAAAATTCAAGCGGTCGGATTCGACCGCGCACACCCACAATACTTTAAACCATTAAAACTTATATTTAGAGACTATTTTTCTATGAAGAAGTTTGGCATTATATAATCAATATGAAATAATCTATCCTCTAGTGCAATAAAAAAAACTGTTATTCTATGGATATTTATTTATAATCTACGTTTATTTCGTACGTCATTTTCGCGTGAATGTTATTGTGTTTATTTTTGGATTTTTCTAGTATTTTATTAGTGTTTCAGTATAGTGTTTTATTATAAAATTGTAATGAAAGTTTTTGTGTGAATATAATTTATCTTTTTACGTAAATAATTTCGAGTAATATATCTATAATGTGAACGTGATATCCTCTATAGCTTCAGTTGCTCTTAGATTTAGGTCTAAAGCAGGAAATTCTTCTAGTGGTTCTCTTTCAAATACGTTAGAAAAATGATCTGCAAATACGTCCGCTATTTCTTTAGGTCGTGTCTCAGATTGCCCATTACTGTTCCGTAAAATTTTTGGTGTACTAAGTTTTGAGGTTATTCTTGTAAAATGCACTTGCCGTGCGCCCTAAATTAATTAGTTTATTATTCCTTATAGATTTTATCTGACCCTGTTACCGAGTATACCTGTTCAAAGTAATTTTTTTTTCTCTTATTATCTCAGGTTTGTCATTCTTTATCCATGGTTTATTAATGTTTTTACAAGAGGAACGTATGTGTGCATTAATAATTGTTTTATGAATTATTCTAAACTGTTCAACTAGAAATGTATATCTTTTTGCCGGAGTGAATTTCTTCTTTGATTTTGTTGTAATCTCCTTTATTAAAATTCTTTTTAGGTTTAGACTGCTACCCATTCTGTTGTGTTTGTAACGTCGTGTATAGTCGATACTAAACATGCATGATCGCTTTTCCCAATTTCGGCTCCATAAGTCATAACTGATACCAACTATCAAAGACTCATCAGTTGTCAAGATTAGGTCTAAAGTAGATGGCTGGTGACACTGGCGGAACCTCGTATAACTTCTATCAATTATTGTAGATTGAGTCTGGCACTATTGTATACTAAAATCATTATAAATCTACAAACATCGTGATTAACATTTTTAAACTTCTGCTGGTTCGAACTTTTTTGAATAGTCGTCAAATTATTTCTTTACCATTGCAAGAAATCGGTTTCTTTTGGCAGTAGATACCCACAATTTGAAACTGGCCACATGACTCCACCAAAATTAAATTCGTCCATTATTATTACTGTGTTTAATTGGGAAGCCAGTTCTAAATTTTGTAAAAGCAAGTTGTCATGATCGAGAGTTGATTCGTGTACTCTATATAGTCCACATAACCGTATTCTTTGTGAACCTACTTCAATGTCTACCCATAAACATTTCCAAGAGTCGTACTTTGTATTATTGTACTGACTGAAAGCAAAAGAAGACAAAAATAGCGATTCCTCCACTTCGTTTATCACTACGGTCATCTTTGTATAAGTAGTAACCCGGTATTTTTATCAGTGAGTCAGGTATATTTGGTTTAGCCATGTTTTTGAGAGGACTATAATTGATGGTTTTAGTTGATCAACTCTGCAATGAATAAATCCAGTTTGTTATGGATTGTATGTTTGTGTATAAGATTGTTATTGTTAAGAGTGCGGAAGGTATCGAAAATCTGAATTAGTTTTATATCTCTTGTTTACAGATAATTTTACGCTGCCCTTGTATATACTTGATAGTCAAGCCTTGTTCTCTATTATTGGTACGAGGGGACACTTTTATTTTGACAACTGTTCTAAAGTATTTCATTTTGGTGACAAATACTAATTGTGGTTAGTACGAGGGGACGTTTTAAAGTTCGCGGAATGGGGGGGGGGGGGGGGTAAGGAGTGGAAATAAAAATCCAAATTTATTTTTCCTTTTCAATATATTCACCTGCTACCCTAATACATTTTTAGGATCTTTCAATTGACTTATGTATGCCCTCAAAAAAAATATGATTTGTCTTTGTCCAAAAAATACGTCGAAACTGCCTTCACTTCTTCATAACTTAAAAACTTTTTTCGCACGAAGTTCTTTTTTTAAGTTTGGAAATGGATAATAATCACTGGGGACTGGAACAGGACTATAGGGTGGGTGTGGCAAAACTTTGAAGCCCACCTTCTGCAGGGCAGTCATCGCAAAATGGCACTTGTGAACAGACGCGTTGTCGTGCTTAAGAAGGATTCCTTTGGTCAATTTTTTCCTTCTTTTCTCCTTAATGGCTTCCTTCAATTGTACTAGGATTGAGCGTAGTATTTTCCGGTTATGGAGACACCTTTATCATTTTAATTTATCAATAGGATTCCTTCTGAGTCCCAAAAGACTGTCGCCATTATTTTCCCAGCCGATTGTGCCACCTTAAATTTCTTAGGTGATGTTGTGCCTTATTTGTGCCACTGCATAGTCATGGTTTGGACCCAAATTTCGTCACTAGTAACAATTCGAGCCAACACTCCATCTTTGTTTTCCATACAGAGGTCCAAAAATGCACGAGAACACTCCACACGCTTTTGAGGCAGCGTGAGTATTCTAGGCACCCATCTTGCGATGACTTTAGTCATGCCAAGATGGTCATGAAGAATTTTGAGAATGGATGTATCTAATACTCCAACCATTTCTGCGAGCTGATTTTTCTATAGGTGGGCATCTCTTAATATAAATTTTTCGACTTTATGAATAATTTCCGAAGTGGTTACCTCGTTCGGCCTTCCTGGCCGTGGGTCGTCTTCAAGTGACGGCCTAGACTTAGACTTGGACTAGGCCTTGTTTAAAAAAGGGTATGCCACTTGTAAACCATAGTTTTACTTGAACAAGAGTCTCCGTAAACGAATGACATCTCTTTCAGTATAGTCTGAACTGATTTTCCGCGCTTGAAAAGGAGCTTTATAACGGCACGGAACTCGATTTTCTTCATATTTTACAATTTATTCCCGATTGACTTGTATTGGTTGACGATAACTCAAAGACTAATGATCTAATTACAATAAAACCCGGTATTTATACTAATAATGAGTTGCTCAATTAACACGTAATTCAGCGTCATCCCCACTTATTAACCACCTAGCTATTCCGTGGACTTAAAAACGTACCCTCGTACGTTTCTTTAATTCATCGCGTAGGTATTTCAAGTACGCGCGTTGCATCGCAGTTTGGTCTGATTTAATAATTGACGGATTATCAAGTTTAGTTTTGTTACGAAGTATCTCAATAGCATCATTCTTAGACTTCATTACCACTTTAATGGGGCGAGGAGGAGCCCCAGCTTGAGACTTACGTGCATCAAGACGGAATACTTTCACATTATCACAGCTCACTTTTTTGCTCACGCAAGTTATTATTTTCCTGCACTCCTCTTTATCATGTTCCTGTCTTTGTAAAGGTTTATCCGAGGTTGATACTGGTATGTCGTAGAAGAACGAAGACAAAGACTTTTTAACTGTTCGCGGAAGTGCTTCAGTGTTGTTGTGCGCCGCAGGTGCATCGGGCCGCCGGCCCATTGTTCTATTGTGTAGTGCTAGTTTAGTGCCCCACGTTCTGCCGATTTCCAGTAAACCGTAAGTAGCTTATTGCACACCCGCTGCCTCAGAGGCAGCAATTCTATTGTTTAAATTCTGTGTTCGCTTGTCGCATTAGGCGACAGCCAGGTACACACCCTAGCGTACCAACGCGCTAGTTGTATAAGTGTTCGTTTAGGCACACACCACCCCGCCGAAAGGTGGGGGGCTTGATACATAAGTGTTTTAATCACTAACAAGATGATGTCTGTCTCAATAGCCGAACTCACCGACTTTTTAAGTCGAGTGTGCCCCGACGTTTGGGCTACGTTCTTAACTCAACGTAATGTGCCCACCGCTGAACGCCCCGTACTACGCATCGACAACCTTATGTCGCCGAGCACCGCGCCCTCGACCCCTGTGTCCATCGACACAGTTTTTGACGCCGCGTCCCCCGCGCCTTCTGCGCTCTCCACCCGCGGTCCCTCCCCGGTGTTTTCGGACGCTGAATCAGGCTCCGAGATGGAGAACGATAACAACCGACCAGAAAAACCCGAAGAAGAAGGCTTCACCCTAGTCTCGGGTAAAAAGCGTAAGCGCGCCGCCGCGAAAAAGGGAGACGAGCCTCACTCGTCCCCTACGTCGCCCAACGCCACTCCTGCTAAGAAAGTCACGCCTTCCGCGCGCAACAAGACCGCGAACCCGACTCCGGCTGTAGTAAGGACGGAGAAGCCGCCGCCCCCAATAATTTTGCAGAATAAATCTCGCTGGAGCAACCTATCCAAGTGGATAGACTCTAAAAAGATCTTCTTCCCCAAAGTCCACAATGGACCGCAGGGCATTCGTATCCACGTCGCAACGACGGACGATTTCCGCGGTTTAACTGCGCATCTTAAAGTTCAGAATCTGAGCTTTCACACATACTCCCTTGCGGAGGACCGTAACCTCCGTGTTGTAGTTCGCGGACTCCCTAAGGAGCTCGAAACCGAGCACATCTTAAGCGATCTTAAATCGCAAAATTTCCCAGTCAGAGAAGTGCACAGGATGCACCATGCGACCGATAAAAAATGGTATCTAGATCTGTGCCTAGTAATTTTGGACCTGTCTCCGGAGGGCAAAGAGATATATAATATCACCCGGATTTGCAACCTCACGGAGATTGCAGTAGAGTCTTCGCGCAATAGGGGCAATTATACGGCCACTCGGCCAGAAATTGTATCGCCCGGCCTAGGTGCGTTAAATGCCTAGCAGATCATGGCACACCCGAGTGCCCCCGAACGCCCAGCAGAGTCGAAGGGCCCTCCGAGCTGTGTTCTGTGCGGCGAAGAGGGACACCCAGCGAGCTATCGCGGGTGTACCATTAGCGCCGCGTAGGAAGCAGAACGGAGGAGCAATCCGACGCGGACGAGCGGGCAACTCCAGTAGGTCGCGCCCACGGCATTCTGCCCATCAGTCGCACCAACCTCGGTGCCGCACCCCGCGCCCGCTCTGGCTACAGACAAGCCCGCCCTCGTTAAAGGGACTTCCGGGCAAAGCCCAAGCCCTCCGGTGCCTTCAGCACCTAAACCCAACGCATGGGTTAAGCCCCGGCGATTGTCAGCGCGGCCGCCTCACGGCCAGTCCCTCCTCGCCAGGCCCAAAAGCCCAAACCCGCCTCTCAGGCACCGTCAAACATCGACACTGACCTTTCGTAGTGTTCAACTTCGCCAGCAATATAAATGTGGCCGAAGTCACAACCTTAGCCGCAGCAGACGTAATAGGGATCCCAAAACCGGGTAAACCGCGTAATCGTCCCTCTAGCTACAGACCCATTAGTCTGCTCAACACTTTGGGTAAACTATACGAGCGTATTATTCACAAGCGTCTCCGTCTTTACATCGAATCAAACAGACTCCTCCCAGACGAGCAGTTTGGCTTTAGAGCCAGTCACTCATTCACCCACCAGATTCATCGCCTAACGGAATACATTTTGCCTGGCTTCAACCAAAACCCGACAAGGAAAAAGTCTCGAAATACGGGGGTCCTCTTCTTCGATGTCGCGAAGGCGTTTGACAAGGTCTGGCACGACGGCTTGATTTACAAGCTGTACGAACTAAACGAGCCCGATAGGCTAGTGCACATCATACGAGCCTTCCTTTCGAACCGCACTTTTCGATATCGAGTGGAGGGAACCCGTTCTTCGAAACACTTCCTCAAGGCCGGGGTCCCACAAGGCTCCGTCCTATCTCCACTCCTCTTCACACTCTTCACGAGTGATATCCCAAAAGACCCCGTGGTGAACACCGCACTCTTCGCAACAAAAATAACCTCTCCTTAAAGCTCCAAAAAACCTCCAATCGCCTAGGTGAATGGTTCCGCCAATGGAAAATTGACGTGAACCCCGAAAGGAGTGTAGCAGTATACTTTCAACGGAATTCAACAGCAGGTTCTAAACCAAAAACGATTTCCTTATACGACCGCCCAATCCCTTGGGAAAAATCGGCCAAATATCTAGGCTTCACGTTCGACTCCCGCATGAGTTTCGCGACGCACATAAGTGTAGTACGCAACAGAGCCAAGTCAGTCATTGGCCGTCTACACCCTCTCGTTAACAGCAAGAGTAAGCTGTCGTTAAGACACAAACTCCGACTGTATAAAACCTGCGTTAGACCTATTATGATATGACCTATTATATATGACCTATTACGGCCTTGCAGGCCGCGAGCCCTGAGTCAGATGAAGCTGTAAGAGTCGCATAGACTAACAGCGCTAACATCCAGAAAATAGAGTGTCGTAAATTATTATATTGTTAGCTCTCTTAGTGCGCTCAGCCAATTCTTGTATTGCTCCTTCAGTTACAAGCATCTTTTGACGTAATCTCAAGTGGTGTACTTCTTTAGTAAGTTCCTCCAGTTGTTTCATTATATTTGGTATTTGCGCCATTAGTGATTTACAATTGACACATAAGAAAGAAATCACTCGAGCTATGTATATAATTTCCATACTTGCTTGACTATATTGGAGAATGAGACATTATTTTGCTGATAAACTTTTACGTATTTATGTTCTGCATCGCGGTAAAATCAACACGATTTGATTTTGAAGAAGACGCGCGGACACGTACTATGTCCTCCGCTGGTCGAGGTCGCCAGGCGCGGCACGCCGGGTGCGCCAACTTTGCGCCTCCCGTTCGTCAGGTATGTTATTTTTCCCGCTCATCACAGACGCAAGACACGCCGCGCTAGCGTGGCACACGACTAACTTTGTGTACTTTTTTTATTATATGCGAGCAGCAATGCAGGAACCTATAAGATCTATTGTGATCGCTGCTATGGCTATAGTTCACGGCTAAGCCCTATGTCTTCAATGAATAGGAGGAGTTGCTTAGCCGTGAGCAATTTCACTTCTTCTGGGCGGAGTAGATAGTTTCAAGATGAGTGTTAAGTTTGCGCATTAAGGGTTAGCAAAAAACTTTGTGTATTTTGCAGGTCGGACGGTAGCCGCGAGCGGCTGGGCGCGCGCTGCGAGGACGCGACGCTGGTGCTGTCGCGCGGGGACTCACAACTGCGCGCGCGCCTGCTCTCGCCCGACGCCAGCAACTTGCCGCACAACGAGGCTAACCGGGCCTTCATGGTATACACTTGTTTTTTATTCACTTATATTTTAGGGAAATTGCTAGACAAAAGTATGGCCTTTGATGGACGGCATATACCCATTTCGTTTTCGCCAAGCATAAAATATCGAAGGACCGGTCCACCAGCACCGACTCGGTTGCTCTCTCATCGGCTCGGCTCTGAGCCTTTCCTCCCATGGTTCAAATGATTTTGTTTTGTCTAAAACGAGGGTTTGGTGCAGGTAAAAGTGGAGGGGTGCAGCTCGCCTCGCGCGGAGGCGACGGTGGTGTGTGCGGGCATCGCGGAGCGTGGCGCCTGGCTGCAGCGCCTGCGTGCGCGCTCCCCGCCCGTGGCGCTCGCCGAACGCGCGCGCCAGCCGCCGCCGCTGTGCGTCACGCGCACGCCCGCTCTCGCCGCGCTGCACGTGGCGCCGCACGTGCTTGCACTAGGTACGTACAGCGTACACACTTCGTTACTGCATGCTCCTGCCCGCCCGTGGCGCTCGCCGAACGCGCGCGCCAGTCGCCGCCGCTGTGCGTCACGCGCACGCCCGCCCTCTCTCAAACCTTACTCTTGCCCTTGCTCTTCAAACTAGATAAGACACATCATTTTATTTCGTTGAGCGGATGTGGGCGAAGTAATTCTTACCAACTAATATAATGGATTTTCGCAAAGTAACGCCTAATTCTATTAATTTACTTCGGTTACGTTTTTCCAACACAATTGAGGGGTAGCCAATACTGGGTGTTGTTGCTCTAAAGTTTGTGAATCAATAACAACAGTAACATTTGATAATTACCCGTTGTCGGCCACTTTGGTTGTTAACAGTTATGGGTAGTAAAGAGCATCGATAGGTATTATAAACAAGGAACTCGCTAACCCTATTGAATTTTATTGTTTATACAAACTCAGTAATATAAAGCCAAACATAATGGTTATTACGCTATTAGGATTAGTAACAAATTATAATTTGATTTATGATCAAATAGTTTGATATTTTTTATTATTAGCTGTAAAGCAGATGTTTCAAAATGGGCCAAGTCTATGTACACTACTTCAAAAAAAAAAAATAGAAAAATCTGTAGAATTCCGGAAAAATACAGATAATGGATATGCACTTATTTATGTATAATGGTCGCACCTGCCAACAATTGTCCTTGGCACCCAGGGTTGACTGGCAGAGAATGCCACATGGCATTAAGTCCGCCCTATGTACCATTTAGCTTAAGGTGTTACATGTAAGTTTTTAAATAAATACATAATTCATTTAAATGTATCCTGTCTTGGTAAACAATTGATGTTTAATTAATTATTTTTATCGACTTTTAACATGGTGTCTCTCAGATTTAGTTACTCTGTGCTTATAGACAATGACAGTAAACCACAAAGCGACCATTATCATGAAAAGAGAACTGTCAGTTGTCACAATAGTGTGAAATAAACATGTCAAACGTTAGTTATCAATAAAAATGACAGCTTAAATCCATGACGGGTTTTTATTGTGTGTTGCAATTTCAAGTGTAATTTCCTGTGCTTTACCAGCAAACAAAGTCATTATAAAATAATTAGATAGTTGAGAACCGTTTATAATATGTTTCCCTATTTTTGAGTATAGTGTACAAGGACCTGACCCAGACTCCATACATTTTGGAACATCTTGTGGAATGTTATCCCACTTTCCTTTTGGTAACGAGTTCTACAAATAACGCACAATCTCATTATTACTAAAAATAATTCTTATTACATAACTAAAATGAAATATTCAAAATACTGTAATTTTTTCGTTTTGCTTCAAATCGGCACAAACATTTTGTAGGGTATAGCCAGTCCAGCGTACTTGTATATGTATAGAGGTTATTGATTCGTACCGATTCCCATAATCGAGTCTTTATAGCACCTGTGAGATGAGATGGGAATACTGGTTTTGTTTATATTGATTACAAATATTTAAATATATGAATCCAAAAACACATCACGCTGTAAGAAGCTCATCAATATTAAAGCCCTAAATTCGCTCAGGTATATTGGCGACATTTTAATTTGAATGAATATATATATATATATATATATATATATATATATATATATATATATATATATATATATATATATATATATATATATATATATATATTGTTGGAAGGCGGCAAAGTCCCATATAATGATATGGGACTTTGCCGCCTTTGTTATTAGACCCCTAAATTATTGTAAGATGTAATTTGATGTAATGTTGGCCTGATGACTCATGTTTGTCGGAATATAGACGTTGCAATTCTAAATATCTCGAATCTTTAATATGCTCCTCCCCATGAAATTTAAAATGTAACGTAAAACAAGTTCCATATATGGGTAAAAGCCTCCCAATATTTGGGAGCGGGGGGGTTCTATGCAACCCATTCTTATTTTATCAGCTTACAAATATTCACTTTTGGACATAGACCACTTTCACAATAGGATAGGAAGAATTTACGCCTTAAAGTTTTTACTTTTACACTAATTTTACAATTGCTTAATACGACCATGTCATCATTAACATTATAATCCTAATTTCAATATACATGTTAATATGTAGGGTGCTCCGACGGCCTATACTCTCTCCGCGGTCCAGTACGAATCGAGTGGGACAGTGACGTGTCTCCGCCAAGAACCGAAGTGAACTGTGTGCAAAGCATAGTGTCGACGAACGGACGAGCGCTGTTTGTATGCAGTGGTATATTGGCTCATGGTGGCCTGTTAGCGCTGGGTTCTGCTCTGCGACGCTCCGCAAACCTCAAGCCCACCGTCAGCCTCAGTAGAGTACAGTTGCCTGAAGTCTCCGCCCCATGTCTAGTCAAGGTCAGATTACATCTTCATTTTTGTACATAGTAGCACGTGCGTAGCGCGGCGCACTCCTCCTGCAGGTAGCCCAGTATGTACGTGTGTGTGTGTGTGTGTGTGTGTGTGTGTGTGTGTGTGTGTGTGTGTGTGTGTGTGTGTGTGTGTGTGTGTGTGTGTGTGGCGTGCGCGCGCGCGCGTGCGTGAGTGCGTGCGTGCGTGCGTGCGTGCGTGCGTGCGTGCGTGCGTGTGTGTGTGTGTGTGTGTATTTGTTAAAAATGTATAAGCTGCGCCCATAAAGAAACGATTAAAAGTGGCGTCCGCCCGATTTCTCGCTTTTCTCTCGCTTACACTGTTGCCACGTCTATATTTACATACCATTAAAATGCAGTAAATGAACATTCACTTTTGATTAGACTAATGTTAAACACTCGCACTGATGAAAAATTCGTTCCGCTATGGACTGCCCGTGGTGCAATAAAATGGGGAACCAGGACACCGCCTGTTGCGCTCTCTGTCGCACTTACGGTTCTTACTGCAGGCATAGTGGCGCACCACTGTCGTGTCGATTTGTATGTTATGAAAAAGTAAAGAATGCAAAATAAAAAGAATATTTCAATAGTTACATTTATTATTAGTCAAAACACATACTTGGAAGTAATAAAATGAATAAAAATTTAAAATAGGTATACAGTAGTTAATTTTTGTTCGAGTCACAGTCGCTATCACTGTCATCGCCTACGCTAAATGTGCTTTCTGCAAATCTTCTTGAAGTGCTTTGGCGTGTAAAACATATTTTCGCCAATTTTTCACTGTAACATTTGCAATGGCTGTGTGAATTAATTGCTCCACGTCAGAAATTATGAACGTGGTTGTTTTACTTGCCACTTCTCCCTACTACTTCTACTATTGTGCCCATATAAGTTCTATTGGATTGTATTGGCAATTTGGTGGCAGTTGGCTAACTTCGTGGCCCCTCATTCTTCTTCGGTCTTTTTACTTTCTGGTAAAGTTTCACTTTAAGCTCTGACTCTGAAAATGAACTGAACTGAAATTTTTCTGCCTGAGCCAGTTCTGTATTTCACATTTGTTATATGCCGATGTAAGTGCATTGTTTATTTGCTGTGAGTGGCTTGTTAGCTTGCATTGTCCATTATCATAACTGACGTCTCTTCCAAACTATGGTGCTCGTGTTATCAACTGAGTCGTTGGGCCATTAATGTCAACAACAATAGGAATGTGCCACCCACAGACCACCCAGCCTACGAGACATGAAACCATACGATTTTCTAGTTAAATTAGTCTGTTAATATTATATATTATAGATACTTTTTTGGGCATCTTTACTGACACGTGCCGCCTACAGCTCCTCTGATTGATAGACAGAGACGCAACTATAATACTGCGTGCTTGACAAAGATAGCCTTAGAACGCCGACCAGAATACGTTGAACCCTCACGTTTTTAGTATTTTAAGATTATTAAATGCTGCACTTACCGGTGCAACGTGATTTTATCCTTCCTAAAATTACATTTCCTGCTATCACTATCACACCACTTTACTGCGCACGTAGGCATGTTTTTCTGTTTTCTATTTTAAAAAATTGTTGCGCTAAAGACGCAGTGCACAGGTCTGTTGTCTGGTCGCTACTAAACAGGGTAGCGTTCGTGTTCAACTATATAGGCTCCAGTAGAGCAGATGAAGTACAGAAATTGGTCGCCTTTCGTTACATGTCTCGTAGGCTTCTTAAGTCTGCCTTATCGCGGCGGACAAAGCTACCTTCATTGCATTTGTCGTTAGTTAGATAACAAGGTAAGGACCTGTGTACATTTTTTTCATTTCTCTGTCTCACTTCAATCTCGACAGTTGTGCATAATAGAAAATTTATTCTCTCTTTCTCTTTCAAAAATAAAACTGTGAAATCAACGTGCAACCACGGATAGTTATTCACAATATATTTGTGTTTTTAAATGATTGTAAAGAGATTCTGAAAAAATATCCCAGCTTAATTTTAATGAAACACGGGAAAATGTTGCCTTTATTTGTAGCGTTAGCAGAGCGACAGTCGATCGAATAAAAACGGAAATATCGCAATCCGGCAGTCCAACCAATCAAGGGAAAGTTTTAAAAACCAACTACTGTTAACAATATTGATAATTTTGATATGAGTGTGCTAAAACACACTATATCTACTATATATGAGCCATAAGCCCCGTGAGTGCGAGCGAGATAGACTGATTAAAAAGATTTATTGCCCGACCACTCAGTTGGTAACGCGAGCACTATAGTCAGCCATTCCATAAATCGTCAAACCATCGGGTAAACCATTCTTTGAAACTTTTGGCGTCCATTTCATTGTGATAATCTTCATTTTTACTTTTGATTACTCGAAATACTCATTTGGCGTCCAGTAACAATCCATGATTGAAACATCCAGCATTTCAAACTACAAGCCTACCTCCTTTCCCTATTTTATTAATTAAATCATCTTCCCCTTCAATATTAACTCACACGTACGTGTACGTGTAAATAAAACCATGGCTAATTAAGGAAAAGCGAAGACGTTTGTCATCATTTTTCCTTTAATGGGTCAAGTTTACTTAAAAATTGTAACCTGGCACGAACAATATCTTTTCTCTCTATTACTCGCACGTATTCATGAACTACCGCGCTCTAGCGCACACTATTCTTCATCCTTCTATAAATCAATAAGCGGATAAGTGACACACCGCACACGTCTGTCCCTAGCGCACCGATGATTTCTATTTCGGTACTGCTGCAGGTAGCGAGTGTTTAATATTAGGGATGTGTTCCGATATAAACAGCGAGCATTGCTCAGTACTCTCACTGGTGAAAAATTCGTTCCGTTGTGAACTGCCAGCATACTGCCGCAGTGCTCTAGGGAAATATATAAAATCATAAATCGCCATTTTTATACTGTGGGCACTGGCGCTTTCGAGGTAAGTTGCTCTCAGTACTTTGATCACGTAATCAAAAAACATAGCGGTGTCTGGAGATTTAACAGCTTTCACGAATGGTTATTAATATTATTAATCAATTTTCTTATTCGAATAAACTCGGACATTTAGTTTTGAAAGCAACAACATGCAATTTTTTTTCTTGTTGAACAGAAAACGTGTACTTACATGATAAATATTTTCATTTGTGAACAGTGTCGATAATGGGGATACATTGGAATGCGTTCTATTTTAAACACTTACCAGTATAGCAAACTAAAAAGGAACGGCTTTACAGTATTGACGTCACACCTTACAGTGGTCACAGTGTATATCGGAACACGGCCTATATAAGTTACCACGCTACGCTAAATTAAAAACACGTTTTCTCTATGTTACCTGTACGGTAATTGTTATTTTTGAGTTATAATTTATGAGAAAAACTGACTTTGGTTTGTATTTAATGCAATTACAACGATTTATAACTTAAAATATTATTTGACCGGTGAAAATATTTTATAGCTACTATATTTTGCTGACCTGACTGTTAGTACTTGCTGCCATTATTATATCATTTAATTATTTATTATTGGCTCGACTTATAATATCATACATTTATATGTAGTTAATTCTTTAACTACTCAAGTTTATCTGGTGGAAAATGCCACGAGACATTTAGTTTGTCTATTATTAATTTTAGTTTTAAAGGAGCCTACAATAAAGCTTAAATAAGTAAAAAATAAACCTTAATAGGATAACTTTTTCACATTTTTATGTAATAATAATTACAAGTAATAGTAATAAGTTATCTCTAGTCTGTGGTTTGGTCATGGACTTCTCCCATAGAATGGAATAAAAAGTGGAATTTTTATATATACATAACACGCCTGTCACCCAGAGGGATAGGCAGAGACTAAGGACTTCCATTGAGCACGATCCTGACACACCACTTTCGCATCCTTTACCTATATATCTACGCATACACGCTTGTCAGATAAGGGTACTCCTAACCTGGCCCATTTTCAATATATCATATATATAAGCCGCTCATTCCCGACTCTGCCGATTACACTGCAATGTAAATTTGCTTTGTCACTCTTTCCCAGTTCATTATTTCATTATTTGACCAAACCATCGAAGCATTTCTTTCTTAATCCTGGTCACGACATCATTTTGCACACCACATTTTTCTCTTATCACACAATGTCTCACCCTGTCATGCAGGTTCAGCCCTAGCATACTCATCAAAGACCGCAATTCTACAGCATTTATTCTACTTTTGTGCTTTTTCTGCCACACCCAACTTTCACTATCATACATTAAAGTAGGGATTAACACCGCATTATGAATTACCATACGTGCCTTTTTAGACATATTCCGACTCTTCATAATAGTCTAGAGCCCCATTCACTCTATTTCTTGCCATCACTCGTCGTTCTATATACATACATACATAAACACTCACGCCTGTCACCCAGAGGGGTAGGCAGAGACTACAGACTTCCATTTAGCACGATCCTGACATACCTTTCTCGCCTTTTCCACATCCATATACCTACGCATACATGCTCGTCGGTTAAGGGTACTCTTAATTTGGCCCATTTTTAGTATATCGCCAATTTGGTCGACAAACTTCCGCCTAGGACGTCCTTTTCCGACTCTTCCATTCACTTCTGCAACATATATTTGCTTTGTCAGTCTTTCCGCATTCATTCTTTCTACATGAACAAACCACCGAAGCATTCCTTTCTTAATCCTGGTCACCGCATCATCTTGCAAACCACACTCTTCTTTTATCACACAGTTTCTCACCCTGTCACTCAGATTCAGCCCTAACATACTCCTTAGCGACCGCATTTCTACTGCATTTATTCTACTCTCGTGCTTCTTCTGCCACACCCAACTTTCACTACCATACGTTATAGTAGGGACTAATACAGCACTGTGAATTGCCATACGTGCCTTTTTTCACACATTCTGACTTATTTTTACTTTTTATTTTTAATTCCCGACGTTTCGGGCGCTTTCCAGCACCCATGGTCACGGGGGACTGAGATGACTGACGTCCCGATGTCATTGTTAAACCCGGAGTACCTTCAGCTTTTTTTAATTATTGTTTATGGTCCGATCTATGCAAAATGAACTGACTATGTCCTGAGGTCTTGCAGTGGTATGCTTGGGTTTAGTTTTAATTTTATTGATTATAGGATCCCAAGCAGGTGGTAGTACCCAGCCTCCTTCTCTATTGAAATTAGGATGTTTTTTAATTTCAATAGCCTCACGTATCATCCTTGGTAGGAATCGGTGTTCTTTCGCGAGGATTTGTGGTCTATCAAATCTGATGTAATGGTTGGGGCCGTCTAGGATATGATCACAAACTGCAGACTTCCCGGAACGTTGATGCTTCACATCAGCTATATGTTCTTTTACGCGGGAACCCGCTGATGTGAAGCATCAACGTTCCGGGAAGTCTGCAGTTTGTGATCATATTATAGACGGCCCCAACCATTACATCAGATTTGATAGACCACAAATCCTCGCGAAAGAACACCGATTCCTACCAAGGATGATACGTGAGGCTATTGAAATTAAAAAACATCCTAAGTTCAATAGAGAAGGAGGCTGGGTACTACCACCTGCTTGGGATCCTATAATCAATAAAATTAAAACTAAACCCAAGCATACCACTGCAAGACCTCAGGACATAGTCAGTTCATTTTGCATAGATCGGACCATAAACAATAATTAAAAACGCTGAAGGTACTCCGGGTTTAACAATGACATCGGGACGTCAGTCATCTCAGTCCCCCGTGACCATGGGTGCTGGAAAGCGCCCGAAACGTCGGGAATTAAAAATAAAAAGTAAAAATAAACGCGATAAAATCCGTAAAAGTAGTTTTAATCATGTGCAATGTTCGCGTATACATTCTGACTTTTCACAATAGAGTGTAGAGCCCCATTTACTTTATTTCCTGCATTCACTCGTCGTTCAATATCCTTATCATATCTCCCATCCCTGCTGAATACACATCCCAAATATACGAACTCATCCACTTGCTCAATTAACTCTCCTTCTATTCTTATTTCACATACCGTTTTGCTTTCATCTCTTTCAAAAACCATCACTTTCGTCTTACTTGCGTTCACTTTCATTCCCCTTTCTTTTAATGACCTGTTCATTAATGTAACCATCATTTGCAACTCGGCCGCCGACGACGCAAGTATGACTTGATCATCGGCGTACAAAAGGCATTTGATGGTTAACTCACCCATTCTTAACCCGCATTCTTCAACTTTAAAATTTTCCAAACGGCTGTCCATAAATAGGTTGAACAGCCACGGGGAAGCTACACAGCCCTGTCTGACACCTTTATGGATGCCAAACCAGTCCGAGTAGACCCCGTTGATTCTAACACAAGCACTCGAGTCCCTATACAGAGACTTTAATGCCTATATCAAACCAGCGCTCAACCTAAATGCGTTCAGCGTTTGCCATAACACATCCCTGTCCACTCTGTCATAAGCCTTTTCCAAGTCCATGAACGCACAAAAAACTTTTTGGTTTTTCGCCAAAAATTTCTCCGCGATCATGCGCATGGAAAAGACTTGATCTGTACACCCCATTTCCTTTCTAAATCCCGCTTGCACATCCCAAATTTTTTCATCAGTTTCTTTCATCACTCTTTCAATTAGTACCTTAGCATACAGTTTTCCCACAATGCTAAGAAGGCTGATACCACGGTAGTATTTACAGTCCTGCTGCGACCCTTTTCCCTTATATATTGGGACTATCACGGCTTTGCACCAGTCTCCCGGTACCCGCTTTAGTTCCCAACATAAATTAAACAAGGTGTACAGCAGGCCTGCCACCACGTCCTCTCCAGCCCTTCGCATTTCGAGTGAAACTCTATCATATCCGGCTGCCTTACCTACTTTCATGCTTTTCATTGCTTTCATTATTTCATCTATACTTATCTCCCTATTTCTTTCATCTTCTTTCGGAATTTCTATTTCATTTAGTTCACACTTCTCCTCACTCATAAATACGCTTTCAAAATATTCCTTCCATCTCTTTAGACTAAACACTTCATCATTCAGGATACAGCCATTCTCGTCTCGTATCGCATCCAATCTAGGCTGTTTTGAAAGTCCCCTGGTATTTCTTACGAGTTTCCAGAACATTTTAATATTTGCCTGGAAGTTATCCGATATTCTTCTATCATTCTTATCCGTTCTTTCTTGCTTTTTCCTTTCAACTAATTCTTTTACTCTCTTATTTAAACGTTTAAACTCTGCCTTTTTTCTTTCATTCTCATCATTCTTACCGCCAGAATTACCAGCTTTGGTCGCTAGTAAATCTAGCCATGCTCTCTTCTTTGCTTCAACTTTCATACGTACCTCATCATCTCACCATAACGTATTGTCTTTCCTTTCATTCGTTCTCTTACTAACACCACATACTTCGGTAGCTGCATCCACTAAACCTTTCTTAACATTATGCCACACATTCTCCAAGTCTAACTCATTCACACACAATTCATCCAAATTACTTATATTTTCTCTCAGTCTGCATTTGTACTTGTCTTTCACATCTTCATCTTGTAACCTCTCAATTCTTATACGCTGTAACGCAGTGGTAGACACAGATGTCCTTTGCCGCCAACGTCTGAATAAACCCCTAATTCGGCATAAGACCAGGTAGTGGTCCGTCCCTACGTTGGACCCCCGGTAAACCCTTTTATCCACCACTGCGCTCCTCATTCTTTCATCCACAGTTATGAAATCTATCATGCTTCTATCATCACCTCTTTCCCAAGTATACATGTGAATCTTCTTATGACGAAAGAAGGCTTTCACCATTCTCATTTATACTTTCATCACCAAACGTTCCCAATATCCTTTCATAACCAAGCCTCCTCACCCCAACCCTTCCATTAAAATCTCCTAGCATAATAATATTTTCATTTCCCTTACACTTCATTAACACCATCCCTACCATTTCTATATCATACATCATATCGCATACTTCATCCATTTTATCATTCATTGCCCCACATACATTCAACGTAGCCAGACGGGCCTCTGCAATCCACTTTTCGCCTCACTGGGAGACAGAACGTGACGGGTGGCGAACCTCGTCGCCGGTTTTCCTCCCGGAGATTCTTCGCAACCCTGCCTCATTAAAGGGGCGCCGGGAACTCGGGGCCATTTCTTTTACTTTTTGCCTCATGGTGCGAAAACTAGGGTGTGGCATATTTTATGCCGCTACCACACGGCGAGTAGCCGAGTCTGTTCTTTCGGTTTTGTCGCTCTTTTAGCACCACCCGGGGGGAAATGTGTAGGGTGGGCCTAGGATTAGGTGGTCGAAACCTACGGACGCGAGGGACTTATCCGCCTTATCGTTCTATATCCTTATTAAAATAATTAAATCAATTTTTATACTAACCTATTTATAATTCATGATGACTATTATGTTAATCTTGCAAAAACTATCGCCATATGAAATTAAGAAGGTAAATAGTAAAAAATATTCTCTCTGTAAAATCAACGTAAACTAAACAAGTATCTCTCGTCCTAGGTACTTTCTGAAGAAGCTACTGAAGGCCCATGTGCTGTAGTCGCCTGTGGTCGGCGCGTTTTTATTTTACGCTTCGACGCAGTTAGCACTGAATTCAAGATAGCGCGCTCGCTCACAATTGACAGACCACCAAGTTCACTACTGCTCACGACTAAATGCTTGTTCCTCGCCGGGGAGAAGCCTCTTAAAGTGAAATTGCCCTCCGGCGCATTGGAAACCTTCGCAGTGGACGAACCGACCGTCGCTGCTGCCTTAAAAAGTCACTCTTCACCTAAAGCAATCATCCTTGTAAAAAACGAGCCCATTGAGCTCCTCATTTGTTTCGCGGAATGTGGCGTGTTCGTGGATGAAAACGGTAGGCGTACACGTAACGAAGACCCTAAATGGAGTTCGGCAGTACACGGTTGGGAGTTTGTGGCCCCCTTTCTTTATGCTGTAGGAACAGACAGAGTTACCATAATATACCTCAACGAAGAAGCATACAGAGCCCCGCCGTGTACCTGTGAAACGTCATCCACAACGTCCACTGCCTCTGAATGTTACGTGCCAGAAGTGTTCAATTACAAAGTGAATGAACCTGCCTTACTTGGAACAGCACCTAATGGAATAATTATAAGATCGAAGAGTGACGACGGTTATTCAGTTTCAATAGTAGACGGTCTCGCAGCATTTCGAAGCATAGGCGCCTCGGTTGAATCACTAGAAACAACTTCAGAGTCAAAAGGCTCTTCCACTGACTTGACGCTCTCATGCACTGACTTGTCACAACACGAACTGTCCAATGAAAGTGTGGAGGTGAATACAGGGTTTCTTGCCGATATAAGGAAAAGAGCGAAACAGCTTCGCAATGCAAATCGTAAGGGACAGTCTTCTGATGATGTGATCAAAGAAATTCTTACTACAGAAGTTGGACTGAAGCGGGTCTCATCTGGAAGGAAATCTCCAGCAGTAACTTCAGAGTTCGATTCCGATTCTGAAGGAAATTCCGATGAGAAAGGAACTGGCTCTACAAAAGGCACAGCTGATTTATGTGCTGAAATGTTTGCAAGGCAAGTGCGATTCAAATAGGATTGTGATACATAATATCCGCAACATTAACATGACTTACGTATTTGCTATATTATATTTAATTTAATACTATATCCTTTTACAGTTAATCATAATGAATAATATGGTGCATATCTGTACCTTGTTAAATTTTACTTACAAAAAAGATTTTGCTCAGTTGACTTCATATACTTTAATAAGTAATTGCAATAAAGTACTCTTATAATATATTTAAATAGCGCATCATTATGTAGTGATGAAGTCATCAGAAATTACAGTTTGTGTAAAGTTTTTTTTTTAATTTGTGTGCATTTTGATAGTATTAATTGTTTGAGTTTTGCTCAATACTTGTATTTATTTCTTAGTCATTTGTTAGTCCTTTAATTTTATTTATTACTTGAATATTTAAATGTTTCCGTTAGTTTTAGAATTCTTATAAATTTTGTAATTGACATATTTTTTCATAATTCTGTAATGTTGTTTTCATTGATCTTATATGGAATGACTTTTATCTAGGTGGTAGGACTTTTTGTCTATGATCCTTCTGGGTAGATGCCGCTCTCTTATCTAATCACTATGATCTGGTTTGAAGGGTATATAACGGGTGTAATTGGAAAGGCTTAGAAGCATTTCATCTTAAACCACACTGCGTCTGGTTCCTGCTTTTTTGAAGGTGTCTTAATCTAAATATCGCCTTATTTCAGATTTTTTCTTACGAATTAATTTTTAAGTCTGATAAGTATGAAGGTGGCTTGCCTATTTGAAATAAGAAATTCGTCACTATGTTTAATAATTTACTGTGATTTGATACAGCATATTAGTATGATGAATGTTTTAAGACTATACCAATAGAATAATTTTAATTGTAATTTATGGTAACTGATGTTATTGTTTATTATATTTTTTAAAATGAATGAATTGCGTTTCTTCTTTTACTGACACCATTAAGTAAACAATATTTGTCTTATTACAAAAAATAGTTTATAATTAATTATTTTACCATTTATATTAAACCAAAAAATATACAACATGTAACAAAAACCCTGTGGTTCCCGTTAAGTGTGTTATCAGAATCAGTATGCAAGCATATAGAAATGATATTTTATCGAAAAAAAAAAATAATTTTAATGAAAAAATTTTTTTTTTGCAAATTGTATGTGGTTTTATTTCCTCTCTCACACGAGTATCGGTAGTGCGGGGTCTTTGACAATCTTCTTACTCCTCGGCCGATGCAGAGATAATAAAACCACATACAATTTGCAAATCATTTTTTTTCATTAATATTTTATTAAATGTTTTTTTTTTAAATTATTTCCATATGCTTGGATACTGATTCTGATAATGCAGTTAACGGGAACCACAGGGTTTTTGTTACATGTCGTATATAATCACTAAAACATAGTGTTGCTACTACTACGTTTTAGTAGTGGTTATAGGTACTCATCTCCTCGCCGACTCTAAAACTAAAACGTAGTGTTTCAAGAAAATGGATAAATGATAAATGAAATCTAAAGTATGGCATTTGACTTCAAGTGTCAAGTTTTGCAACAAGTTTGTCATAACTTTAACCCAAGTTCAATAATATATAATAAAGCGATAGTCATCATCATCTGCATCAGGAGAGTTCACTGCTGGACATAGGCTTCTTTCCTACCTGATCCTCCCTGACTTGGCACAAGCATTATGTTTTGCATCCTGATTAACAATCGCCGTACCAGGTGTAAAATATTTGGAACGGCGTGAGGAGTTGCGATGGCAAGTCTCTGGCCATTTTTCTAAAACTCCTAAGAGCGAAGCCAGACAATGTGTTGCCGGTGCGTTGAGGTGCTAGTGTGGAGCGATGTTGTGCGGTGGCCAGCAGCACGAGCAGAGAGACGAGAAGGGGAACGACGAAGCGTTTCTACACTACGCTTTAAATATAATACTGACCTTACACAATACCGATTTACTGATACCAAGACGCTGCGGCATAGTAAGCAGCATTGCGACGATGGCGGCGCTACATGGGTGGCAGCCGGTGATTAATTCGAAATATATTTTGCATATTTCCATTTTAATAGCGCTCACTGCGTATAAGTGCCGTGACAAATAACTGTTTGTGTAATTTATATGATATTCGATTTATTTTATCTAAAATTTAAAGCACAATCATTTTATTTTATTGAACATTAATTTCTACCAAAATCACTGTCGCCAAACTCAACGAATGCAGACAGTAATTGTGTAACAGGTAAAAATATTTTGAAACGTTTTTCGTGATTCAATTTGAATACGAAATAAGTGTAAGATGTTATAACATATAACATCTTACACTTATTTCGTATTCAAATTGATGATGCGTAGTATATTTCTTTGAATCCAAAAAACAAATTGGACTTGATTGGTTATTCTGTTTATCAGCCCTAGGGGTAGGGATACTCGGAAACGCGTGTTCATCTACTCGCCCCAGACGGGCAGGATTATCGGAATCCGTATATAAACATACCAATAAAATATATAGAGGAGCATTTTTCAAAATAATGTGCGTGTATGCGTGTGTGCGCGTGAGTGTGTGCACATGCGTGTGCGCGTGCGCGAGAGTAATCAATGTTTTGTCAAATTTTTAATAAAATTAGTAGTGAAATTCGAATTTAATTGATTTATTAAATAAGGTTACTCATCGTTGCCGTCGTTTTTAAGTTTGGTAAAAAAAAACAATAATTAGGTGAATTATTATCTGGATCCAAGCAAACTGAACTAATCGAAAAAATCTTACCGCTACATGATTATAATCATAACAAATCCAATTTTTGCACACGTTGCATTTCATCATATCTATTAAATTCAAAGAATCACTTTTACAAAGGTGACAAATAAAAAAGCAAATTCTTCTACTTTTGATGCTAAGTGGTAACAATACTTTTACTCGACGCGTATTTTCTTTACGACATGTTTTCTCTCTAACATTCTTTGATGGTGGGTATTCTCCAGGCTTCAATGTACGGGACCCATTTCCTATTTGCAGCAGCGTTTGACGTCTTCAGCAGCCTTCAACGCTATAATCTTCATAACTAAATGAAATATTTTTATTATTTTATTTTAATTTTAATGCCGCGTGAGCAAATCTGTGGACAAAAGCTAATGTATTATTTTTGTATTTTTGGAATCAAATTTAATTTATTACTAGAGCTTTAAGCCTAAGCTTTCCTTATACTGAATGATATAATTTAATATAATAGTCAACAACACAATGCTGAACACACCTTTACGGTTACGTTAAGTAACAATCTCATTCCACTTATACATAACGTTACTTAGTGGACGTTACAAAGTGCTACCTCTAATTATAATAGTATTGATTTTATAATAAATAATATATCGAAATTGTCTTTCAAATTTTTTGAAAAATCTAGAAGCATGAAGGAGTAAAAAACTTATTACTTACTTGATAATGAAGGTTTCTTAATGGAACAATTTTTCTTACCTGCTAACCTCACTACACAAAGCAACAAACTGTGTTCAAAAATAAGTCAAAAGACCACATCTTTTTTGTAGGAGACGTGTAGCGTGTTGCCATTGTGTAAAAAATACACAGAATGATAGTTTATTTATGTTTCTAGTTGGTCTAATTGTCGTTACTTAGGTGGACAGTCCGCCTTGCTTAATTTTGAGTACAATATTAAAATTCACTTTATTTAATCGCATTTCATTATATAATTCATTAATTATAAAAAAGATTTCGTCTTATTAATCGAACTTTGAAATGATCATGGTCCGTGGTAGACATACCAAATTGTGTGTTTGTTTTAATGATTTTATCGTTTCGTTTTTTATTAAATTTAAATTGTTATTATAGTATAAAATAAAAATTCAAATAAGTAATTTAGTAGAAAAAAATGTTTCACTATTATTGGTGCTGTATCTGCTAAGCAATGTATTGTTAAAAAGAGTGGACACCACAATTTCGTCATAAACATTTTTTTTAATTGCCCACATACTTCTTGTTTGAAAAGTCACCTCTGAAATAAAAGGAGTGCTTCATAGGATTTGTGTTAGTAATTTCCTGGACATATTGCAGAATTTATAAATTACGTAATAATATTATTAAAAACGAGGAAGTTTTATTTGTATTATCATTACAGCCCTTCACAAATCCACTGCTGAACATCCCACGCCTCCCCCATAAAATGCCACAAAGCACGTTCCTGAGCCACCTGCATCCATTGACTTCCTACATGTCTTACCAGGTCGTCACTCCATCTAGTGGGGAGTCGCCCTACACTTCGCCTACCGGTACGAGGCTGCCACTCGAGAACCTTTTTTCCCCAAAGGTTATCGGTTCTTCGAGATATACGGCCGGCCCATTTCCACTTCGGCTTACTAATCCGTTGGGCTATGTCTGTCACTCTGATTCTACTATCTGGTTCTATCCTCATTCACGTCCTCATCACACGTATCACACGACACGTATTACATCACACCTGAGGATGCCTTGTGTAGAGGCGAAACATGTGTCGTATTATCGTCGATGGTGTGTCTTACCTGGAATAGTGGTATTGGAAGTAGTGGTGCCGGGAGTAGTGGTGTTGGGAGTAGTGGTGTTGGGAGTAGTAGTGCTGGAACGAGTGGTGACGAAGTTAGTGCATGCAATTGAGGGAGGGCGGGAGGTGCTCTTCAATCCAGGTAAGACACATCATTGTATTTAGTTAGCGGAGGGTTGCAAAGTAATTTATATTTTTATTCGGAAGTTAAAAATCATCATACCTAATTTAACACTAAATTGTGGCAAATTGTTGATGGAATTATTAAGCGTCTTGTTGCACGCCATAATTAATGCCCGGTATATGGCGGGTGATTATTAGCGCCATTTAGTATCAAGTAGCAGAAATAGGAGCGACCAAGATCTTACTAGAACTTTCCCACTACCGCCATCTAGTGTCGAGTGGCGAGGGCTTTCTGGAAGATTCTTTGCTAGAACTTTCGACATTCTACTCGAACATTCTAGATGTTTTCGGTGGAAAAGGTCCTATATAAAGTCGGTATGGAGCGCAACCAGGGCAGTATTGAATTTGCGACACAAGCGAATTGTCTTGTGTCATTGTCTGAATGTTGTAAGAGCTGGTATAATCATAGGCTGAGAAGCATTCCATCTTAGGGCTCAGGGCGTCAGCTCTGTTAAGCGAGAACTAAAACACGCAGCCGACTTCGCCGCTCTAGCTTGCTACAGATTTATTAATCTGTATTTCATCTGTAATTCACTCACTCTTATGACTAACATTCTGTTTTGTTGACGCTAACTAGAAAGACAAGCACGAGTATTTTTTTCTTAAAAGCCAGTAAGCGACTCTTCGGAAAAAGGACTTACTGTTGCTATAAATAGCAGCATGTGGAGAATGGAGAGAGTGCTAGGAGTGGGTGGTGATGGGACTAGTAGTAAAGATAGTGTAAGGCTCCGCAGCGTCTATTTCATTTGAGGATGCCTCGTGTAGAAGCGAAACACAAGTCGTAATATACAGGGTAGTGTGTCGTTCCTAGTGTGGTGGTGTTGATGCTGGAAGTGGTGGTGAAGGGGATAGATAGTACACGCACCTGAGGATGGGAGGTGGGTGCTTTTCAGACTGGGCAGGATACATCATTGCATTTTTCAACAACAATATAATGGATTTCCGTAAAGTAATGCTGGATTCTCTTAATTATCGAAGAAGTTAATTATTTTGGGCGTAACAATCGACCAAAACTAACGTGGAACTCTCACCTTAGCAACGTATGTCATACGGCTAAAATTGTTTTAGGTACGTGCAGTCGTATGGTTGGGAACAACTGGGGCTTACGTCCCAGTATGATCCTATGGCTGTACAGCAGCATATACGCCCCCATTGGTGTAATAAGGCCAAACAAAAGACGACTGCGGACAGACTACATAGTCTACAAAGGACTGCCTGCTTAATGGCAACTGGAGCAAAGCGATCACCGCAGCTCCTCATGCAGTTTTGTATATATCCCATCATATTACGAGTTTTCTTTGATAGTTCTATAAAAATAGTGGAATCGTTATTCCAATCCACGACAGTAGGTAAGTATTTTTATTTTCAATTATTTTATAAAAAACTTAAGTATCAAAGTTCACGGGTGAAGCGAATAATGACGAGCGTATAAACCCGATTCGGTGCTGACCGTATGGGGATGCTGAAAGTCGCTCACAGAGCTATGGAGAGGGCTATGTTAGGGGTTTCTCTGCGTGATAAACTCAGAAATGAGGATATCCGTAGTCGAACCAGAGTAACCGACTTAGCCCAACGGATTAGTAAGCTGAAGTGGCAATGGGCCGGCCATATAGCTCGAAGAACCGATAACCGATGGGAAAGAAATTTTCCCGAGTGACAGCCTCGTACTGTAGGGCGACCCCCCACTAGATGGAGTGACGACCTGGTAAGACATGCAGGAAGTCGATGGATGCAGGTGGCTCAGGACCGTGCTTTGTGGCATTACTTGGGGGAGGCCTATGTTCAGCAGTGGACTTGTGAAAGGCTGTAATGATAATGATGATAAACCCGATAGGAATACACACGAGCGTTCCGTAGGGCCTGTGCTCACAGACGGCACGGCAATGGCACGTCATGTCATTTTTTTTTCATAGAAAAAAAGATTTTCGACGTTATTTTAATCTTAACTAATATTCCTTTATTTCAACACAAAAAGACTGAAACGTCTCGCGAGACACCGCGTCATGCTGCTGCACGTCACGGCATTGCATTGGATGCCGCGGCACGTCGCTGCATCACGTGAACGCATAGGTTAATTTATGTTGTTAAATGAATATAAGTGATAAGTAATTGAAACAAGGTTGAATCCAGTCCGTTGCGGCGGCGATCTCAGCGACTTGCGCGAACGCCCGATACACGAGTGCATCTTGACTTCTTTGGCATGCCGCGGGATGCCACAGGATTTTTCGGCATGCTGAAGTATGCCTTGCCACGCCCTGCCGTCAATCAGGGACCGACATCAAGTGGTGAACAGGCGAATACTTGGGGCGAGTAATGAGAATACCCGAACAAGGTGTTTACATGCTCGTACTCGTCTGTGCTCGGCGATTATCTAAACGTTGCATAACAACACAGATATCGAACATTTTGTTATAAGAAAACTTATGTTTAGTGTATTGGCGGCTGTGGATTACTACACTACCTCCTAATGTCGTAAGAAACGACAGAGGTCAAAAAGGGAGAGGGAAAAGTGTAAAACTGACACAGGAGATAGGCAGCAGCATCTTTCCTTGTGGACTATTGTAGGCTGCTATAAATGAATGAATGAACAATCATTAACCGCCCTACTTACAGAGTGTAGAGGTAAGGAGTACAGACTGTGTATTAAAAAGTGTCCGTAGGAAAGCATTAAATAAGGGTGGCGCCCACTGACCTCTATATTATGTACAAGTACGCTGGACTGGCTATACCATACAAAATGTGTGTACCAATTTGAAGCACCCCTAACGGTTATCTTGGAAACTAAAATTGACATAATATGCCAGTCTGTTATCTTATTTAAATTGTCATATTTAAAAAAAAATCTGTATTTTGAACTTTTAAACTAAAAAAAACGAACGTGTTTTATGTTGTTTGATTGTATATAATATTAGTTACATAATAAGAATTATTTTTGATAAAAATTAGAGTGTGCGTAATCTGTAATTCTTTCCTACCCACGGACGACGGAGTAATTAGGATAGCTCGCGTTAAGACCACGGTTGGGTCTTACCTACGTCCTGTTGTCCGTTTGTGCCCCTTGCCTCTTCCATAATTTAAATTAGATTTCTAGATTAAAATTGTAGTTGAATTTAGGTAATCTTAGCGTTAGTTAGTTATTTGTTAGTTGATCTTAGCTCTAGTTGTTTAGTTATTTTTTTGAAGGAAATCCTTCAAGGGCGGGGGGAGATGGTTGCGCGGAAAACCATTCGCGTTTTTATTTTTGACGGTAGGAACTTGCTGAATCATTATTCCCTTCCTAAACGATATCATTCGTACCCTCCTATCGACACATCGGGGTGATGGGGTGGGAGGGGAAAGAAGACGATTCTAGAACATCGCGCAATCACCGGAGCCGAGGATATATAAGACACGCGCGACCGACGCGCTAGCTTCTTCCCGCCGCAGCCATCGTTGAACTACAACGCTTCTCTCTTCCCGCGCGCTCGTTTGGAAACACCTCACTAGTGGAAACCGCTTTGGCCTGGAAGCAGTCGAGCTCCAGGAACCCGCCTCACCTCGTGTGAGATATCGTCGCGCACCGCCTCTCTCCGGAGTGTTCCAGAAGTCGCTATAGTGATCGACAGGATAGAAGAAACCCCGGTGAGTCAGTATTCCTTAATTTACTGCCTGATTAATATTTAATAATTGTTTTAACCGTTTCAATTCTGTGTTCTCCTCATCAGGCAGGATTCCTTTCATCGATTTGGCAAGTAATAGTTTTAGTTTAGGGGAAGAGCGAGTGCATTGTACCGCATGCTATAGTAGTCGCTTTTACGTAAGCGTAGAAGCAATCGCAAATACAGTCCACTTTAGTTAATATCTCGCGTAATAGGTTTGAGGTTTGACCGGGGAACTAGATTTTCGGCAGCCTTAAACACGTGGCTCCACCATTTTATGGTCCTTCGAGCCGGATCTGGATTGGTGTTTAGTGGTTATCCAACCATTTTCTGGTAGAATTATTAAATTAATTGTTTAGATAACGCACTCTAATTTATGGAATAGACTTAAATAGTGTTCGTTTAAATTAAAAATTTGATTTGGTACTCGCAAACAGAATTATTCATTTAATAGCGCTCGTATTTGGTTAAATTTAAAGCTTATTAAACAATTGAAACGGTGTGATAGCAACCGTTTGATACGCTTACCCACAATTTTGATAAAATTATTAGGTTTAGCAAACGACGCGTAGACTCGACCGCAACGGGTGTTCGATCTAATTACGTAATACGGCACGCCGAGTGTTCATCCTACGTCGTTTATGTGTGTGAGATTAATTGTGATTAATATAACTTTTTTATAATAATTTAAAATGGCAGTTAGTGGAAGTGAAATCAAAATTAAAACGCTTTATGCCAAGAGGGACATACTCTTTTCGCGTGTGCAGAATATAAGTGATTATATAAAGAACATTAATATAGAGGCAGTGCGGGAAGCCTTTTTGAATGAAATCGAAACGATAGATACTTTGCGGATAGATTACGAAAGAATATTAGACCAAATTAATCATTTGGAATTACAAAGCGACCCGAAATACATAGTGAACTACCAACCGCTGCTGGCATTCGAAGATATGTTGTGTCGCGTAAAAAAGAACTGCAAAACTCCTACAATCTCTCAATCAAAGCGAAGCAAAGCCGGAAATACAGGTACGCCCTCGTGACTCAATTAGGTTACCGCCAATAGATATTCCGGTATTCAATGGTGATATTAAGACGTGGCCCTTCTTCTTCAGTAGTTTTCAAAACAATATACACAACAACCCATCGTTATCGGACGCTGAAAAATTATATTACTTAATTAGTAAACTTAGTGGCAGAGCACAGTCGATCTGCTCGGGTTTTACACCTACAGCAAACAATTACTTATTAATATTTGAAACGCTTAAAACTAAATATGAAGATAGGAGAATGTTAGCTTCCGAATATTTGAACCAGATATTCGATCTTAAACCTATATCATCCGCGAACATCAACGGCTTAGAGCAGTTTCTAGATAAATTTGTGGCATCGGTAGCTGCACTTAAGAATTTGAAGTTTAATGACCTTATGGACGTCGTGTTTCTCCATATAGCATTAAAGAAATTAGACTCCGACACCGTGCGTGCGTTTGAAATGGAGCATCGTAGCTCGGAGATGCCTTCCTTTCATTCATTAGCATCGTTCGTGCGAGATCAAATAAAGGTGATGCAGCGCTCTCCGAACGTTAAACAGGAGATTAAAAGGTGCGTCGACCGTAGACAGACCCAACCATCTAAAATAGCAGGGTCGTTAACTTACGTAACCGCTACGCCGACATCACTCCAGCATACTTGTATAGTATGTAAAGATAAACACGGTAATTTATATAATTGTGCGACTTTTCGTAAATATTCACCAAGCGAACGTTATAAGTTAGTAAAGACAAACAACCTATGTTTGAACTGCTTAAGCGATAAGCATTTAGTTGCAAAATGCAATTCGAGTTCCGTATGTAGCAAGTGCGCCAGGAAACATCACACGCTATTACATTTTGAAAATAGCAACATAGCGGCGTCAAGTAAGGCGGATAAGGAATTCACCCCTACTAAGGTCAACGATTCTAGCGGTCGACTTGGTGATGTCGCTCTGTGCTCATTGGCAAATATGGGAGCACAACCTCCTTCAACCGTGTTACTGGGTACGGCGCGTATTTTGGTTAGGGATTCGCGTGGAAACGAACAAAGCATCCGTGCACTGCTGGACAGCGGAGCCCAAAATAGCTTTATAACACGACAATGTTGTCAGCGCTTAGGTTTAGTAATAAATAGGTCACTTTCATGTCCTGAAGTTAAAGGCATCGGAGGTACTAGTAAAGCGACACAGGGATATATAAATTTAAAATTTTATTCTCGGATAGATCGTAATGTTAACTTTGATATAAATGCACTAGTAGTAGATAGGGTCACTGAACGGTTGCCAACCGTTTCGGTTGACACCTCGGCAATGATTGAATTTAAAAATTTGACTCTAGCAGACGACACTTACGCCGTTCCTGGAAACATAGACATGCTCATTGGGGCATCGCTTTTCCCTTATCTTTTGTTAAACAATAAGGTCAGGGGCAACTCCTCGCATACCGCGCCTTACGCACTGGAAACCGTATTGGGCTATGTGATACTTGGCTCCGCCCCCATCCTAGATAGTATTTCGGCAACCTCTTATTGTGGTATGGCTGTCGAACCGCTCGAGTCGTTAGTCCGCAAATTTTGGGAGATGGAGGAGGTGAACGTCCCACCCATAGCTAGTTCAGGTGACAGGTTATGCGAGGAAATTTACGTCCGCACGACCGTTCGTGATCGCGACGGTAGATATAGTGTAGCGCTACCCTTTAAGGGAGATGTTTTATCTCTCGGCGATTCGCGTCAAATGGTAGAAAAGCGTTTCTACAGCTTGGAGCGTAGGATGCTCGCTTCGCCCCAGTTAAGGGAAGCTTACGACGGCGTCATTAACGAATATATAAGAGAAGGTTACATATCGCTTGTGGCTTCGAAATTAGATAGCTACGAAGACACACCGTCGTATTTTATACCACACCACGGAGTCATTAGAGAGGACAAACTTACATCTAAATTACGTGTAGTGCTCGACGCTAGTGCTAAAACTAGCACTCACCTGTCGCTTAACGATATCCTCTATAGTGGGCAAAATTTACAGGGCAGTTTATTTAATATAATAGTCAATTTTCGTTTGTTTAGTATAGCACTATCCGCCGATATTCGCCAAATGTTTCTTTGCATAGGGGTCCGTGAATGCGACCGTAGATTCCAACGCATTTTATATCGTTTCAACCCAAAGGAACCTCTAAGTATGTTTGAATTTAACCGCGTTTGTTTTGGTTTAAAGTCGAGCCCATTTCATGCGTTACGCACGGTGAGACAGCTCGCTCACGATGAAGGTCCCTCTTATCCTAAAGCTAAGAGGGCAATTGAGAGCGGATTATATATGGATGATTTTGTGTATTCGGTCGATAGCGTGGAGGAGGCCACCCTAACCACCGCCGAGGTTATAAGGCTCATGAAATCGGGTCAATTCGATCTTGTGAAGTGGACTAGTAATTCGCGTACGGTTTTAGATACAATCCCACTATCACACTTTCTTCTTTCCTCATTTTCCCCCAAACTCCAGGGCCATAGCCAAGTGTCGAAAGGTCGCCTGATGATGTCGAGCCACGTTGGATGTGTGTTAGTGGGCTGCGGCTAGAGGAGATTTCTCTCCCTGTACCGCTGTAGTCCAGGTGGAGTCGTCAGGGAAGAGGAGTGTTGGTATGGCGATTGACGATGCGATGCCACTCGACTATCCTTCGCGACTTTGGTGAGGCTGCACCACTTGATGCTTCCAAGTGCTTGGTTTTTCCTGGCTCCATTCACATATCGGGCTTGGGGGGTCCGTAGTGCAGGTGGAGTCAGAGGCCGCAAAGGGCAGTTTCCTTGTGTTTCTGGTGCGCCTTATCTGAGTAGAAAAACGGGGGGAGAAGTCAGCAACTAAGGAGGGGCTGCCATTGGGTGACTGGTACCGGAGGGGCAGCGGGTGTGCATGAAAGCGTTTCCGTGGCTCTGTCAATTTGCGGCGCAGGTAGAACACCATGGGGTTTTAGTAAGTGCGAGTCTAGAGATATAATTCTCTCTCGAGTCTCAAGATTTAATTTGTGCTTTAACTTCGTAGTGGCCCTACTTTAGTTTATTTCTTATTTACAAATTCTGGCCATCGTTTACATTCACGGTTTTTGACAGCTTCCTCTTGCACAACATTCACCGATAAAGGCAATTAAGTGTTCGATCAAGAACCCACGGGTTGCGATATGACAAGCCCCCTAGAATACGCGGCACTGCCGAAGCTGGAAAGTTTAGGAGGATAAACTTAGGAATGAGGATATCGGCAGTAGAACCAGAGTGACCGACATAGACCTACGGATTAGTAAGCTGAAGTGGCAATTGACCAGTCATATAGCTCGTAGAACCGATAACCGACGGGGAAAAAGGTTCTCGAGTAGCAGCCTCGTACTGGCATGTGAAGTGTCGTAAATTCCCCCACTAGATGGAGTGAAAACCTGGTAAGACATACAGGAAGTTGATGGATACAGTTGGCTCGACCGTGCTTTGTATGCCTCCTTGGGGGAGGGTCTATGTTCAGCAGTGGACTTGTAAAGGGCTTTAATGATGATGAATGATAGTGGCATTATATTAATATGATACATAAATAGAATTGACGTTACGAGTAGAGTTCATCTATCCATAGAGTCCATTCTATTTATTTAGGTATACGTAGGGTATAAGAATATTTATCGATATATTTTGTCACACTGTCTTATCCCTATTATTAGTTTCGTGGACGTGCACTTCTGCTGTCAGCGCCAAAATGGCGCAAATCAAATTGCCTTATCATTTCACGGTGTATAGCCAGTCCAGCGTACTTGTATATATAGAGGTCAGTGGTGGCGCCCCTATAGATACAGTCTAAATTTTAAAGAACGTGCCGAAAAATATTAGTTGGATAGACGACTTTTTCGAGGCTATATTTACTAAATAAAATTAGTTTAGATTTTAGAGCTACTGAGCAGTTAGCAGTACACTTCACACCGTCGACAACTGCTAAGTTCATTTCATGTAGCTGTTTTCTGTAGCTATTCCAGCGCTGTTGTGGAGAGTTTTTGAATTGTTATTTATTGCTTACAGATGGACACTTTTTCAACTATTCTTCTATGTGACATGGTTATCCTTACCTTTATACTCCATGGCCCAACTGTTAGGCAATGGCATATTATCTGAAAGGCTTTTAGAGCAGTAGAGTTCACACCGCTGCGTTGCCCAATGCGTATTGATGGATATCACATACCTTGAATGTATTTTAGTTTTCCTTCACCGCCGATCACGTGTTGAAAGGCGATGAAGTTTAAATATATATCGAATAAGTTTTACCATCATTAACCCTTTCCCTGTCCCATGAAATATATATGAACTATCAATTATTTAACTATTAAGTCCGTTTCGCGGACAGGGAAGCTGTTAAAGCAAATCACAAGTTTAAGGCCGAATACGACGCGATTGACCTTGCTCGTTTCGCAGCAAACCACGCGCCATCTATCGAACATCACGTGTGTTACCCGTACGCTTTGTTTATATAGACATGTACAATATAATCAAAGCCGTAAGGGCTTTGATTATATTATATTTGACTGAGCTAGCTCAGTATACAGAGTAGTGAACACAGAGAGCATTGCTTACTTCTTAATTAAATCTTTCTTATTTCTAATATTAGTTCCTATAGATTATAAATTCTGTACTTTACTCGTTATAAAATATTGTTCGAAAAGTTATTGAATTGATAACGGTTTTTTTTTCTTAATTGGTGCATCGTACGTAAAGAACCTCATATAACTGAAAATGTTTGTTCTTGTGAGTCTTACAAGATGCCGTAATGCAAATTGTATTATTTATTCATGCATAAATAATACAATTTGCATTACGGCATCTTGTACTCTCACCGCCGATCACGTGTTGAAAGGCGATGAAGTTTAAATATATATCGAATACGTTTTACCATCATTAACCCTTTCCCTGTTTTTAATTTTTTTTTCTTAATTGGTGCATCGTACGTAAACATTTTTACGTAAAAGAATTTTTCCTGAATAAAAATTCACAGAGTTTTGGAAGAACAATCAGTTTCAAATATCATTTCTTAACATTTTTTATTTGTTGGTATATTCATTTATTTTAAAATTTTAAAACGGCAGGCACCTTTTGAAGGAACCGAACAAGCCTACAAAAAGGTTTTAACGCTTAGAATTACTTCAGGTCAAAGTTGTAGTGAAGAGAAATACATTAAATTTCGCCAGTTCTCTTCGTATTCGGCCTTAATACTAAATTTGTGTCACTCCTAAATACATGGTCCTGAAAGACATTAAGACACATGTTTGGCTTTTATTGATATTCGGTAAAATAAGTAAGAAGAGTTTCTGGATTCTTTTATTTACAATCTTATACATTTTACATTCTATTATGTGAAGTGCGGTCGGAGTCGAACCTAATTTCCATTAATCTTCAATCCTCATCTCTTATAGAGACTACGAGACGTTTTTTACCTATCTGATGATTTCGTAGACCCGATTTCAACAACGGGATGTACTTAAAAAGTGTACTACATAAATCTGACAAAAGGCAGAGATCTCTTTTATTCACAAAAACAATGTACAACACAAACAATTATACTACACCTTGTTAACTCTGACAACCTATGCCTAATGAATTATATCTTAAACTCAGTCGAGAAAGTATTGTATAATACAAGGATCATATTTATGGATAATTATATTTATTTCATTACATACACTGGGATTTCACATAAGACAATAGATATAACACATCCCGACTCGCACGTAACCGTCACACCTACATTATTTTATACATAGAAAGGCATACGATCTGAGGCAGTTTTAGCAATTTGTCGAGGTATATCTCCGATACTATACTATTTAACGGTTCGTTACTGGAAGAGCACATTTATTGTCTAGACATCAGGCCGCCTAAACAGCATTATCAGAACTCATTTTATAAATAACTAATTTTGTATATATAATAAATTAAATAGGAGTGCATTAAATAGAAGAATTAGTTGTAATCGAATAGTGCAAATTAGCACTCTTCCAATTCGGCAAAAACTTATGTATAAAGTAAACAAAACAAAATGTCCCCATTCATAACTACGTAAGTTTCGGCGCCGCCTACTGTGCGGTAGACCTACGCGCGTTTGAGATTTCACATAACATTATCACTGCCTATGCAACGTAATATGCATCGCACAAGAAAACTCCATTATAGAAGTAATTTTAAGATATTTTTTTATACAAAACTCAAAGGTAGGAATTTTAATATTTTATATAAAAAAGTTAAAAATGCAATTTTATTTTAATTGCTCCACATATAAATGTTAGAGTTTTGCGCAGCGGCAGCAATTGAATAAACCGTACAATGTCTGTTACGTTTCACAGCAAAAGCTTTCATGACAGAAGATTCAGCCCTAAGCTCAAATTACTAATATTTGCTGTCGCATTGCGTTCAAGTTTTATATTTCAACTAGTTCTTACAGACTGCTCGTATTCGACCTTTTGAGTTAGTTAACATGAACAATGCAATGCTGCTAACAAATTTTAGTTTCACTTTGGAGCGCTGTCATTGTTTATATAGTTAGTCTTTTCTTTTTGATATAGATGTTTTGGCGTGGTCAATTAGCAAATCTAGTGCATTCTATTGTCTTGAATTGCAGTTTAATTCAGGAACCCTCTACATTGCGGGGCGCCGCAAAGGCAAGGAATCTTCTCGTCCTCGAGCGGGAACTTGTAGTCGTACGTGATCTCTTCGTCGACGCCGATGGGCTGCTTTGAGTATATCACAATTTTCTTCTGCGACTCGATTGTTATAATCTTCGCGTAGCAGTTTGGCTGTAAACACATATTATAATATATCAGTACACAGTAGCTGCAATCGCAGTGCGTCAAAACTAGAGCTAATGCATTTTCTCTCGTCTGCAGCACAGCAAGGTTCATTTCTGAATCTCGACAACAGCGCCACCTACAGCGACAATTGTAAATCTAAACCATCCAGGGACCCTTCCAAACGCACACCAAAACTTTCATTCAACTCAGTCGAGCTATTTTCAAGGTTAAGCGAGACTAACGCACAGCAATTGATTTTTATATACAGAGAAGATTACTAAAACAACCATGTTCCTATCGAAAGCTTGACAATGAAAATGTGTGTTATAAGAACTTATTCATTTTATCCTCTCAAACCCCAAGGAGGTGGGTTGAATTGTTAATTGCAATTAGTGGTGAAGGATGAATGAGGATAGAAAAAAAGGATGGTGACAGCACTTCCTTCCCTAAACCCTTGAGGGGGGGATAGTGTAACTTTATTTCTTTTACCAAGTGGTCGCATGCGACCGCGGCCATATTCCGTCAAAGCCTTAGCGATCTCATGAGACCGCACTCACCCATACCACTTTAACCCAAAAAAAACTTATATTTACAGACTACTTTTCTATGAAGAAGTTTGGCATTATAGGCTCAAGCTGAAATTTCCTATCCTCTAATGAAATAAAAAGTAGTTAGTTTATGGTTTTTTATTTATAATCTACGTTCATTTCGTACGCCTATTTCATGTGGCGTGTTAGTGTTGATTTTTGGATTTTTAGGGTTCCGTGGTCAACTAGGAACCCTTATAGTTTCGCCATGTCTGTCTGTCCGTCTGTCCGTCCTCGCTTAATCTCTGTGACCGTTAGCACTAGAAAGCTGAAATTTGGTACCAATATGTGTATCAATCACGCCGACCAAGTGGTAAAATAAAAATTGGAAAAAATGTTTTATTAGGGTAGCCCCCCTATATGTAATGTGGGAAGTGATTTTTTTTTTAATTTCAACCCTAACGTGTGATATACGCTCACCGGCACGGAAACTTGGCCACTCGTGAATTTGCTGATTATTTGCACTGAAACGTTTTTTTAACAGTAAATTAAGGGTAGATGCATTCAATAAGTGTCTCTAATGGTTTTAGAACATAGAAATTTAATGTTTACTTCACCGAAATTTTTCTTTTCAAGATAACATGTTTTCACTAAAATTAACATCTTTCCATTGTCACTTTAAAAACACTACAAAGTTAAAAATTAAGTCTGTTTCTTTATTGTCTATCAGTTTTAATATCGGGTGTTTCCTCCTCTAGCCCTGATAACCGCTTGCATTCGATCTGGCATGCTTTGAATGATGTTTCTGACATCAACTTGCGGTATGCTGTCCCAAGCGGCCAGCGCTGCATTTCGGAGCTCATTTAGAGTTTGTGGCGGTTTGGAGCTGGACTTTATCTTTCTTTTGAGCATACCCCATACATGCTCAATTGGATTTAAGTCCGGGCTACGAGCTGGCCACTGTAATTTTTGTATTCCAACCTCTTCCAGATATTCCTCTACACAATGTGCGACGTGCGGGCGTGCATTATCGTGCATGAGGAATTGGTCGTGTCCAATGAATCCCGAATAAGGCATTACGTGCTCCTGAAGAACTTCCTCGATGTATCGAGTAGCTGTAAGCCGATTATCGACGATGACCAACTCTGTACGTGCGTCGGAACTTACACCTCCCCATACCATTATTGAGCCTCCATGGAAACTCACAGTTTGGGTGGTGGTAATGGGTAGAAACCTTTCTCCTCTTTTTCTCCACACTCGTTCTCGACCGTCTGGAGCACGTAAAGCTATTCGACACTCATCTGTGAACAACACTCTAGCCCATTGCTCGTGGGTCCAATTGACATGTTCTCTTGCGAACTGAAGTCGGGCTACTCGGTGCTGTCTGAGAAGTTCTGGACCTCGTGCTGGTCTACGAGCTTTTAAATTCACTTCCTCCATTCGTCTTCTCACCGTACGCTCACTAACATTAACGCCTCTTGCGATTTGGAGCCGCTGGCGTATCTCAACAGCGGTCAGGTAGCGGTTTCTCAAAATCTCCATAACAATAAAACGATCGTCCCGGGCCGATGTGCACCTTACGCCCCCACTGCCTGGCCTGCGGGTGTAGCGGCCTGTCTCCTGGTATCGTTTCAGTGAATACTGCATTGAGGACCGTGGTACGTTAAGCACAATAGCAACTTCACGCTGTGTCAGCCCTTGGTCAATTAATGCTACTGCTTGTGCAACTTGTGCTGGTGTTAATGGCATTTTTATTGGCTTTAAAGCACCTTTAGTTATTTAATTAAGACACAAGATCACAATAATTGAATAACCTTACAGTAAACTTTTCACAACACACAAATTTAAAATGTGAACTTAGTCGCTCAAATGACCCGATTCAACTAAAAATTAAAGAATTCGTCATGGTGCACTTAAACATAATGAATTACCCTCTTGAACTTGAGGGTAAACATTTTTTGACATACTTGCATAACAAACATTCATCAGAAACACTTAAAGCTTTTGCTATCGCGAGATAACCGCTTGGCCAAGTTTCCGTGCCGGTGAGTATTGGAAAGATATTTAAAAATGAATAGGGGTTTACTAAAATCATTTTTTGATAATGTCAATAATTTCGGAAATAATCGCTCCAAAAGTAAAAAAAACAATGTGTCCCCCCCCCCTCTAACTTTTGAACCATAAGTTTAGAAAATATGAAAAAATCTGAAAAGTAGAACTTTATAAGGACTTTCTAGGTAAATCATTTTGAACTTGGATGGAAACAACAGTACTCACTACCGGGAGCAGTTGCAGGAGCGCGGAGCGCTGCTGGAGCGCGAACATAATGGATACCCACCTTTAAACTCATAAGTGGGAACACTTATTGTGACGGACGAGAAACTACGGAACCCTACACTGAGCGTGGCCCGACACGCTCTTGGCCGGTTTTTTTTCTAATGTTTTATTAGTGTTTAGTATAGTGTTTTATTATAAAATTGTTGTAAAAGTTTTTGTGTGAATGTAATTTATCTTTTTACGTAAATAATTTCGAGTAATATATATAGAAATTATTGTGATATTCAAGCTGCCGTTCTGTGCTGGGTGAGTTACACTTTTAACTATGAAAATATAATTAAAATCTAGTTGTTATGAAGTAAAAGCACTAAAACAAATAAGTTATTATGCATGGTTACGTTAGTGGTCTATGTAATGCAATATAACATAGAAGATTCTGTTGACCTGTATAAGAAACAACTTTCAAAACATGTTATCAATTGGCATGGCATCGTATCATATAGCATTAGCCGACGTACGTTGCAACTGTGGTTGATGAAGCGCGCCAGGTTGCCGCACTTGGTGGCGTCGATGATGGTGTCGAGGTCGATTCGGAACAGGTACGAGCTGCCGATGCCCGTGGCTTCGTACTGCGCCTCGCGCACGTCGGCCACGATGGGCCGGATCATCTGCCCCACGTACTCTATCACCATCTCGTCCGCCGCGATCGGCTCCTGCGCATCCACCGATACAATGAGTTCAATTGTGAAACTTATTATAACTTCAACATAAAGCGTAATAAAGCATAATGAAACCCTAGTTAGTAAAACAGTTGTAAACCCCTTTGATGACCGAACGACCTATGCCGCCGTCCGCGTTGATATTTACTATTTACGCTGTCATCGCAAATATTCTAGGGGAGGTCACAAATTGGTATTAAATTATTTTTGAATATTCTAATAGTCATTATTATTTATTAACATTATTTATATGCTTATAAGTTCAAAACATCTACGGAACAAGATTATTTTTATTAATGCAAGTAAAATACATTCATAAGTGTTGCAGTGCAAAATATTTTCGTGACATTTTCTTTTTATAGATGCTTTCACTTTTCGTTGTTAAATTTAATTATAAAGTGTATTCGCATAAACAATTTGATGAAAAAGAGAGAAATCAAGTATATATTTATTTTTCAAAAATAACAATTAAATGTAATAACAAAAAAAGTAAGCGCTAATAAAACACGTTTGTTCCAACCGCATATATTGTATATCAGGCTCAATGGAGTGCCCTAGCACAAGTTTCTCCCGCCCCTGCCCCCTGCCCAGTAAAACCCCGCCGTTACTCCACACAAGCACATTTGTTTTCCAACTGTTACTCTCTTTAAATTGTGGTCTTAGCGTAGTAATAGCCTATTTACTCTTGTCTTAAAGACACCCGGATTGTAATCGGCTAAAAAGACAGACGTCGGAAAATTATTCTTCATTTCTCTATATTGTCTTAATACTTTCTAGATGCTTTGCATAAAAACGAAATTTTAACACACATTAAAAAGATGCTTTTGTCGTTGCACGCTTTGAAACTAAACGAGTTTTCAAAGCGTGCAACGACAACAAATGCTGTGTGGAGAACCACCGACCATTGTGTGCATATTGTAATATTAAAATTAGGCAAATAATATAATTTACGAAAAACAACGAATAGTTGTGCGTACGATGTACATACATGTATCATAAATGTAGTTTACCTGAGCAAAAAGACCCCAATCATGGATACCGGACTTGGCGAACTTCAGTTGCTTCTTTCTGAACTTTAATTGATTGAATTTCAGCAGATCTGAATCCGTATCCGTACCTGATAAAGAAATAGTGTTAACGATTCTGGTGAAAATACAAAAGTTAAATTAAAACAATTAAAAATTAAGTACATATTTCAGAATTCAAGTATTGTCCTATGATTGTTTACTAGTAAATAAAATCTCACGTAAAAGAACATGTCACAACTAATATGAAAAACCGACCTTCCGGAAAGTCCGCAGTGTGTGAACCATTCAGGATCGTCCAAGCCATTACATAAGAATAGACAACAAATCTTTGCAAGAGAACACTATCCTTTATCAAGGTCATTCATTAGACTCTTGAAATTAATTTAGAAGATGGCTGGGTGGTACCACTTGATTAATAAAATTAAATATAAATCCAAACCAGTGCAAGATTTCTAAACACTGAAAAGTGGCTTCTGCGTAAATTATACCAAATTTAATATTTAAAGTTGAAAGTAGTCCACGCCACGTTGACTGTGACATTAAAAAGGCGCGTGTTAAATTATATGCATGTGTGATGTTACAATAAGACATCATTAATTTTAACCGTAAACAGAATTTAAAAATGGATTTCTAGATTTTATCACAATTTCATTCGTAGAAAACTTTGTATATTTCGGGTTGGGAACCGGGGCACTGCACTACTTTGTGTTACTGGTATTGCTGATCTCTTAGCCGATATTTAGCAAGACGACAACATCCGAATGATCGGTAGCTTTCATCTGGACAGCATATACATACTGCGCAACAAGTGAAATGGATGCGTCGTGTTTGAGCATATATTTGTTACGTCTCACCCGTACCAACCTACAGGTACTTAAAGTAATGCTCATGCGAGATATTTAAGAAAAGGATTGCTGTATCAGAGTAGAACAATATTTCAGCTGAAACAACTGAGAATTAAGAAGTTGTGGTGTGGTGTGGTTACGTACGTCGTGGATACGGCCGTGTTTTAAGTAAATAACGACGTAAGGAAACGACTTCGAAATGGCAGCGCTTATATTGTATCCCCCGATTTTGTTATCATTTTGAACTGCCTCCCACCATTTCAGCAAATTTAAAGACGTATTCACGATAAAAAGTAAGCGGGCTGGATTCAAATTGAAGCGTTGGCGCGGTGAACAGGCTAGGGAAGTGCGGTGGTGTGTAGTGCGTACCGAAGGCGGTGAGCAGACGGCGCTGGTTGGAGCGCGCCTCGCGCGACAGCTGCATCTTGCTGGGCTTCTTGTCGTCGCCCGCCGCGCCTCGCCCGTGGTGGTACTTGTACTTGGCCTTCAGCCGCGCGTCCATCTTGTAGTAGCCCTCCGTGCGCGCCGCGCCGCTCGAGTGACCCTGCGGGATATGCCGTGTGGTTGCCACGTAAAAATATCCAATCACCTATATCATTCCGTGGGCATCGTATTTTGTAGTATTTTATTTTAAGTCTTTTTACTTTGATCAAAAGGAACGCAGCAGTGGGTGAACTACTGGTTGGCGGCAGAAATAAAAAAAAACGGCAAATAAACGTACTTCTAGGTGAATGGCAAGACTCTTTTCTTACTTAGTCTGATTAGGGGTTACCTATTTCTGCCGCTAATTAGCAGTGCAATGCTGTGTTTAGGTGTTACCGGTATAATTACAGGCCGTGAGGAACACCGTCTTAGTCCTCGGAGGTAACGACGCATCTGTAGCTTTCTTTTTATTAGAATCAACTAATCCAAATTACACCAATCGCAATAATATAATAGTGCAACCAACACCGTCGATCACCAAAGACTATTATACAAAATAACACCACCAATAACAAAAATTAAGATTGAAAATAGCGTAAATTTTTTTCAGTTAATACCATATTACCATATTGAGAGCCGTGGTAGCTCAGTGGTTAACGCTTGCTGTAAATATATCAGAACGCGAGTAACCCGGGTTCGATCCCCGCCGGCACCAATGAAATTGTTAATTGCAATTTTAAGTGCTGATTTACCACGTGCTCGGCGGTGCAGGAAAACATCGTGAGAAACCTGCATGTCTGAGGAATAAGAAAAAAAAATATTTCGAAGACATGTGAAATTCGTCAACACGCATTTGGGCAGCGCGGCGGACACTTCCTTGCCCTAAACCCTCTCAGAAATGAGGGGAGGCCTGAGCCCAGCAGTGGGACGTATATAGGCTGTAACTTTACTTTAATTTACTTTAATACCATATTTGTGTCTTTAAATAATACAATAATAAAGAAAAATAATAACTATTGTATTAACCAATTACACAAACACATCATCCTCCGAGTACTGAAAGTATCTTTTTTATAAATACCCACCTTATGAGCAAAAATGTTAATATTGAAGGTATTATAAAAATTTTACAACATGTAAATACGTAAGGGATCTTTTACCTACGTTGGTTCTACATTTATTATAGTCTATATTATATAGTAGTATAGCATTATAGCATAGTGCGGGAGACAGCTTACAGTTTTCTAGAGATGGTAAAATGTTAAATCGATTTAAAAAAGGCGATTAACCACACATAAAACAATGAAAAAATTATCGATTATCTATCAATAAAAAAAAACAATTCTTTATAAATATACACACAATAAATTACACATGTATGTAAACCTTAGTTACAGTTCAATACAAAGTATAACATTATAATTACATATTATAATATATATTAATTTGATAATATATAAAAATAAAACAAACAAATATTTTAGCAAATATATAGAATTGAAGTGTCTCTTTGAAATGTCAAAATAACATCGTTTTACTACATGCATATGATATACGGTACTTATAACAAAAAACAATTTAAAACATCTTTGTCTGTTTGTTGGTCTGTCTGTTTGTTCGGCCTGATCTCAGAAATGACTGAACCGATTTTGACGAGACTTTCACTGGCAGATAACTGATGTCATAAGGAGTTAGTTAGGCTACTATACTATACTATACTTTACTTTAGAAAAACAATTTGATATCCGCGCGAAAAAAGTCAAAACCATGAAATCCAACTGTAATACATTCCACGCGGACGAAATCGCGACGAACAGCTAGTTTGAAAGTAAAAATCATCTTCTATTTTATGTTAAATGCAACATTTATCTTGACACTAAGACAAATAAAATGACTGCCAGCACCTGTGATTTTCAATACGACGTTGACAACACCTGCTTTTTAAGGTACTAGTTCTAACGCCTTTCACTATATATATATATATATATATATATATATATATATATATATATATATATATATATATTTTTATATATATATTTGGTACTTTCACTAATAGTGTAGCCAGATCCAGAGAGTCAAATATCGGGACGGAAGGTAAAAATAATCGAGAATTTGGTTTACAAATCTAATAAAATAAAAACGCTACAGTTTTTTTGTAGCCATTTAGACCGCCGTAAGTTATACTTATAGCACAATGTGTATTGTTTTATAATTGTTTTTTGGGACTGAGTTAATGAACGAATAATTTATCGTCCATCGGAAAAACTATATTGTATGTTTTTTTTGGGAATAAGAACTTGTTGAACGATTAGTTAGCGTTGGAGACTTTGAATTTTCTGAATGACTCATTTTAATGTTACTCAAAAAAAAGTAATAAATCTTATGAACTTATATAATAAATCATACAATAAAAAGCAGATTTATAACTTCACATATAATCAGATAAAATCAGACAATCCGACGTTAAATCGGGGCACCTGGCAACACTGATGTGTACATATAATCTATGCCAGTACCTAACGACCAGCGGTTTTGTATATTTCACTTGAATTAATATCGCTTTTACTATCAATTATTAAATTTATTGCTGTTTTTGTTTATTTAAAATGCCAAAATTAACAAAAAAAAAATTAAGTCGAGTCAAACGGGCGTTAGTCATTCGCTTTCGAGATTACTTCAAGCGAGAATAACAAAATGGCAGAATAAAGATTAAATTATTTAAATTATTTTTTTTTTTTAATTTTACCACTTTCTCTATTAATTTATTTGTTTATTGTAGTACATAAATCGTAAGCTACTTAAAGATAAACGGCGAACTCTCAAACAAATTTTTGTTGACATTTTTTTTTCTTAGGTGTACAAATGATAAATATGTATATATCTATAGAGGTTGAAATCCTAATAATATTTTTTTAAGTCTTACTACTGCAGAGTGTCAGGTATTAAAGATATTCAATTTTGAACAAAACTCACATCAGACTAGGCTGTATGGTATAACAATTTCGCATACCTTAATTGGCAAATCGTTACAATAAAAACTACAAGTCAATATAATTTCCAATTATGCTTTTATGGAGTAATTACTAGCGTAGACAGAATCCTAAAATATTGCATTAGAATATTGAGAAGAGTTTTGTTAATAAAATACACATTAGACTAGGCTGTATAGTATAAGACTTTTGACTGCCTTAAATGGCGAATCGTAACAACTATAGTCAATTTAGCTTTAAATTAGGTACGATGATCTTTTTTCAGACTTCGATAGGCCATAAGCTAGATTAGATAAAACATAATAAATTATTTAACTGATATCTGTAACGGTGACATAAGTAGACGCTTAATAAATTCATCAAAAATTTTTTCGCCATTGTTCTGTAGTACACATGAATATTATAATAAAATTATGAGTAAGTATTGCATCACATATACTTTAATAGAATTTGCTCCTAATCTTTTGCCATTGTATTCGCTTGACAGTTTTTACGTCCGATTATGAGGCGCATCTCTCGTAATTAAACATAAAAATTACCGCTAGTAAGCATAGTACGTAAGTGATCACGCAAGTGAAATAAATTAAACTTACTAAATTAATTAAAAAAAAGTGTTATTTTCTCATAGTCAAAAGTTATGTCGTATCTTGCAAACGCACGCAAGTTACGTTCTAGTGACTTGTGAACCTGTCATCCGCATCATGCTACAACGCAAAGACTATAATAACAAATGAATATTTGGCAAGAACTGTACGACACAAAGGGCCTATATTGTGGTAGTCTGTATTGTATCATCTTAACTAGTTCTATACCATGGTACCTGTTATGACAGATATCATACAGGAACATAGCTTGAATTTGTTGACGTCTGGATTCTAATTTTAGTAATTTGTATTCGACATAGAATACTATAATATATACATAATAGAACGGGGGAGTGGGCGGAGCCCGTGTAGCCACTAAAATGCCACAACACGTTAATTCACACGTATAAATGTCAACACGAGATGTGTTTTGACGTTACAATCGTTTCCAAATTTCGCATGCAAATTATTTAAAAAAATGCCAAATTGCACCCTATTTACAAATAAATATGTATTAAAATTTAAACGATTTTTTTAATGATGGTCTTGAACATTAATCAAAAGTCTAAAATGTTTAAATTTATTCAGTCTGTCAACACAGTGAATCGGGTTTGGCGACGACAAACCTCGTACAAAGTAAAGTTGACAGCCATTCTATTGTGTATTATAGTATTCTATGGTTGTCGACCAGCAGTTGATAATAAGTTAATTTGACTCGTCTGCACTTTTTCTGAATGGATTCGATTTTATCTATATATTTATTATATTACGGACACCAAATAGCTACCACATATTCAAGTTGTGATCTTATTAAAGATTTATAGAGATTCAAATAAGTGAGAAGTTCTTAAAATTCACGTCCAAAACGCGTCACGAAACCATACATTTTAAGAGCCTTATTAATGACGATTTCAACACGTATTTTATAAAATAAGGGCGACAAACGAGCACATAGTCTGATGGTAAGTTTTTTATTTTCCGTATTTGAATACAATTCAGTCACAGAAGATTTTAATTACGATAACATTAATATACCAAATAATAACAATTTTGATTCAATTATTACTGACATATCTATTTTTGAAAAAGATGTAACAAAATCCCTTTTAAATTTAGATGTGAACAAAGGAGCGGGCATAGACAACACTCCTCCTTATTTTCTGAAAGCTGCATCACATAGTATTGCAAAACCAATTCATTTCCTTTTGAATAAATACTTTAAAAAAAAAAAGAATATGCCCAGCTGTTTGGAAAATAGTTCGAGTTGTTCCAATTTGCAAGGTAGGCTCAGAAAAATATGTTGAGCATTATAGACCGGTATCTATCTTCTTAACACTCAATAAAAACTTTGAAATGTTAATACATGCGTTATATCCTAGTATGGTAATTATACAGCAGTACGGTCAACTATATCTAACTTATTAATTTATACAAATTACTTATTTGAGAATCTGGATAGTAACGTCCAGACTAACTGCATATACTCAGATTTCCGTAAAACTTTCGATCGCGTAGAACTTATACTACTTCTGGAAAAGTTAGCATTTAATTACATCCGTGGTAATTTGTAGTTATGGTTTAAGTCGTATGTGACAAATAGCACACAAAAAGTATCTGGTGTGCCACAAGAATACTTTGGGCCTCTTTTTTGTCCTGTACATTAAAAATTTAATAGATGTTTCAGATTTTGTAATGTTATTATGAAGCAGATGACTTAAAATTATCGCAAAATTCAATATTATCATGATCACTTTAACTTTCAAAAGGATTAAGATAATTTTTCATCTTATTGTGAACGAAATAAGCTAGATTTAAGTGTTAATAAATAAAAAGCCATAACGTTTACCCGTAAGCGTCAACCACTAATTACTACCACTAATTTTAATTATTCTTTATGTGGGTGTCCCATTAGAAAAAATTCATAAAATTAAAGATTTAGGAATAAGATAGTAAATTTATTTTTGATACACGTGGTAGAGCCACACTGTAGGTATATTAGTTGTAGCGCGAATGGGTCGCTCTACCGATGTAGGACCACGCTCTTACAGAATACCAACGTAAAATAGCTGCTTAAGGCTTTTTTATTATGGTGCTATGTTTGCTGCTATGTTTCGTATGGTGAATGTAGAGAACCGAAGACCTTATTTACTGGAATAGAGACATGCCATTTTAGTCATCAGGGGTTACAACGCATCAGTATTTTGATTCTTAATCGAGGATAGATGTAGATGCCTATGGGTTAAAGCATTCACTTACCATTACATAGTACAAGAGGAGTATGTGCTCGTTTGTCACACTAATTCTATAAAAAATTGAAGTTTTAGGGTTGTCAGTGCGCTTAACCAAATTCGGCTTCATCAGCACTTACTGTGTGTGGGATAGTAATGAAGCAGAGGCTTGTAGTAGTAAGGACATGATTGTATGTGAGCGAGTGTGTACCTGCAGGTCCTCGTAGATGTTGGCGTGGCGCTTGGACTTCTTGCGCGGCGGCGCGTAGGCGAGGTCGGTGGGCGGGTGGTCGACCCAGTGCGTGTCGTGCAGCCAGTAGCCGCGCGCGTCGGCCGCCAGCAGCGCCTCGTACGCGCGCCGCAGCAGCCGCACGTCCTCGCGGTCCACGCCGCGCGTCAGGAACGAGTACATCACTTGCATCTCCGCCATCATGTCGCGCGCGGGGAACCTCACCTCCTCCTGCTCGCGCTCCGTGCCCACCGGCTCGTGCAATCTGACGAACACACGGTTGCCGCTTTATTTAACTTACTCACTCGCACACTGTCGCTGTCTATACTCACACCCATCGGTAACGACCACAAAAAAATAGACTTTTATTAAAAATAAAAAGAATAACTTCAGAAGTCAGTGTGTGTGGATAAAATGTATAGAAATAGTAAATTTCCCACTTCCGTAACTCATACACAACGATACGTACTATCTGACAATTATACAAAACTATTCACCTCCCGCTTGCACTAACACTATCTATACTCATACCTTCAAGTAAAGACTACAAAAAAATCTGAATTTGTATTAAAAATTGAAAAGAATGAAGTCTGTGCTAAAATAAAGTGTATTCTGACTTCTGCAGCTATTCCGTACGCAGTGAATCATACAATCTGACAATCACACAATTGTCACTTTATATACTAATCGCATAAATACACTACTCACCCCTCACTTATACATTATCGAATGTGACAACCAAAAAAATTTACTCATTTGTTACGGAAAGTTTTTTGTGTTACTAATAAGTAGTAACAAAACATAACTGATTAATATATTTTTATTTTGTTTCACAGGTTTCTTTCCTGTCGACAAAATGTTATCCTATTATTTATTTCCCGTACGCTAATACCTTTGTAAAATGTCGCATTATTACATGTCTACTTTACTTCACCAAATGCATAAAAATATGAAGTGCCAATACCCATCACGGATTTTATTGCGATATTAATTTTAAAATCAAAAGCGTTACAGGTGTCAGGATATCGATAGGAGCCTCAAAGATATGCAAGCCGTTAGGACTTACAGAATAAAGGACCAAAATGCTTAATATATTGATATTATAATCAATCTGGACTGAACCGTGTTCGCTATTATTTATTTTATGCATGAGAAAATGGGAAATTAAAATAACTTAAATTTAAATGCGATAAAATCCGATTAAATTGTTTTAGTAATACTCTTTAAAGGTTTATCCTATTTAAAAGTTTTAAGTCAATATAAATAAATAAAAGTTAAAAGGTCATAATAAAACCTCACTTGTTTTGAATTTCTGCAAGTTTCTTGGCTTCATGTTTCCGCTTGTACGGCCTCTTACTCTCCTTCTTAGGCTTGAGTTCTTCTAACGGAGACTCTATCTCTGGTTCTGCCATCCAAGTATAGCCTAATGAGACAGCAATAATACATAAAAATCTCATGAAGTTAAATATAATTTAAATTATATTTTGTTAACATTTTAAGGAAACCTATTTTTATTTCAGAATATTATTTCCTTATTTTTCACATAGCACTAAGTACGAGTGATACGTTATGTTTTTTTACCACTTTCCTACGAATATTTGCTCCAAAAGCAACAGTGAATCTACTTTTAGTTTAAACGATAAATGCATCTTGCACCTGCAGGTTGTTTGATTTAATTTGGCTGCAGGTGTTCACTGGCTAAAATATACATATTTTCTAATACTGAACATAGACCTCATCCTCCAAAAAGTATCTCGTATGTTCGGCAAACGCAGTTTCTTTTTTCGATTGTTAACAGGAAGAAGCTGCTGCCAACCTCCTGTTACATAGTCCCTCCGTAGCTCCTCACGACACTCTCGGGATAATAACTCATTTTCAACTTAGTGTTAAAAAAGTGGTGACATAGTAGTGGTGCACGTGGTTGTGGGCTGACTCACTGTGGTATGGTGATCATGGCAGCAGGATGGCTCACCATGATCCTAATGCTGATGGTTTCGGTTTGGCTTACCGGAGTCAAGGTGCACACGACTACAGGCTGGCTCTCGGTGGTTGCGGTTTAAATGTATGCGGGCTGGCTCACCATGTTCGTGGTGCAGATGGTTGCGGACTGGCTCACTATGGTCGTGGTGCAGAAGGTTGCGGACTAATTCACCATGTTCGTGGTGCAGATGGTTGCGGCCTGGCTCACCGTGTCGTGGTAGATGGTTGCAGACTGGCTCACCATGGTTGTGGTGCAGATAGTTGCGGACTGACTTACTGTGATCGTGGTGCAGATGCTTGCAGACTGGCTCACCGTGGTTGTGGTGCAGATGGTTGCAGACTGGCTCACTGTGATCGTGGTGCAGATGGTTGCAGACTGGCTCACCGTGGTTGTGGTGCAGATAGTTGCGGACTGGCTCACTGTGATCGTGGTGCAGATGGTTGCGAACTGGCTCACTGTGATCGTGTTGCAGATGGTTGCAGACTGGCTCACCGTGGTTGTGGTGCAGATAGTTGCGGACTGGCTCACAGTGGTTGTGGCGCAGATAGTTGCGGACTGGTTCACCGTGGTCGTGGTGCAGATGGTTGCGGACTGGCTCACTGTGTTCGTGGTGCAGATACTTGCGGACTGGCTCACCGTGGTTGTGGTGCAGATAGTTGCGGACTGGCTCACTGTGATCGTGGTGCAGATGGTTGCAGACTGGCTCACTGTGATCGTGTTGCAGATGGTTGCAGACTGGCTCACCGTGGTTGTGGTGCAGATAGTAGCGGACTGGCTCACTGTGATCGTGTTGCAGATGGTTGCAGACTGGCTCACTGTGGTTGTGGTGCAGATAGTTGCGGACTGGCTCACTGTGATCGTGGTGCAGATGGTTGCAGACTGGCTCACTGTGATTGTGTTGCAGATGGTTGCAGACTGGCTCACCGTGGTTGTGGTGCAGATAGTTGCGGACTGGCTCACCGTGGTTGTGGCGCAGATAGTTGCGGACTGGTTCACCGTGGTCGTGGTGCAGATGGTTGCGGACTGGCTCACTGTGTTCGTGGTGCAGATACTTGCGGACTGGCTCACCGTGGTTGTGGTGCAGATAGTTGCGGACTGGCTCACTGTGATCGTGGTGCAGATGGTTGCAGACTGGCTCACTGTGATCGTGTTGCAGATGGTTGCAGACTGGCTCACCGTGGTTGTGGTGCAGATAGTTGCGGACTGGCTCACTGTGATCGTGGTGCAGATGGTTGCAGACTGGCTCACCGTGGTTGTGGTGCAGATAGTTGCGGACTGGCTCACTGTGATTGTGGTGCAGATGGTTGCAGACTGGCTCACTGTGATCGTGTTGCAGATGGTTGCAGACTGGCTCACCGGGGTTGTGGTGCAGATAGTTGCGGACTGGCTCACTGTGTTCGTGGTGCAGATGGTTGCAGACTGGCTCACCGTGGTTGTGGTGCAGATAGTTGCGGACTGGCTCACTGTGATCTTGGTGCAGATGGTTGCAGACTGGCTCACCGTGGTTGTGGTGCAGATAATTGCGGACTGGCTCACTGTGATCGTGGTGCAGATGGTTGCAGACTGGCTCACTGTGATCGTGGTGCAGATGGTTGCAGACTGACTCACCGTGGTTGTGGTGTCTGCACCCGCAACAGATAGTTGCGGACTGGCTCACTGTGATCGTGGTGCAGATGGTTACAGACTGGCTCGCCGTGGTTGTGGTGCAGATAGTTGCGGACTGGCTCACTGCGATCGTGGTGCAGATGGTTGCAGACTGGCTCACCGTGGTTGTGGCGCAGATAGTTGCGGACTGGTTCACCGTGGTCGTGGTGCAGATGGTTGCGGACTGGCTCACTGTGGTCGTGGTGCAGATACTTGCAGACTGGCTCACTGTGATTGTGGTGCAAATGGTTGCAGACTGGCTCACCATGGTTGTGGTGCAGATAGTTACGGACTGGCTCACCGTGGTCGTGGTGCAGATGATTGGAGGGGCGGCGGGCAGGCGGGCAGGCGGGCGAAGCGGGCGTGGGCGGTGGTCGGCAGTACGAGTGATCCAGCGCCACCTGCGACGCTTGGGACGCTTGCGAAGCTTGCGACTGGGGCGATGATGTCTCCGACAATGCACCGCTTGTCTTCTACACAACATTTTTACTTTATAATTATAGCCTATTTTAGGATTTCTTGAAATGTCTAAGTTTCAAATTGTTCATAAAACCAAGTTTGAAGTTACAGTCCATCGAACATGATTTCGCACAAGTCGCTTGCTTGCTTAGCATTTCAAACTGTGCTTACTCGCGTATTTTTTTAAATTTTGAAGATATTCTTTTTTCTTTCTTTCAGAAAAACGTGATAGACTGTGATGATGATGATGATAAATACGAATCACCGACGACTATTACTGATTATGTTCCGAAAACGCCTCTTTTAATAATTATTAGCCTCTAGCAAGAACCTTTAGAAAACCTTTAATATTAAAATATTTAACATAACATTTTGAACTTAAGTATCTTTCATGATATACACGTTTATCAAGTTTGGACAAAGGACTAAATAATTTTATACTGCACTTACCTCCTTAATACCATTGACCCCAAATGCAGACTCAATGTGACTGTGCTCATCGCTACCCGAAGTTATCCTTTCTCTCTTTTCCTCTTTCCTCTTTTGTTTTTTGTCCTTCTTCAGCCGGGAATTTAAAAGTTCTTCCTCAGAAGTGATCTCACCTTCTTCCAAATCCGCCGTCTTTTTACTTTTATCTGGTGATTTCAAATGGTTTCTGACTGGACTGCTTATATCTTCAGGCTTACTATCCATTAAGCTGTAGAAAATAGGAAATTATAAGTTTGTTTCAATTCGCAAAATATGTTTTCAATAAATAATTAAAACAATCATTTAAATTTAATCTCTGATCGTAAAATATTATAAAATTTAATTAATATAATTTATTATATAATTTACTTAATATTATTTTAACCATTAAATAAGGTTAAATAATAAAAAAGATTAAAATAAAAAAGATTTGCATGTAATAGTTATGTAAGATCGTGTACCTATCATCAGGCGGTTTGTCGGGTTGTGTTCTTGTATCTCCCTCCAACTTTCGCCGCTGCTCTTCCAGGAATTCTCTTTCGATCTGTTCCATGTATTCTGTGTTTCGTCTTCTTCTTTCCTGAAAAATTGAAAAATGTTTGCTAAAATTATCAAGGGTGACTGTATTCTGTCACCCTCGATAATTTTAGCAACTGGACTGTATCTGCATTGTGATCCTGTGTCTAAGTATACGTGTAGTAGTAAGCCTGTGTCTATGAGGCATATTTATCCACTTACCCTCAGGTGGACTAAATAATTGTTTGTCACCCTTTTTATTCAATATAAAAAACTATAATAAAAATAAACTAAATCCAATAAGTAATAACTTAAATTACCATACAGTCATACTCCCCGTGTTATTAACCAAGAATGCTGGCTGATTTTCTTCACTGAATGGCTATACTTAGCCTTTGAACGAGAAAAGAATCAACCCTCTTATCACCTGCAGCAACAACCCGTTGCAGATAGAGTTTCTTTAAGAACTTCACCGTTACAAATATGTAGTCATCTCACAGAGACTCATATTTGTTGACTGAATATTTTCCAGGACTAATTGAATATTAAGCCTCGCTACTGAACCAACATTCCCAATGTTAAAACTCTGAGTAAAATCCGTTCTGTAGTTATGAATAAAAATGTAGATACTCGATCTCGGTTTTATATGAGGTAAGCTTGTCTGAGGCCTAGGTATTCATTGATACATTTATTTATTGTATAGCATTATATTAATATAATACATTAATAGAATGGACGTTACGAGTAGGCCTGGGTATAGAATTTTTATCGATATATTTTATCACACTGTCTTATCTCTATTATTAGTTCCGTGGACGCCTTTCCGTGGACGCTCACTTCTACTATCAGCGTCAAAATGTCAAAAATCAAATCGCATTATTATGGTACGGTGTATAGCCAGTCCATATAATATAGAGGTCAGTGGTGTAAGGGGATCTAACAAATTTTATAAATGCCACCATGTGTACCCTAATAACAAACCTAACTACACTGCAAAAAAATTAAGCTATAACTACCTACAAATAACAATATTTATTTATTTATTTTACTTTATTCGGAATAAAAAAGGCTTAGACATGAAAGTTTTTTACGTGGTAGAGCCATGCTGCAGCTATATTAATTGTATAGTTGTAGCAAGAATGGGTCGGCTCGACCGGGGAAGGACCACGCTCTTACAGAATACCAGCGTCAAATAGCAACTTAATGCTGCTGTGTTTTGTTTGGTGAGTGTAGAGAACCGGATACCCTTTTTACTGGAAAAGAGGCATTTTATCTTAGTCCTCAAGGCTGACAACGCATCTGCATTTTGATTCGAAAACGAGGATAGATGTAGTTGTCTATGGGCCACAGCAACCACTTCCCATCAGGTGGACTGTGTGCTCGCTTGTCACCCTTTTCCTATAAAAAGCCAATAATAGTGATCCAGTGCTCAAAAGAGCTACACACTATTGAGCGACATGACCTACGTGCACGCATGCGTACTTGCGTACGTGTGTGTCCATTTTAAATAGCCAAACCTTTCCCACAGATTAATGTCGGCCAGCACAGCACTACTAGTGTGTGAGTTCGCGTTTACCAACTCATTTGCCCAGCATACTAAGGACAAATTTTAAAATCTGCCATATCCGGCAGTCAATTTAAAAAGAAGTGTACTTCGTTCTTTGTATGTGTACCTGTTACCGCTTACCAACAGCTATGTGTGATGGATTGTAATAATTTTGTGACTTCTTAATAGCGATTCAAATTTCAATGGTTACCTGATATTCTCGTTCTTCTTCAGAATCAGAATATACACGATCAAGCAGAAGATCTCGCGGTTCTTCCTCAGGTGATTGTATAGGTGAGCCCAACCTTTCTGCCTCGAGGGGTGTACACTCTTCACCCGCCTCGTCCATTTCCACTGGAGGTATTGGAGTTTTTTCTGTGAAGTGACAAGATTGAGGGATTAACGAAGGTTTAATTTTTTGTTTGTTTAATACTTTTTAACATACAATAGAAATTTCTCTCTATATAAAAGATGTGTGTATTATTACAAAAGTGAATCTGTAGCTGCTTGTGATGTTTACTAAATTCTGAGATGTGATCAAGTTTCATAAACCCCAGTATGAATCAAAGGGAAAGATGTTGGGTTCACTCCAGTTTATTTAACTTTATATTAATAATGTCAAGATAGTTAGTCAAAGATAAGTAGAAGTAGACTAAGCTCTCCTTTAGCCCACACTATAACTTGACACTATCTCACACTTCGTACAATTACTTCCAGTACGTTTTCCATTAACGTTGTTTCTCATTAAATAGAGCATATCCGAAGAAAAGCTAATGAAAACGCAAAGAGGTAACTTAGAATGCAGTGACTCTTCTTCGGCAAAATCACAACACAACCAATCTCTAAAACAACTTGTATTTAACCCTTCAACCCCTAAGCGGTTAAATTCGACCGCGGCGCTCTTCCGTCAAAATTCAAACGGTCGAATTCAACAAGCACACCCATAGCACTTTAAACCATTAAAACTTATATTTAGCGACTACTTTTCTATGAAGAAGTTTGGAAGCAATAAAAATAGTTATGCTATGGATATTTATTTATAATCTACGTTCATTTCGTTCGCCATTTTGGCGTGAATTTTATTGTGTTGATTTTTGGATTTTTCTAGTGTTTTAGTATAGTGTTTTATTCCAAAACTGTAATGTAAGTTTTTATGTGAATATAATTTATCTTTTTACGTAATTTCGAGTAATATGCATTGAAATAATTGTGATTTTCACGCTGCCGACATTCGCTTGGTATGTTGTTTTTTTTTATCAAAATTCAATAGTCTTTTTGTAATTAATTAAAACCTGACTTTTATATAGAGAATTTTGTATAGATTTTATAATGCTAAACTTCTTCATAGAAAAGTAGTCTCTAAATATAACTTTTAATGGTTTTAAGTGCTGCGCATGTGACCGCTCGGGATTTGCCGGGCGCATGGTGCGGACTGAGGGGTTAAATAAATGCTGACTCTGGCTAGATTGTTGCTTATACACGGATATTGATTTGTTCAAACACAGGATTCTGACTACTAGGCCACATGGCCGTCATTATATACAATACAATTATAATTCTAATGAAATATACAAGCCACATCTACCCTAATAAAACTTATATTACAGTTGAAAATTACAAAAAAAAATGTAAGCAAACCTCTTCTACTCTGTTCCTCTTCGCTATCTGATGAGGAATACACTCTCCTAAGTCTCTCCTTGTTAGATACCACCTTAAACTGCGAAAAAACACATTTATAGACGTGAATATATTATTTTTTATGGATAGACCAAAGTTTAGTCTTTATGTAGTAGAACAATTGCAGATAAGGGGTTTTTTACTGAACTATTACTACTATCTTCTTTTTTTCTATAAAAATCTGTTTTTTTTTTTAAATAATTCACTAAAATTATAGCGACATATCAGTAGTGTGGTCGCAGGGTAAAAATAATTCATCACCCATTTCGTCTAAGTGGCGACTATTCCCGCTAAAAATATCTTATGGCAAAGAGCGTCGATAGATGGCGCTATAACTATCTACGTCTGGTGTAAAAAACACAGACCGACGATGAGAAGCTATGTAATGTGTGCTGCTGTGCCAACTTGTGTTAAAATGCCAACTTTATTTGAACGCAGTGAAACCGGTTGATTGACGGACATGGTTCTGGCGACCGACTGACGGCAGAAAATCCATCTTAACCCGCTGAAACCAATTTCACAGCCTGGTGATTGAAAGCAGCGATACATGTACGAGGGGTAGTTGAGAAAATGATTCCAAAAAATATTTGTCTACTCGCACATTGCTGCAAACCTATGTTCAAAGGTTTTTTTTTTTAATAGGATAGGGTGACAAACAAGCACACAGTCTACCTGATGGTAAGTGGTTGCTGCGGCCCATAGACATCTACATTTAACCTCGATTAAGAATCAAAATGCAGAAGCGTTGTCACCCAGGACTAAGATGCCTTGATTCCAGTAAAACGGGTCTCCGGTTCTCTACACTCACCATACGAAACACAGCAACATTAAGCTGCCATTTCACGATGGTATTCTGTGAGAGCGTGGTCCTTCCCTGGTCGAGCCGACCCATTCATGCTACAATCATAATATAGCTGCAGCGTGGCTCTACCACGTATAAAAAGGAACGTGGAACAAAAAAGGACTATGGACTTTCATTTGGCACGATTCTTACACGCTGGGTTAAGGGTGCTCTTTAATTAAGCATATTACTACCTATCTTTGATACATTGCCAATTAGATCGATAAGCTTCCATCTAGAGCGTCCCTTCAGACTTTGTCACGTATTGGTGCAGTATAAATATGTTTTGATACTCTTATATCCTATGATCCTTATAAATTCTTACGTTTATTCATTCTTTCTTCGTATACAAACCGAAGCATATTTTTCATAATCCCGGTCCACAAAACTATATAAAAAGATTAGTTGTAATGTTTAGCATGCACACCTCGGCCTCGTCGAGGTCGGTGTCTGTGTCGGAGTCGGAGTAGAGGCGCGGCGCGGCGCCCTTGCGCTCCGACCCCGAGCCCGACCACGACGACCGCGACGACGACGACGACGACGACCTGCGCACACACATTTATTTATTTCTTGCACCAACAAACCAAACACCATAATATTGTTTAGATTCATTAAAAGCAAAAAAAAACTACATATCCCCTCAACTGTCCCGGCCCAAACGGTCGCTTTGGCGCAAACTGTCCAACCCTAAACGAGTGATTTAATGCCTACGTGGCGCGTGTCATTAAAATGGCAATACCTTAATAATTATGAATGGAAACTCTATAAAATAATATATGTAGTTAGAATTATTATTAAGTAAGCTAATAGAAAATATGTAAATGTGTACATTCACCTTTTTTATATTTTCTAAATTTCATGGTAAAAATGCTAAAAGCGATTTTTTTCCAATTTGGTGAATAAAAATGTATAAAAAAACAATTTTATTTACAATAAGATAAATACACTTTACAATAATTAATAAAAAAAAAACACAACTCTGCGTACTTTTTTTTATACCACATGCTCGACAATAATGTGGGCCACTTAAGACGACCCGAAACAGGCACAAAAAAGGCACATTTTGTACTTCAATAGCGACCATTCCATACCGAGATAAGTAGGTTAATGATATTAAAACAAAGTTATACGAGTTACAGGGAGATGCAGATACATTTACTACGCTGTTTCGTGTCTGAAGTTTGTAAGTAAATTGCAACGTTCTAAAGGTTGTGGACAGACGAGAGGATAAGCGTCATTTCAACTAAAAATTCAAACAACAATGTACCATATGAAAAAAAATTACACATGTAAATGAAATTGTGACAATGCTTTGTACAATTAATAAGTTAGATTTGTACGCAATATATTGAAATTTTAATTTATTTTCAAAACACATAATTATACATACCTTGACGAGCTACTCGACTCTCGTCTTCTACTCGTCGAGAGGTATGAACCAGTCGTCCTGTTCCGAGGACTCGTCGGGATTTCCTTCTCTTCATCAGAGTTTTGCACCATTTCTTCCTGTAACATTATTTAGTAATAATAGAGATATGTTTTACTGTCTTTAAAAGTAACAATAACTAAAAATGAAAATGTACTTTTATTTTTAATTTTGAAATAATGTTTAGAAGAGTAATTTGGAACAAAAACATTTTGAATTTCACGACTTACAAGCACAAAATATATTATCTTACTGTGATGTTATGATCAAAATGACCGAAATAACTTATTAAATACCTATGAAATAAAACTAAACCTATATTCTTTCAAAATACAATCTCTTACCTGATCACTGAGCCGTTTAGAGGAGTCTTCGTCCATAACAACGGGCGAGGGTATTTTTCTTTTGCGTCTGAAACTCGGCATCTTAGGAATGGCGGCGCGTAGCCCCAGACCAATACCGACACCATAGCCTCCTAACTCAAGCCCTATGTCTCGTGACTCCATTATTGATTTTATAGAATCCACCGTCTCTTCTTTTTTATTCGAATTATCCTGCATATAGAAAATATAACTCTTGTTTAGAAATATGTATATAATATATAATGTAATATATAATGTTTTTGGACAACATAACATACTAAGAACTAAGGCTGTATTACTAATAATAATTAATTATGTAATGCTATTAATTTATCTATTAATATACTTGTAATTACAAGATTTCTCGGTTCTCGGGAAATGCATAAAAAAAATGTTGCAGCCTATAATCACACTGAATCTGGCTTTTCTTTGTGATGATGTCAACATTTTACGCATAGCAATTGCTATGGTTCGATAATAAGAATTGTAAGCTAGTTCACCTCCTCTCAATGGGTAAGCGTTCAAAAATGACCGCGGCGATATTCCGTCAAATTCCAAGAGGTCTCAAATTTGACCGCACCCACCCACAGCACTTTAACCCATAAATACTTATGTTTAGAGACTACTTTTCTATGAAGGAGTTTGGCATTATATAATCAATATGAAATTTTCTATCCTCTAGTGCCATAAAAAGTCAATCACTCTATGGATATTCATTTATAATCTACGTTCATTACGTAAGCCACTTTCGTTTGGATGTTGTTGTGTTGATTTTTGGATTTTTCTAGTGTTTTATTACAAAATTAATATAAAAGTTTTTGTGTGAATATAATTTATCTTTTTACGTAAACAATTTCAAGTAATATATAGAAATAATAGTGATTTTCACGCTGCCTTACCCATGCCGTATGCTGTATTACCCATTTTTTGTTATTAAAATACAATAAAGTCTTTTTGTAATGAAGTAAAACCACTAAAACTAGTAATATAACATTTAATAAATAAACAGAAACAGTATTATATTGAAACTTATAATCATTTTTATTGAAAATAAAAGCAGGACAAATTCCATGTAATGACATTTTTTAGGTAAATTAGCGACGCCGCGTCACGCGAAGCGCGCTAGCGTTGTCAATCGTTTTAGCGGGGGATTGAGGGGTTCACCGCGACAGACGCGAATCCATTAACATAACATAATGATATTAAAAGCAACAAATAGATACAGAATCGTTTATCTGTTTATCACATATATTAACCCATTTAATAAACTCTTCCAACATGAACTTTTTACATTATTATTGAAAATTCATCCAGTACCGAACATGTTTTGGTCCTTCAAGCCGGCTGTGAACGAGCGACCTACGGATTTTTCATAGACAGACTCCTGAGTAGATAAGAATCACTATTACCTAGGAAACCACCTCCAATACAATAACAAAAGAAGAAAAATTAAGATTACTATTTTATATCCTTTAGTTTGCCTCTTTTGAGTATAATAATCGTATTGGTTATAATATTACGTGAAAGGATTGATACCTGTAATGGTTGGCCCGTGTCTTCGGGTTTGGTGGTCTTAGGTTGCCTAGTCTTACGACTCTGCTCATCCCACCACAACTCGAAGCTCTTGAAGGCCGTGCTCTCAATCATCTTCTTGTTAAAATCTTTTTTCAGGATTTGCTTCAATTCTGCTGTAACTCGCTCTATCACACTATTTATTGTCGGGTAGTGTGGGTTATCCAATTCCTATAAAAAATAATTGTTTGTATAAAAGATGTAACCTACATTATTATTTTTTATATTTTTAACTTTATTTTTTATAAATCTAAAAATCGGCAATATTTGAACTATTAGCCAGACTTTTACAGTCTTAATTGCACTCATGCTGGCGAACATTTAAATTTTAACTATTATACAGTTATATTGGGTGTGCGAAGATATAGTGGGAAATAATTTGTGCATAATGTACAGTTACACATTCAAAGATATTTTATAGAATAAGGATGACAAACGAGCACACAGTCCACCTGACGGTAAGTGGATGCTGGAGGCCATAGACATCTACATTTAGCCTTGATTAAGAATCAAAATGCAGATGCCTTGTCACCCCTGAGGACTAAGATGGAATGCCTCATTTCCAGTATAAAGGGTCTCCGGTTCTGTACACTCACCATACGAAACACAGCAGCCTTAAGTTGCTATTTTACGCTGGTATTCGGTGAGAGCGTGGTCTTAACTCGGTCGGGCTAATCCATTCGTGCTACAACTAATATAGTTGCAGCGTAGCTCAACCACGATAAGGCGAAAAGTATGTAGATGCATTGCTGACTAGATGCGGCAACAAGTGCATGGACCGGAGTGCAGGGTAAGTTGAGTTAAGAGTTCAGTACCTGTTGATGTGGCGCCGGCTGAGGATAGGGCTGGAAGTGATGTGTTAACATGGACGGTGCAGGATACCCGGCACTGTACGCCATCGCCATCTCAGGAGTCGTGTACGTCGGCGGAGGATATGCTGAAAGTAACATAAGGATATTAGTATTTTAAGAACAAAATTAATCTACCAAAATCCGATGCCCGAAGTACTACTTTAATTATTTAATTGATCTATTAAATATTTGAAAAGATAGCGCTTGATCAATTGCTTGATCATTACAATAATAAAATAATTCATAACCTCAAGCTCCGTTTTACGAGAGGACGATTCAACCAATAAAACTTTAACAGAGCTCTGCTTCCGCATTTCGATTGGTGAGCGCAGGTGGCCAGAGGCCCCCTGCCCTTGACATGATAGCGGAGTTAAATAGAATACTACCCCAGGAAAGTACCAGCACCCCAGGTGACGGATAATTCCTCGCTGACATCTACGCCCAAGCTACCCTACTCTTCCTGAGTGTGGGTTCTTAGTATCGGATTTGCTTTTTACACCGGCCATGCCAATATTTCTTAGGAAAACGTCACCGAATACCGGAACAAACTTGTGTATGAAGTCGAGACTTAGTTGAAAAAAGACACGGACTGGTGGCAACTAAATCTAGTCCAGTTCAATCTCCAAATAACACAAGTTTGCGCGTTTACCGCTAAAAATAACCCTTTCGTTGTATCTTCTTCAGTATCAAGGCACTCCACTTGTTGCCTTAGCCAGTATCGGAATTCTCGGCGTCGACATATCGAGAGGCTCCCCAGTGCCAACTCCTTCCTTTTGATCGCATCCAGCGAGCTCTTTCCGATCGGCATGACTTACTGGCACTGCGAAGACATGTTTCATCTCTTTACGTATTTTATCGCATTTACCACGAGGAGTCCTCTGAAGAATTGGTCAGACTAATTCCAGCCGCACAATTTAACCATCGCACATCGCGACAAAACTCGCGATACCATCCATACCATCTGGATGACTGGCGGTCCACTACTATGCGATTTAAAAAGTTTTCTTCGTCGCATATCTTCCTTGTGGAATCGACTACCACCAGAGATTTTTCCGGACCGATGCAACTTAGGGACCTTCAAGAAAAGAGCCTACTCCTTTTTAAAAGGCCGTCAACGCATTGCAATACTCCCGTTGTTGCAGTTGTCCATGGGCGGCAGTAATCACTTACATCAGGTGAGCCGCACGCTCATTTGCCCCCTGTCCTATAAAAAAATTCACGAATACAAGAAATGCCAGTAGAGAAGTTTCATAAACATGTGTAATATATTTTGGTTGGTAAGGCCTATAATAAATTATCGATATAATTATATTGATGGATTAAAGGATAACGACATAAAGCAACACGCCGGCGTACCGGACGTGAGACCAAAATATAATTCCAACGGTCCTGTCCTATGCGTACAATAAAACTAGCTGCAACCGCAATGCTCACTAGACTAAATTTAGTTGCGCGACTGAGTCAACGTCCTACAAAAATACAGAATCGTTCAGTGTTTAGCTGAAAAAATATCTGCCACGTCAAATTTACAAAAAGATAGCGTTACCTTTTATATGTAAGTATAACTCTTAATGGCATTAGTACTATTTATATCTTTTCAATTTTAAAAATTACAATTATGACGGCAAATAACAGTCCATAGTTGCCACAGTAACAGTCGTGTTGTTTCGGATTTGTTCACCAACACAGGCTTCAGGCAGGCACAATTATTATTATAGGTTGTAAACCACCTGTTGTTAAAAAGAAGAGATGATTATGGATAATATGAGCAAAGTATAGTAAGAGTGAAGTAGATGACAGGTACCTGTGTGCGGCCACATGGGCTGGTAGTAGGCGGGGTGCGGCGGAGGGTGCGCGGTCACGGGCGGGTAGAAGTACGCCTCCGCCGGCACTTGCTCCTCGATCTTAGCCTCCGTCGACGACAGCGACGACAGCGACATCTGTTCCGAGTATTATCTTTATATAATAATATTATATTTCTTATGTACGTGTGTTTATTACTGAACGCCTAAACGGCTGAATCAATTTAAATGTAATTTTGTGTGTGATTAAGTTGATTCGAGAAATATTTGGGTACAGAATTGAACCCGGTAGTTGGCGCTGTTGTCGAGATCCAGAAATCACCCGTGCGAAGCCATAGATAGCCAGTTAAATAAAAAATCTTAAATTTTATGAATAGATTTTTAACGACTTTCTGCTGTCACGCTGCGTTCAAACGAACGAAGCGAATGAGCTAGGCAATCAAAAAAAACAACTGAAGCTTAAACTGACTATACCTATGAAAAATTAATTCAGTCAATCATCCTGTACTTCCCCGTCTACTTTGCGGAAAGTGAGCAATTATAATTTTCTTTATGTTCGTTAAATTTTGTTTGCTGGATGTCTAATAATCGCGGTATAACTGGAGTTTTAGTAATTTTAGAAGGTTCCTAGTTCTTAAAATATTATATTTATGAAAAAAAACCATGGTACATGGAAGTGGCATATATAGATGGTATAGTAACTAATATTTGTTCTAATTTCATTATATAAAAAGAAAATAGAGGAACATGTTTGCATGGACTCAAAGTCATTAAAAGATAACTTTAAACAGTTTACAGCAGGAGATGGGCTGTTTCCATAATAGGCTGTCACGCCAAGGATTGGGATTGCAGTTATAGAACGTCTCAAACCTTCGACAGCGTTAAACTTCGACAGTTTGGGTATATCAAATCATAGATAAATACGAGTTGGTTACATCCCATCGATCGAAATATATTATTTCACGCCATAGGAGCTGGCGATGGATTCTATAACGTAGCTATCAAACAACTTCCAACAATTATTAGTGAATTGTGATATTAGGTTTTCCATGTTCCTTAATTGGTGTTGTAAAAGTTAACTTTGAGCAATTTTGTATATACCAGATGACGTAAAGACCCGTATACTAGCGGACATCTCGTATTATTTTTTGTTTAACAGCTTAGCGGCCTCTTACGAAACTCACGCGTCGCAATGACATTTTATACAAATCCAATAACATCTTCCAAAAGTGTTCTACTAATATTACGTCCACTGAAGCCACACTAGCCTTCGCCCAAAAAACGGTTCCAGGCAGTGTTGCGGTGAATTGCGACTCCCATCAGATAAAATGATACCCTCGTGAAGCGATGCGACCTCGTAAGCGGGAGTCATTGGATGCAAGTTGCTTATGACCACTTCATTACTATCTCAAAAATAAATGCCCAACATCGAACAGTGCGGCAACTTAATGAGGGTATACACGACTTTCGATGATTTCTATGTGAAATATTTGACAGATTTCGTAGCGGCGAAGTTATTTTTGTTAGCAAAATGTAAAGATTAATGTCCCTTTGAGAAATATTAGCAATATTATATTTTAATTAAATTAGAAACGAATCTATATATTCTTAAAAGTAGAAAAAAACGAGGCATTGTTTTGTGCGTATTTATATATAATATATATATATATATATATATATATATTATTATACTGTAGAAACTGATTACTTAAAACTAATTTCTCAATTAAATGGTATTGTGTGGTAAAGAGGTCACCTCAGTCCCAACTACCAACATCGGGTGAGCGGAAGGTTATTAACTTGTCGTACAAGCCTTATACATACCTGATCGTCGTCCAGGTTATCTTGGTCCTTATCAGGGGGCGCAGCTGGTGAACGTCGAGGCTCTTCGCCTGTTAGCAATTCGTCCTCCGACGATGAAATATCCGAACCAATCTTGTCCATGCTCGACACTTTGTTCTGCTGTTCCACTATTGGTCTCTGCAAATGGAAAACATCAAAGGAACTTTAGGCCACATATATAATATTCAAACTCTTATTCTGTCTCTATCATTATAAGTCGAAGTGACACCAGTGACATTTTAATTTTGAGCAGCATTTGAGTATTTGGGCATTAGTAAGTAAATAATGATAAAGTGTGGGACTTCAATTTCTTTTGTTACTATAATTATATAGATAATTGATTAAATACTCGATGGCTTATTGATGAAATACTTAATGGCTTAGTATGCAATATTAAAAAAAAAGAATATTAATAATGCTATAAACATTACTAATATTCCCCCTTACCACTCGTGGTAAGCTTAAATTGCTTGTGTTACGAGTGGTTCACGCCAGTAGTCGAATGGCGGATTCGAACCCACGACCTTTTTTTTTTGAGTTCGCGGTCCGCGTCCTGCCGTTAGGCTACCGTCTCAATATGAAACTACAATATGCAAATAACATGCACACAGATATGTAATTGCGTGTTGTATAATACATGGTAGAGCCATGCCGCAGTAATATGGTTGCAGCACCATACACACACAGCACGCATGGGGGAAGGACCATACGCTGATAGAATACCAGCGTGAGCTAATAGCTTATTTTGCTGTGTTTCGTATGGCGAGTGTAAAGAACGGGAGACCCGTTTTACTGGAAACGAGGTATTCCATCTTATTTCTGGAATCTGGGTGACAACGCATCAGCATTTTTATTCTTAATTGACGATAGATGTAGATGTCTATGAGCCACAGCATCCACTTACCATCGGTTGAACTGTATGCTCTATACAAAGTACTATAACATCTTTTTCGCTTGAAATTACATCGGTTGCATAGCTCAGCGTTACAACACTCGTTCAATATATTCAAAGATTAAATACTTTATTTCCTTTTCTTTTGTAACTTTTAATTTATTAAAGGGGACAATCATTTTTGGGCCCACTAAAAATATTAACGTCCACTAATGGTATTACATCAAAAAAAAGACACCAAATTATAATAGTAAATGGCCTACAGATTTTTCGAAAATGTAAACGGAATCAAGAAATACGAAAAAAAATTAGTTGTTTTGATATTCGTGTTCTGATTAGTGTAATATGGGTAAAATGCGTGTACCTAATTAGTCATTTTGCAGCTTGTATAAAAAAGAAAACTATTTTTTTCACAAAGCTGACTTAAAAAAAGATACCACTAAGAACTTTATGTTTAATTTCTAAAAATTTTAGCTAATATCACGTTATAACATAGTTCTAAATGACTGTGAACCAAAACGTTATTTTATCATTGACTTCCGGTAATTCCCAGCGGCCGGCGGCCGGGTACGGCGGGGCGGGGCGGCGGGGTATTACCTACGTCTTTAATCTTAACGGCATTGACGTTCGTTACGCTACTGTTTTTTTGTATTTATATGCGATTTTAAGAAAATGGAATCTGCTAGATCAGCATACAATGAAAATAGAAGTGTATGTTGCAATTGTGGAGTCAGGTTTCAACGCAGTGTGCGAAGACAATTACTGGCCGAGACAACTGCTGATGTGCGCCAACTTTTATCTGTGTGGATTTCTCATGAGGTAGGTATAATATTATCTCATGGAAAGCTAATCACTGCACTATACAATCTATCTACTTACATATTATCTAGATTTAAACTTTTATGAGAAATATATATTATTTTTGTTACTCTCGATTTTATTCCAACAATATTACTATACTGCGGAAACGAAAATTATATATTTTCTTTATTAATGTATTACTTAATATTTTTATTTTTGTTGAATAATATGGGATATGGTACGATTTTTTAGAAATAATACGAAAGAAAACGATCCACAGACTCCAGGCACACATAACGATCTATACATGATTAAGTACTTAATTATTTTAAGTTTTTAAAAGTAATAATAAATATCCCTTCATATTATTAATAAATTCATACCTTCTATAGCTATAATTTTAATCTTTCGTTATATTAAATTGATAAATGATATATTATATTGATTGAATTATTTTATATTTTGACACAAGATGACACTGCATTCTTTCCTGCTATTTACCAACTTACAGGCATAGTTCTTTGCATTGACTCCATTGACTGGCATTGACTGTAAAAATATAATATGGCATAAACTTGTTTGTTTAAATTGATGTAAACTGTGTTCGTGTTAAAGTAAAAGTTTAAAAATGAAAATTCACGTAGTTTTACTGCTTACAAGTGGATTAGTATGTTAATGTCTAATTGATGCAAAAAAATGTTTAACCTAAGGGTTATATCATGCACGTAAGTCAAATATTAAATACCTATATCACATTTATGTATATAATTTGCCAATGACATTCGAAAATGCAAACTGACGAGTAAAAGTCCATGTGAGTAATATAAAAGTTTATTTTTTCCTCCTAGAATTTTGTAAAATCTATAACTTATACTGAATTAACCTTTAACAAATGATAAACACGGGTCTTACTAATGTGTTAAATGTTAAAGTATTGAAGTTTTATGTTATTAGTGAAATCTAATTTAAATAATAGATAAAATAAAGTCACACAATATACACAAAAAGAAGTTTTTGTGGCATGGTATGATGTATCACATGTTATGTGTGTCTAATTATCTTTTGTCAGTCAATCAGAAATCAAAGTCGAAAAAGTATAGGTATATATGTGTCAATATTTATTCTAAGGATAAAATATTATGTAAATAGAAAAGTAAGTTATTTTGTGCAATGAAAAATATTTCAATCCACTGTAATATTACCGTTACAGCCAATTAAACTCCACTGCCGAACATAGGCCTCCCCCATATATTACTAATATTACACAACTCCATAATACTCTAATATTATAAAGTTTATTTATCACTATATGATATACCTGAAATACTGTAAATATTGTAAAATCATAATATATTAATCGATATTTGTCTTTTGGATTTCCAATTTTTTTTTAATTGAAAATGTATTGTATTTCAAATAATATAGGGTTCCACATCAAACATTCACTTTCATGCCAACTTCGCTTCCCTCCTCAAAATGTACATTTATCTGAACTTAATATTTATTTACTCTTTTATTTTTAATTCCTGATTTTTTCAGTTACACCCACTTGATGCAGTTTGTTGTAACTGCCTAAGAATATTGCAAGAAAGTGTTGCATCAGCTCACTCCATTAGAAGATTTGGGTACAGGAATATTTGTATTCCATGTGGATCTTCAATGTTAAGAGCACACCGTAGACGGATTGTGCCTATTAACTCTGAAGAAAGAGATATTATTTTGCAGTGGATACCATCACACCAGGTACTTACCTTATTTTAAAAGGCTGTAAATGGTCCCCTGCCTCAAATAGGCAGCCCAGAGGATTTGCCACAATCGCTTTGGTACACAGATTGATGTTTGTAAAATCAGACACCTTGCATACAATTTGGTCTGATATTTATGCTCATTCAACATGGCAGTTCACTAACAGGTTATCTTTAAATTTACAGTCTACCAAAAGTCTACTGCTGAACATAGATTGTCTTATGGGGGGATATTTGCCATTAATAACCAATTTTTTTATTTTTAGTTATTAGATGAACGATACTTCTTCCTTATCTTACACCCATATTTGTATGCTTTTGTACTTATTATACAAGTAATATTTTTTACCTTAAAAGACATTAGTATAAATAAAACGGGTTGGGTTTACAATTCGGTCGCCTCAATTTGAAGATTCTGTTACTGTGGGGGGCGTCAAGGGAGTTTATCTGAAGCACCTACACGCGAGTTTTGCTACCGGAGCAGCATCGAAGTATTTTTATTTATTTTTTGAAAATATTGGTAAACAACTAATTAATTAAATATTCTCACGTTTTTGACGTTTTATCTGTCAATGTCATATCGATATATAGTACTAAATCGATCTAGTGAATCGATATTTCACCCTAGAGAATCAAGATCAAATCTTTTCTGTTTTGTTAAGATTTACAAAATTATTTATAATTAGTTGAAAGTACCCCAACTCGTAAAGAATGACAGTTTTTCAATTTAATCATTCAATGTTATCTGAAACTTTAAAGAACTTGGGCTTAGTGAAATATTGTTAATAATTCTAAAATAATTACTTCTTGTCTGATATGTGATGTATTATTTATTTCTATTTAAATAAGTAGTGCCACAAAAATATTATGAGGGGAAACAATTGCATGCTAATATTTATAATTTTAAAAGACATTAAAACTATTTAGTGTTAGAAAGATTGAAATAAATAGAACAATAATAAATATTATTAATATTTAGAGTAGACACTGTAAAACTATAGTTCATTTTGTTAGTTGATAAAAAATAACTTTTTTCAGGTGGATCGTTTAGAACGAGTATGCAGTCCTTGCTGGCTGAGGGCTTCCAGAGCTGTATGGAGACAGAGACAACAAAATGAGAACAGGGATATTGAGCTACAATCCATGAATATAGAAGACATCGGTAACATCCCACAACCACCCCCTATACCTGCACCTGTAACCCCTGCCATTTCCAGAGCGGCATCAACAATTACTATGGCTAATTATAAGCGTGCTGCTTCTACTTCCCGTCACTGTATTTTTAAGTCATGTAATCATTCATCTAGATTTTTAATACCTAAACTACTTAAAGAGAGATTGCTGATAGATCACTCATTTTATGTGCCACTGTGCGCTCGTATTTGTGAATACCATTTAAATGAACCCCACAATGATTGGAATAATTTATTCACGAGTAGTAACTGTTCAGATTTTACTGCATCTCAGATAGACAACCTTTGTTCCTTACTTAAAAGTAGTGTTACTCAAAATTATAATATTTTAAATATCATTGAACATAATTCAATATTATGCAAATATTGGTTAGGATTTACCAAATACCAATTTGAACAGTTACTAGTTGAAATTCCATCTATCAGTGAAAGAGTTAAATCACCTAAAAGAAGTCTAGCTATGTTCTTAGTGAAACTTCGTACAGGTGATAGCAATGAACGCATAGCTTCTCTATTTAATGTAGCTTCATCGACTGTGTTCAATCACTTAAATATTGTAAGTCAGTGCTTTGAAGAGCAATTCATCCAACTGCATTTAGGGACAAATACCTTATGCATTCAACAAGTTGCTCAATATAACTTGACAATACCAAATGGCTTGTTTGGTAATCCAGATATGGATCCTGAATTTATGCCAGCCATAGTAATATGTGATGGTACATACATTTATGTGCAAAAAAGTAGTAATTACTTATACCAGAAGCAAACATATAGTTTACATAAGTATCGTAACTTAGTTAAGCCATTTTTAATAGTGTGCTGTAATGGTTATATCCTTGATGTTTTTGGACCATATCCTGCAACAGAATCAGATGCTTCTATAATTCTTAGACTGTTCAACGATAGTAGTCCACTGCGAACCTATTTTAGAGAAAACGATGTATTTATTCTTGATAGAGGTTTTAGGGATGCAATTCCATTCTTGCAGCAATGTGGTTATAAGGCTTACATGCCTGAATCTAAACAAGCTGGTGAAATACAATTATCAACCATTGCTGCCAACAAGTCCAGATGTGTAACTTTGTGCAGGTGGGTGATTGAAATTGTAAATGGGAGATTTAAACGGGACTTCAAATTATTTCGTCAGGAATATTTTAATACTGCATCTACTCATCTCATGCTATACTTTAAAATTGCAGCTGCATTAATAAATCGATTTCATACGTTGATTCGTAATAATTTTCATGCTGTAGAGATATTGGCAATTGCTCAAGCCAAACTAAACACTCCAAATAATTTAGCCTCCTACGTAGAAATGCACAATTTAAATAGAGTGAGAGTGCGATTTGCCAGCATTAATGGTAATCTTCCAGAGCTGGATAGTTTTCCTCAACTGACATTCCAGGATCTCATTCTGTTTAGTCTAGGAATTTATCAAATTAAACAAGCTCGTAGTTATTACGGGGAGCATGTCAGGGCTTCTGGAGAATATAAAATCGAGGTATACCTGCAATCTGTCCATGATTTTGGTCCAAATAGTTATCTATTGCGAGGTAGGATACAATCAAGGCACACTAGTAAAAAAACTTATTACACTTATATACTAGTTGACACCAACCCATCAATTGCTAACACTAGGGCTGCTCTTACTGGGTACTGTTGCAACTGTTTGGTAGGCAGACGCACTGTTGGCTGCTGTGCACATGTCATGTCTGTTGTCTGGTTTCTATCTTGGGCACGGCATCGAGATGAGGTTGAACCACCTGCATCTTTTTTAGATGATATATTACTTTCAAGTAATGATATTGAAAATGATGAATGATGATTATTAATCTTAATGCGTATTAATATTGTAATATAAATGATCATTTTTGCTATAGTTGCTTCACTTGTGGCAACCAAAGTTTTTTGTGGTATTCTATAGGAAGATGCTGCTCCCCATCTCCTAGTATTTTTTTTTTTATTCTGTCGACTTTAACGACACCATACGGGACGGAACGTGATGGCAATTCACGGAAGGCCTCTGTAATATTTTACATTATATCTTTAATTTAGGAGCCATATGTTCGGCAGTGGACTGTTGTAATGATGATGAATAATGATGACTAAAAATTGTAATTTTTGTTGCTTATTTGAACTATTTCTATTTTACTGTGTGCTTTATTATCTGTTATATATTATGTTATATGTGTAATTTATAAATAAACGCCGAGCAAAGTTGAATTTATTGCTTTGGCACCCTTTTTTATCTCTTTTAATTGACAATATCCTTCTGATTTCTAATAATATCGTAAACGGGCGAGACATTATATTTTAATGATGTATGGGATTTATACTTGCTAATAGATGAATACTTTAATGAACAAAGGGCCGGCACTGCACCTGTCTGCTGTGTTATTTTTAAAAGAGGACTCATAAAACACTGACGATTTTAACCATAATTAATGCAGTGATTATACATGATCTTTGGGACTTATTACATATCAATATCGTATCATAAATAGAAATGTTACCATCAAGTTATTTTGAAAAAATCTTTTAATATGATCTTTTGATATGAAAACACGAAAAATGTTTCTACCTATGTCCGTTAGAAACCATCCAAGCGATTTTGATGATATGTTTATGTGTGTTTGAACGGGTCTCTATATGATTCATATTCACATATGGACTCGGTAGGTGGCGCTGTTGTCGAAATCCAGAAATCACCTGTGCGAAGTCGGGGCGGATCGCTAATAATAAATACAATTAAACTATACCTGTGTGTTTGTTATCCTGGCACAAACAGTTCAAAACATCTTACTTCCTCACAATTTATCAGTGTGTAATAACAGATAAGCATGATATTACCTAGTCATTTTGGTATTTTAGAACCCAGTCATTTTAAGATGTATAATTAGGTATTTAATAATCAACCAAAGCATATTAAAAAAAGTCTTGACACCGGGCCTGTCTGTCTGTCTGCATAAATAGATCTGAATTATATGTCTGAATTATATAGACTATGTTGGAAATGATGATTTACCATCTATAAATACGGTTGCATTATAACTTGTTTTTTACACAGTCAGTTTAAAACATCTTTCTTACTATATAACGTGTGTTGGTAATATTGTAAATATAAATGGATATATTATACCTTAGTCATCTTGAATTTATTCATATTATTTTAACGGTAATTGGGAAGTACACTCACAATCAATATATGTAAAAAATTGTATCCATACCACATTTGTACACAGACAGGCACTATATTTTGCCGTAACTACTAAAAATATTGAAGTACCTGAAAATGCTGAATGTACCTACAACTTGGTTTTATATGAACTATTATTCAACAGTGCACTATTTTAACTTAAAATACCGGTAAAAACCACTATAAATAGCTTTTAGTTTATTTATAGGTTATTTTAAAATTCATATTTTAATTGTCAATTTCTCGATTTTCCGTCTAGATGTGGTAAAACTAATATTACTTTTGTAAACTATAAATTATAAGGAATAAATCGACATCCATTTCATTGCGTGACGCGAAAATTTGTGGTGGGCCCATTCTCCATACAAAAATTGATTGTCTCCTTTATACTTTTATTTTATAAAACATTAAGGCAATTTTTAAACTTTTTATTTAAAAAGTAAGAGACCAAATAGAAATTAGATAATATATATTATATTGACCTTTCGTTAAAATGTCATCACAGAAAAACAAAAATTTGTCAACGATTTCCACAAAGACAATTATGAATATTAGCACCCATTGTAAGAAAGTGATCACTTCTAATGAGATCCTAAAATGCTTTATTTGTAATGAAAAATATGACTTAAATTGCATAAACATGTCAATTAGAAGATTTAATGATATGAATATTGAAAAAAAATCCAAATGGAAATGTGATCAATGCATACATAAGACAAATACTAAAAAAATATGTTCACCCAATGCTGATATTTCTCATAGTGTGAAAAAACAAGTCAATACCTCAAAAAATTACGTTTCACAACGTAAAATGCTGCATAAAACTAAAAACGAAACTGAAAGCTTATGTAATCAACTATTAACCACCAATAAATTCCAAAACAGAGTGAAAAATCGCACACATATAGAAACGTACTCGGACCCTGAAACTTCCTTATCATCCAAAGATTCAAACATAATAAAAAAGCTTACCCGATCTATCGACATTAGTAAATGATGAATCCATTGAGTTAAAACAAAGAAACTCCGAACTACAGCTAGAACTAGACAGTGCGCATATGGAAATAGAAAAGCTTATTCTTGAGAAACAGGAACTACAAAAAGAGGTTGACAAATTAGCAGCAAAAACAAAAAGATTACTTATGATATGTTCATCAAACAGTCCTAAAAAAATAAAACTTCAGAAAAACGACGCATTGCTCCAAACACCTAATAATTTAGATTTAGTAACACAAACACCTAATAAATTAGATTTAGAAACGCAAACATCTAATAAATTGGATTTAGCAACGCCAATGGCGGCAAAAAAAGACACCAGGATAGATGACAAAAATAACCTTTTATTGACTAAAAACAAAAACATAGAACTAGAAAACAAGTTGGAGGAAGATATTCAGCATCTGCGTGAAACAAACTGCAATATTAAAAAAAGAAAAATATTTATATTTGGAACGCAACAATGTGTCGGTTTAGCCTCAGCGTTGCTTCGTTCGAGAGAACATAGTAAATATAAGGAATATGATATAATCGGTTATACAAAACCTGATGTCTTAACTGAAAATGCATTAAAAAGTTGTGTTCTCAATCAAGACCACGGTTTGTCAGACAAAATTATTATTTGTGTTGGTGAAAACGATAAAAATCCTCTAGCTGTTTCATCAGAATTATATATACTTAACATTAAAACAACTAAGAAAACATACTGTAATTATTTTAAATGTTTTAAATAGTAGATATTGAAATACGGGGGATTATAAATTCCAATATTATAAAAGTATGTAGTCAATATAAAAACTGTTATTTTATAAAAGAAAATTTCTATTATAAAAATATATTCAACACTTGTAAAAAAATTAACTATATAATTGATTGTATAGATTATGATCAACAATTTTTAGATTATTCCCAACTAAAAAATATTATTAAACAGCGTTCAACAGTAATTAAATGTTCTGAATTAATTAAAGTACATAAGAAAGGTACAATTCCTTACTATTTCGCAAATATAAAAAACAAAACAAAACATGTTATTTTAAATGAAAAATCTTGGGTTAAATTGGATAGAATAGAGTGTGAGTGACATTAAGGAACCTATAAAGTTCAAAAAAGGAACTATCCCATTTTATTTTCCAATCATAAAAAAATAGTTTATTTCGAAATTAAGGCATTAGACATCTGTAGAAACAGTATTTTAATAAATGATAAAATAAATAAAATAGGAAATTTCCTATATGCGAGTTTTTCACCAAAACATAGCAGGATTACTAGGAAAATTAGACTTACTTGAGGCGTGCATCGCAGAATTTAATTACTCTGAAGAACCAATAGACGTGATTTGTCTAACAGAAACATTCGTAAAAAATGGAGATGAAGAAATCGTAATTTTTTAATTTAACTGGCTGCCAATTTCTCAAGAAAACAATCAAAACGTGGTGGTGTGTGTATTCTTGTAAAACAAAATTTCAAGTATCGTATCTTAGATTTTTTACAACTGTTTTCAAAGGAAATTGAGTTTGAATGTTGCGGTATAGAATTGACTGAACAAAAATGTATTATTACTTGTATTTATAGAACATAAACTCGGAAATAAGTATATTTTTTACTGAACTTGATGCTTTATTACATTAGCTACGTGAAAAAATAAACAAAAATATTATAATTGCTGGCGATTTTAACGTAAATATGTTAATGTTGAATAATAAGTCTAATAGATTAAGAAGTTTATTAAAAAGCTATGGGTTTCAAATGCATATAACGGAAACAACGAGACAACATACATGTATAGACCAAATGGCAAGTAATATACAAGGAGCTATCGGAAAAGTCCATGAATTAGGTCTATCAGATCACACGGGCAAACATTAAGTTTTTTATTAAAAGATACAACAAAGTCTTCTGGGCATTATTATATATTTAGAAGGCAATACACGGAAAGTAATATTAGCTGTTTCTGCAATCACTTAAAATCATTATCATTCTTGGACGTATATGAGGAGGATAACGTAGAAAAAGCATTTACTAAATTTTATGACACGTTTGTATTAATTTATAAGCTGTGCTTTCCCATAAATAGAGTCAAAGTAAATAATTTTGATCAAAAATTAAAATGGCTTACAACCGGTATAAAATTTTCCTGTAGAACCAAACGTGCACTTCGCTATAAATATTATAAAAATAAAACTCACGAGAACAAAAATAAATATACACTTTATAGCAGATGAATCACAAATACGTACCTAACTCAAAAAATAAAACTAAAGCCACTTGGACCCTAATAAAAGATAATAGTTAGACACATCCAAATCTCATTGATAGACTCACAGTCTATAATCAAAATATACTAAATCCCATTGAACTAGCTACAACATTTAATCAGAATTTCATCTATTCCATTAAAGACAGAATATCACATAATAGTGCGGAAAAATTAAGCGTAACTAATCTAAGAAATCAATCTAGTATTTATTTAAGACCATGTGATATAACGGAAATTAAGAATCATATTTTATCCCTTAAAAACACAAAATCTACTGGCTGTGATGAAATACAAACAAAAGTTTTAAAGAGGTGTCCAGGAAAAATCATAGACGTATTATGTTTTCTCATTAATAAGTCACTTGAAGCGGGAATTTTTCCTAAAGAATTGAAATTATCCGTTGTTATACCATTGCATAAAAAAGGTGACAGAAATAATATTAATAACTATAGACCAATTACATTAATATCAATATTATCTAAATTGTATGAGAAAGTTATGCAAAAAAAAAACTATTAGATTTTTTTAATAAGTTTAACATATTAAAACAAGAGCAACACGATTTTCAAAAAGGTAAATCTACGACACTGTCAACTTTTTCCCATATAAAAATCGTAACCGATTATATAAACAGAAAAATACCAATTTCTGCAGCGTACTTTGATATGAGCAAAGCATTTGATAGTGTTAGTCATGATATTCTCTTTAAAAAAAATTGAAGCTTATGGTATAAGAGGGCCAGCTTACTCCTGGATACATAGCTATCTAAAAGATAGAAAACAATGTGTTGAAATATAACAAAAAGATAAAAAACGGCAAGAAATTTTAAAATTTAAATCTTCGTACTTACCAAATAATTACGGAGTGCCACAAGGGAATGTTTTAGGTCCCTTACTGTTTTTAATTTACATAAATGACCTACCAAATTACATCAAACATAATACAATATTATTTGCTGACGACATTTCTATTTTAATACCGAAAATAAATTTTCATTCTAGTAATAAAGAATATGAAAATGAAATAAATAATACTATAGTAAATGTTGTCAAATGGATAAATTACAATAATCTAAGTATAAATCTATCTAAAACTAAATTTATGCAATTCTACAATGTTAAAAGTAAACCGCAATTACTTGATATTAAGTATAATGGTGAAAAAATTACTGCTACTGAATGTACCACATTTTTAGGTATTAATTTAGACAAACATTGTAATTGGAAAAATCACATAGATAAAGTTTGTTCAAAAATATTTAAATTTAATTTTGCTTTGCCAAGGCTAACTTCAATCTCGTCAAGAAACACTTCCCTTATAGCATATCATGCATTTGTCGCTGCTGTGTTAAGATATGGTCTCATATTATGGGGAAACTCGACTGATGTAAATCGTGCTTTTATAGCACGAAAACGATGTATACGAGCAATTTGTGGTGTCGGGCCACTAGTTTCTTGCAAACCACTATTTAAAGAATTGGGTGTTCTTACGCTACCATCCATGTACATTTTTGAACTTTCAATATTCGTAAAAAAAGTATCCTCATTTTTTTACTAGGTTAAAAGATACAGTAACATATAGTACCAGATACCCAGATAAAATTATTTTACCTTCATTAAAAACAAGCCTGTACTCACAAAATTGCTATGTGATGGCTATTCAAGTATTTAATAAAACCCCAAATGAAATAAGGCAACTAGATTATAATCGATTTAGACGTAATTTATTAAAGTGGCTTCTAGAAAACCATTTTATTCGGTAAATGAACTGCTAAAAATAAAAGAACGTTTCTATTGACTGTTAAACGCTGTTACTTATTTGATTGTGTTTTAAAGGATTAATATTAAATATTGTAAAGTGATTACGCATGTTTAATTGTACTTAAATTTTGTATATTCTAACAATAAGTTGATTAGTAAATAAGTTTTCATATACCAAAATTGGTGAAATATGTGATACATTATTATTTTATAAGAACATCCTTGTACCATATTTCTTGTGAATAAATTTATTTATTTATTATAAAGCTAGAAGTATGTTCTATAGAAAGAAACAAATACGTATTTGCACACAATAATGAACAATTTTGACAACATTTACCACATGCCATGATGAGGGTTATTTATCACGCATTAAAGCGCGCTGGCCGTATGACGAAGTCAAAAGATCGCTCAGCAAACCAAGAGCAAGGAGCTTCTCTGCATGATACGACTTCATAATGAGGATATCCGCAGTAGAACAAGAGTGGCAGACATAGCCCAACGGATCAGTAAGCTGAAGTAGCAACAGGCCAGCCATATATCTCACAGAACTGATCCCAGAGTCCATGGCATAATTGCAAGGCTCTCTGCCATATTCAACAGGTAGTAATACATTTTCAGTAAAAAGGCTTAAAGACTTGGTAACATTTTTATATAAAATTAACCAACACTTACCTTCTCAACAGTGACCCTTAAACAGTCAAGGTAGAACTCTCGACTTAAAAATGGTGACGGTGTATTCGAAAGTGGTTCAGGGTTCATTTCCTTCTTCATACTTATTGAAATTATGCTTCCACGATCTTCACTGCCGGATCCTGTTTAAAAGAAGATGAACATGTTATTAAAAAAATGAAGTATTTACAGATGTTGAAGTGAAGAAAGATTCCCATACCAGTGAATCTAGTAACCGGTTTAGAGAGAGGCCCAAAACATGTTTTAAGACTTCTCTCCGGAAGGTGGTATAACTATATCGAATTTTACCCCAAATATACAACATGTAACAAAAACCCTGTGGTTCCCGTTAAGTGCGTTATCAGAATCAGTATCCAAGCGTATAGAAATATTTTTTTTTTCAAAAAAAAAAATTAAAAAATTTAATGAAAAAAATAATAATTTGCAAATTGTATGTGGTTTTATTATTACTGCATTGGCCGAGGAGTAAGACGATAGTCAAAGACCCCGCATTACCGATACTCGCGTGAGTTAGAGGAAATAAAACTACATACAATTTGCAAATTAATATTTTTTTAATGTTTTTTGAAAAAAAAAATATTGCTATACGCTTGAATACTGATTCTGATAACGCAGTTAACGGCAATCACAGTGTTTTTGTTACATGTTGTATATACGACCGATAACGGCGAGATCCCGTGTAGTGGTGTAAGAAAATACACAACCACATATCTTCCCGTGGATGTCGTAAAACTTAAACAGAAGAACAAAGACAGAGTTAAACAAACCAGGAGATGGGCAGCAGCGTATTCCTGATAACAACTCAAAATTATAAAAAAAACTGCGGCTGACAACCCCTTTGCTAAGCGTGGCAACTATGGCAAAATCCCCCTATGAGGCAATCTATGGGGGAGGCCCATGTTCAGCAGTGGACTTTTATAGGTTGCAATGGATGGAATGGAAACGTAATATAACGGCGAGAAACATCCAAAGTGCGAGGGGACTGGAATTTCGATTGTTAATCCATTACCGAAGACAAAGAGGTTCCCGTCCAACAGTGGACTGGTTATTGGACTGATGATAGTTAGAAGGAGCAGAATAAAGTTAAATATATCGTAAGCAGAACATAGCGGTACAATGTTTTATACAAGGGCAACTAATGAATACAGAATCCATTCGACACATACACAATTACATCTAAAATATGTATGTACTACAAATGCAAAAGGTTTTGCGAAACACCCGAAATTTGTACTTTAGTTCGTTGCATGGACTTATGAACTCGTTGCTCGTACTTATGAACTCTTTGCCTAACATTATTTTTACTCCAATTGCTGTAAAAGCAAAATAATTGCAGCACCGCCTAAATTTCACATACGCAAGACAAAGTGGCAGATTTTAATCCCCGGTCTTCTGAACAATTTGCCGAAGGGTATGTCTATCGTGCTAAAGCACTAAAACCGGCTTGTTCGGGAGGCTGGAAGTCGTCGAGTCTGCGTGCGAGACGATTCGTAATGACTCTCGAAAACAGCACGTAAATGCGGCTCAGAAGGGAAATCGGTCTTAGTTCTTCAACAGAGCGTTGTCGCCTTTTTTGAAGACCAGGACCACCGCATTTTTGCGCTACGCTCCGGAGTAGTTCAACCATGGAGGACGGAATTAGAGAGCTTCTAAAAGACTTCAAGTACCAGTTTCCACTCCACCTAGTGGGGGGCCACCCAACACCTGGTGACACATGCAGGAAGTCGATAGATAGAGGTGGCTTAGGACCGTGCTGTGGCATTCTTTGGGGAAGGGCTATGTTCAGCAGTGGACTTGTGAAGGACAGCCCTTCACAATGATGATGATAAGTTATATAGTTTTTATTTTTCACTAGGTTTTTGCTCCTATACTACTTGACACACAGGTCACTTTCGCTAAATATTGCGTAATTTTTTGTATGTTTACAGATTTATAGAGCGCGCAGTTGCCTAACTAGTGCATTAATTGTGGTTTGATAGCTCCGTCCACTTCAGTATCGTTTGTGTGATGTGATTTTTTGAGCATAATAAGTCTTCTATAGGTTTTAGTTTTTGGTAGCAAACAACATATTTTTGGGAATGGAGAGGTCCATTTTTAAAGGACGACTTTTTTAAAAAACGAAATTAAAGAAATTTATTGATTTACTACGTGATTCAATTTCTCTGTAAATTGATTCACTACGTGATTCAATGTCTCTCGTTTAAAGAGTATGAATGTGAGCGTGTGTACACGTGGTGTAATGAGCGTGTGCGTGCGCCGTACCCTCGTCGTCGGAGGGCGGGTGGTGCGCGTCGAGGTCGGGCATGTTGGCGGGCAGGCGCTCGTCGTCCTCCTCCTCGGACGAGATGCCCAGCGCCAGGAACGGTGGCGCCAGCCCACCGCCACCGCTCGCGCCCTTCAGCAGCATTGCGATCCTGCACATTAACCAATCGCCACTTATTGTAACAATTAGGACATCCACAACGGGCGGCGCCACTTTGGAGTGAGGTGAAATATATGTCAAATTTTATGGAGTAAAAGTTGAATTGTTAAGGAAATATAAACTTTAATGTTTCTCTCGTAAATATTAATTATATTTTATATTAATTAGATAAAAATGGAAAACCAAACTACAGATATTCCGTAAAGTAAAAGAATTAAAAAGAGCGTTAAAAATATGCAAAAATTAAAAGGAAACCACTGAGGCATCGTATTGTATATTTAAGTATATACACTAGAAACCAAAAAACCTTTTATTTGATATGCAACTATGAACTTATAATGACACTGTGTAACAAATACTCAGTCCCAACTACCGACATCTGGTGTGCGATAAATTATTAGCCTTCATCGATGAGAGAATTCGTTACCGACTGAGATACTAACTACAGCAGTGCGCTGATGGCGTATGAGAATTAGTCATCTCATTAAGCGACAGTAGCCTAATTGCAGGGCGCGGACCGCGAACTCAAAAAGGTCGTGGGTTCGAATCCGCTATTCGACTACTGGCGTATACCACTCGTAACACAAGCAAGTTAAGCTTACCACGAGTGGTTAAGGGGAATATTAGTAATGTTTACAGCATTGTTAATATTCTTTTTAAAAAAAATTGTTCTGTGGGTTTCGTGAAAGGCGACTATGGTAAATGCCAGTGAAACCTTATGAATTCCGATTAAAGACCGACTACAGTCAAACAGTAAAGCACAAGTGGTAACTACTATTAAATAGCTAACTATTACCTATCAGGAAATAAGGTTTAGTTTTTAATGGCCCATCTATTTCTGCCTTCTTCGTTTGATAAGAAGTTGTTGTCAGTTACCATCAGGTGGTTTGCTACATTTTGATCTTATCAAAAAGGCTAAAAATTGTTTGCCCCAGTAATGTCAAAAAAGTATATGTGTGACCTGGTGTCAAGGTCGACGTTCTTGGGCTCTTCTGCGGGCGGCGGCGGCTTTGGGTCGGGCGAGTACTCCGGCCCCACGCCCGGCGGCGGCGGCTCTAAGTTCTCCGTATCCGCACACGTGCTCTCAGCGCGCACCTCCTACATTACAAAACACATCGTTCTACCCTCTTTACACTCATTTACGTGCACATGCAAGATACATTACATACTGTTTTCCTTTTGCAAAGATTTTTCTGACTAAGTATTCACGATAAGCTCTATGTGACGCCGAAACCATGCTCAACTTTTTGACACAAACTTATGCACACATACGCGTTTAAAACCATGTTGTTGCTTGAAAATGATTTTAGATGCTTAATATGCGTACGTTTTAAAATGGACGCACATTTATCAGCACCATATGCGCTGTACGGGGCGCGTTTACTGATGACATCGCATATTGGCACGTACGCGCCGTACCCAAATCTTTAGTATTGCCAACAGCTTTTGCAGTTTTTTCTAACCACTGGTGAGAAACAGTACAGTGACATTGATCGCTCAGAATCACTCGGATCCTTAATGAAAAAAATTGTAATAGTCTGCTTATTGGCAGAGGAAGAAGAAAATTAAATTCAAAGAAAAAGAAGATTCTGGAGTCACAATATTAATTTTAAAAGGCAGTTATATGGAGAATATTTGACGTTATACAAAGACTTATTAGATGATGATGAACATCTTTTTAGATATTTGCATATGATGGATGGATCGCGTTACGCATGTCTTGTCTCACGACTTATTATCGTCCACACAGTAAAAGTAAATACTCCTGAAATGGAGTAAAAATATATTTCGAAACGTATAGGTGTGTTAATGGTGAATTGATCATCTTGCCACTAAGAGAAACTTAATTCTACTGAACCACAAGGAAAAACACTGTAAACAATATTTCTCTACTAGAAGGGTAGTCAAAACCACCAGCTTTAGTAGAAAATCCACTAAGTTGGCAACATTAGGCAACACTGAGTATCAGAAAGCCCCGCATTATATGACGTCATCAGCATGCCTCCTTCAATATTCCTATATTGGATACCTGCCGCATTTAATATAATAAGGGCGCGTATGGTGCGGATGAAATGTGCGAGGTTTCAAACGATTTCATACAATTATTTGTAAAATGCGGTGCATGCTGCGCGTACATATAAGTAGAACTAAAAATTAACAACAGAAGCAGAGCCTGGCGGGATCATTTGCGAGCACGGTTTAAAGGTAGTACTTATATTACACTAATACATAACGAGATCGTACTTCAGAGCAATCTTTGGCTACTGCTCAAAGTTAGAAAGTATTCAACAATGGGAGATAAAATGCTTAAGTTGTTTTATTGGGACGTCGATAAGTTCGACATTAAACATACATTTGACGAAAATTACTCGTGTTAATAACCTGATCTTGTATCGCCCGGACAACACTCAGTTTCCCAATGACATCATCCAGAAAGAACCATACACATCATACAATCTATATACCAATTAGTGCGACTATTACAATAGATTTTGTTTCATCATCATTACAACCACTGCTGAACATAGGCCTCCCCCAAGTAATGGCACAAAGCACGTTACTGAGCCACCTGCATCCATTGACTTCCTGCATGTCTTACCAGGTCGTCACTCCATTTAGGGGGGGGGGTCGCCATATACTACGCCTACCGGTACGAGGCTGCCACTCGAGAACCTTTCTTCCCCATCGGTTATCGATTCTTCGAGCTATATGGCCGGCCCATTGCCACTTCAGCTTACTAATCGGTTGGGCTATGTCGGTCACTCTGGTTTTACTGCGGATATCCTCATTTCTGAGTCTATCACTCAGAGAAACTCCGAGCATAGGCCTCTCCATAGCTCGCTGAGCGACCTTGAGCGTCCTCATACGGCCAGCAGTGAAGAACCACGTCTCAGATCCGTAAGTCATCACTGGCAAGTCAGCACTGGTTGTATAATCTAGTTTTCAGAGTTTGAGGTATACTTGACGAGATGTGTCGTAATTTCCCGTACGCTATCCAGCCGAGTTGAATCCGTCGATTGACCTCTCGGTCGAAGTTGGACTTACCTAGTCGGACTATTTGTCCCAGGTAAACGTACTCGTCAACAACTTCGAGCATAGTGCTCCCAACAACTACAGGCATAGGTGTGACATGGACATTAAAGATGATCTTTGTTTTGTCCATGTTCATCTTAAGACCTATCCGTAAGACACCATGGAGGTCATTGAGCACAGTGCTTAGGTCCTCCAGCGATTCTGCCGTAAGGACTATATTGTCGGCAAATCGAAGGTGAGTGATGTACTCGCCATTGATGTTAATACCGTATCCTTTCCAGTCCAATAGCTTGAAAACCTCTTCCAATGCAGCGGTGAAGAGTTTCGGGGATATAACGTCACCATGTCTTACACCTCTCTGCAGTTGGATAGGTATCGAACTCTGGTTCTGTACTCGGATAGCCATCGTAGCCCTACTGTACAAACACTTCAGCACTTCGATATACCGACAGTCAACTTGGCACCGCTGAAGGGACTGTAGCACCGCCCAAATTTCGACGGAATCAAAGGCTTTCTCATTGTCAACATACGCCAGGAAAAGTGACAGATTGTACTCTTTGGTCTTCTGTACAATCTGCCGCAGGGTATGTAAGTGGTCTATGGTACTGAAGCCTTTTCAGAAACCAGCTTGTTCGGGAGGCTGGAAGTCGTCGAGTCTGCGTGCGAGACGATTCGTAATGACTCTCAGATTATGTTTACTTTAGTTACATTTTTTTATATAGAATTGGGTGACAAACGAGCACACGGTCCACCTGATTGGTAAGTGGCCCATAGATATCCACATATATCCTCAATTAAGAATAAAAATGGAAATGAGTTGTCACCCCTAAGGATTTAAATGGAATGCCTCGACTCCAGTAAAAAAGGTCTTCGGTTCTCTACACACTCACCATACGAAACACAGCGGCATTACGCATCTATTTTACGCTAGTATTCTTTGAGAGCGTGGTCCTGCCCGGGTCGAGCCGACCCATTCGTGCTACAACTATAATATAGCTGCAACGTGTCTCTACCACGTAAATATGATAGCTAGCGTTAATTAGTAAATATGCGTTCCACATTGATTGTCATGCTGGGCAGTTATCGTCATGGTTAAGAAATTACTACATCATATACATTTAGTAAAGATGGTACCTCAAGGACTAAACTTATACAGAATACCTCGTTACCAGTAAAATGCGTCGCCTTCTCAACACACAATACGAAACATAGCAGCATTATGTTGTTATTTTCACGTTGATATAGTGTGATATTATACTAAAGATTTTTTTGTATATAATTAAACATAACATGCAGTTAATGACAGTAAAGCAAGCAGTGTGTTACATATGACAAATTAATGGTTGTTGAAAAGTAGGATATATATTTTAGTTAAATTTTATTATAAAGTTTGAAAATGTTATTGAAGTGAAAACTTCTTTACCATCGTTTTGATTTGAAAGTCTATGAAACGAAAAATCGACAGTAAAAAGAGACAGACATAAATTCATATCATTTAATGTGGGAGAAAATGAGATAGGAAGCATTATAGATTATAGCTCAATGCTCGCGAGAAAAAAGTCGTAAACGCCGCCGAAATAGCGTCGCTTACGCGTTTTGTTCAACAAGGTACGAAGGTGTCGTGTGCCTATGGATTAAACAAGCAGTGAAGAACGGCCAAACCTCAACTTCGTAATAGGTAAAATTGATATAAATCTTTTTGTAATTAGTGAGTATTATATAAGGTATATCGAAAATAGTAATATCTCTGTCCAAATATATGTATTAAAAGGATTGTTACATTTATTTACTATAAAATTAAATCTTATTATATTTTATGCTGAACTTGTAGTTTAAATAATAATATTAAATAAATCATTTAAAGTATTTGTATTTTATATTTAATTTCATTTGAAGGTTTGACTTCTGTCGCGTGTGAGCTGCACGCATGTTTTTATAGTTAATCAATATCTTAATATTCTGACCTTACAACAATGTATTATAATGCACTGATACCAATAATGTAGTAACAACACCAATTTAAATGTTTCACAAGCTATATCAAAAGTAAAAAATCATTAAACAAATAATTTACAATTATTAAATAATTTGTGTGTTATCAATGCAACTTCAAAGTAAAGGAAATCATTAATTCTTATTTACAAAAAAGTTGAATTTGATTATTATTAACCAAATTTATTATAAATCATTACAATATTTATTCGTTTCCTTTTTTTCTTTAATGATTACTATTTTGTCTGTAGTTTCGTCCTCTTTTAAGTTCAAAATGTGTGGTAAAGCATTATTTTAACATATTTTACTGCGCATGCATCACATTCCTAAGGATCTATCGGTGGGCAAAAACGATGTTGCCCATAACATTCAATTTGGGCCTTATTTACTTGTATTTTCAAAAACTGCAATAACAGTATATCACTATTTATCTATTTGGACTTAAGTTTAAAATTTGGCTACTCTTTAAAAAATAACCTTGTATAGTCATGTTTTCTTGAAAAGGTCATAATGTCGCCATAAAATAATAATAATTACATTTCGGGTTAATATATTTAAATGAAAAAGAAGTAGAAAGATTATCCGAAGAATTTTAAGAACTAGCGAGAGCACGTAAATAGTTAACGCAACGTTGTATAATAGGTGTGTTCGAATGAATGGCGACCTTGTCTTTGGTCGTACGGTCGCGTAGGTCGGGCGGGTCGGGCGAGCGCTCGCGGCAGTGCGGCGCGGCGGATGTGCCCCCCCGCGGCGGAAGTGCCCACCGCGGCGGACGTGCCCCCCGCCCACGCCGGCCCCGCCTGCCCCGCGCGCCGCTCCGCCTTTAGTCACACACCACACCACACCGTTGTTTCCACACACAAAGCTAGCGATGCACACGTGGCTAAAAACTGTGGCTATGCGAGTGTGCCCAGTGGAATACAACCACTGTCACTTAGGCTCAGGTTAATTAAAAAAAGTAAAAGTAAAGTTACAGCCTATATACGTCCTACTGCTGGGCACAGGCCTCCCCTCATTTCTGAGACGGTTTTACGGCAAGGAAGTGTCCGCCGCGCTGCCCCAATGCGTGTTGGCGAACTTTACACGTCTTCGAAATATTTTTTTCTTATTCCTCAGACATGCAGGTTTCTTCACGATGTTTTCCTTCACCGCCGAGCACGTGGTAAATCAGGACTTAAAATTGCAATTAACAATTTCATTGGTGCCGGCTGGGATCGAACCCGGGTTACTCGCGTTCTGTTATATTTACAGCGAGCGTTAACCATCTGAGCTACAACGGCACGGCTTAATTAAAAAATTCTAAATTTTTAAAAAGGCGGCATTCTCAAGATATATTTCCAGAATTAAAATTTTATTTTAATCTTTAACTGAAGTTTGTAGTTATTACACTATTCGTAAACTTAGCTAATGAATGTTAAATATTTGTTAAATATCTCACATCATCCACAGTTTTTACCACACAGGTGTAAATAATTTCAAGTGATTTAAAAATGACCATAAGTAAAGGATGAAACAAATAATCCACTAATAAAAAAGTTCATAAACAAAACAATTATCGAATTAAGCAACACAAGAACACACTTGTTTTTAAAGACAATAGAGTTTTCTTAGAAAACATTGTTTTTGTAAAAAAAAACTACACAAAAAAACTTCACAAGGAACACTTAAGGTAAACGCCCACTTAAGCACCGCTGTGCAAGAACGGCATCACTTATGCTGACGGTCACACACGAACCGCATCCATGTATTTCGTATGGTAATATGTTCTTGAATGTATATGTGCTATGGTACTTATTTATAGAAAAAATTGTCCAACAAACGTACAAGTCCAAACAGTAAGTAGATGCTGTGGACTATTGACATCTCTACATGTATTCTCGATTAAGAAGCAATAACAGATAGATTAGCGTTATCAACCCCGAGAACTAATATCGAAATGTCTTGTTTTATTTTTTTTTAAAGAAAGAGCAAATGAGCATTCGGCTCACCTAATGGTAAATGTTCACAATCACCTTTTAAAAAAAGAGTAATCTTTTTCTTGAAAGTCCCTAAGTCGTATCGATACGGAAAACCGCTGGTGGTAATTTATTTCACAAGGAAGTTGTGCGAGAAAGAAAACTTCTTGTAAATCGCACAGTGGTGGACTGCTAATTATCCAGATAATATGATATGGTATGGGTTAATCATTTCCAGTAAAAAGCTCTCTGGTTATCTATATTCACCATGCGAAATAGAGCAGCATTAAGCTATTTTTACGAAGGTAACCTGTGAAAACGTAGTCCTTCCCGAGTCGAGCTGACCCATTTGTGCTACATCCATAACATTGCTACAGCGTGGCTCTAACATCTACATGATCGTCTATTGTTATTACAAGATATTATCGGCGGATGATAAAGTTAATATGACAAAAAGAAATTGTGCTTTCGTAACATTTATATAAGAAGATAAGGGTTGTAGAGTATTTTAAATAATTTACTGTTTTACTTTTTATTTAAATGATAAAAGATTTTTTTATATAAAACCTCTTATGTTTAGGGTGCTATTGGATATACTGTAAAAGCATATAATTAGACAAAATACTAGATAAAGAATGGCAATGGACGAGAAGAAATGCTTACAAATTTTAGCAATGTGGGCAATATGCGGCGAACGTCATCAGAAATATCCCGCACCTCAAGAACAAAAATAATCCGCCTACATACAACGTTTAACTAAAGCTGCCTCCTTATCCTTTTACTATCCTTTCTCAGATTGCTTTAGGTAAAGAAATCCGCCTACATACAACGTTTAACTAAAAGCTGCCTCCTTAACCTTTTAAACTATCCCCTCTCAGTTGCCTTAGGTAAAGATAATCCGCCTACATACAACGTTTAACTAAAGCTGCCTCCTTAAACTTTTACTATCCTTTCTCAGATTTATTTAGGTAAAGAAATCCGCCTACATACAACGTTTAACTAAAGCTGCCTCCTTAAACTTTTACTATCCCTTCTCAGTTGCCTTAGGTAAAGAAATCCGCCTACATAGAACGTTTAACTAAAGCTGCCTCCTTAACCTTTTACTATCCCCTCTCAGTTGCCTTAGGTAAAGAAATCCGCCGACATACAACGTTTAACTAAAGCTGCCTCCTTAACCTTTTACTATCCCCTCTCAGTTGCCTTAGGTAAAGAAATCCGCCTACATACAACGTTTAACTAAAGCTGCCTCCTTAACCTTTTACTATCCTTTTTCAGATTGCTTTAGATAAAGAAATCCGCCTACATATAGCGTTTAACTGAAGCTGACTTCTTAACCTTTTACTATCCTTTGTCAGATTGCTTTAGATAAAGAAATCCGCCTACACACAGCGTTTAACTGAAGCTGACTTCTTAACCGTTTACTATCCTTTCTCAGATTGCTTTAGTTAAAGAAATCCGCCTACACACAGGGTTTAACTGATGCTGACTTTTTAACCGTTTACTATCCTTTGTCAGATTGCTTTAGTTAAAGAAATCCGCCTACATACAGGGTTTAACTGATGCTGTCTTCTTAACCGTTTACTATCCTTTATCAGATTGCTTTAGATAAAGAAATCCGCCTACATACAGCGTTTAACTGAAGCTGTTTTCTTAACCGTTTACTATCCTTTATCAAATTGCTTTAGATAAAGAAATCCGCCTACACACAGGGTTTAACTGAAGCTGACTTCTTAACCGTTTACTATCCTTTGTCAGATTGCTTTAGATAAAGAAATCCGCCTACACACAGGGTTTAACTGATGCTGACTTCTTAACCGTTTACTATCCATTGTCAGATTGTTTTAGATAAAGAAATCCGCCTACATACAGCGTTTAACTGAAGCTGTTTTCTTAACCGTTTACTATCCTTTATCAAATTGCTTTAGATAAAGAAATCCGCCTACACACAGGGTTTAACTGATGCTGACTTCTTAACCGTTTACTATCCTTTGTCAAATTGCTTTAGATAAAGAAATCCGCCTACACACAGGGTTTAACTGATGCTGACTTCTTAACCGTTTACTATCCTTTGTCAGATTGCTTTTAGATAAAGAAATCCGCCTACATACAGGGTTTAACTGAAGCTGTTTACTTCTTAACCGTTTACTATCCTTTGTCAGATTGTTTTAGATAAAGAAATCCGCCTACATACAGCGTTTAACTGAAGCTGTTTTCTTAACCGTTTACTATCCTTTATCAAATTGCTTTAGATAAAGAAATCCGCCTACACACAGGGTTTAACTGAAGCTGACTTCTTAACCGTTTACTATCCTTTGTCAGATTGCTTTAGATAAAGAAATCCGCCTACACACAGGGTTTAACTGATGCTGACTTCTTAACCGTTTACTATCCATTGTCAGATTGTTTTAGATAAAGAAATCCGCCTACAACAGGGTTTAATGATGCTGACTTCTTAACCGTTTACTATCCATTGTCAGTTGTTAGATAAGAAATCCGCCTACATACAGCGTTTAACTGAAGCTGTTTTCTTAACCGTTTACTATCCTTTATCAAATTGCTTTAGATAAAGAAATCCGCCTACACACAGGGTTTAACTGAAGCTGACTTCTTAACCGTTTACTATCCTTTGTCAGATTGCTTTAGATAAAGAAATCCGCCTACATACAGCGTTTAACTGAAGCAGACTTCTTAACCGTTTACTAACCTTTGCCAGATTGCTTTAGATAAAGAAATCCGCCTACATACAGCGTTTAAATAAAGCTGCCTCCTTAACCTTTTACTTCATTTTGTCAGGTTGCTTTAGAGTGGTAATTTCCGATGATGTGTAGATAATTGTAATTGTGTTCTGCGAAATTTCGTACTTTAATCAGGTGCGGATCGTGGCAGCGCGAATACGTGTGCGCGTGGCATTTAATTTCATACAAACTATTACAAAGTACGATGGATGCGGCGCAAGCGGCTGCTGCAGTGTGCACGTTCATCTTAATAATGAGATAATGGGTGCGTTTGGCAGAAAAAAGCGCTAGCAAGCGCTTGTAAACAAAATGGCGATCGTAAACGGTAAGCGCTGTCAAATCGTAAGTAGCTATTTTCCTCCAGGACACGATGTTAGTTTTAACCGGGGGACCTAACCTAATTTAAATATATTTTTGTAAAGTATACATATTAAAAACTTACCAATCATGAATTTTTAATAACATGATATATATATTTATTCGTGTCATTATATTACTTAAAACTAATATTGCACAAAATAACTTATAAACTCTACTTCAAAACAAACAAATTAAATAAGCAAAATGGCGGATTGTGTCAGCGCTACTGAAGTAGCAATCGTGTCCTGGCCGAAAACTATTTCAGCGCTTATAAGCGCTTGCTAGCGCTTTTTTCTGCCAAACGCACCCAATAACAAACAAAATAGTTATTTCAACTAAAAACAGGTGTAAATTTTTTCTTGTTATTAGTTAATGGATGGTATGGACGACAATAATATGATATGTTTCGCTAGGTATTAAAAATTGAAGTAGTAAAAATGACTGGGTATTTTGGATTCGATTCGAGGATATGTGTAATATCCGCCATTATTTACTGAATCTAAGTGGCAGAATTTGTTACGCTATGAACTCACATATCATGAAGGTAGGAACTATGCAAAACAGTTTTGTTTCTAAGCTCTTATTACACTTTTTGTAATATTTTAGGCATTATTTATTTAAAGCTATTATGTAATAAAGTGCTTTTGAAAATAATCGGTACAGTAAAATAAAATAGCGTAACATAGCCCTGAAATGAAGATTTAATCTGCACAGAATGTTAATCATTTAATTAAACAAAGATTTTGTCATTTACCTGAGAAGTAACTACTAGCTCTAACTAGTTTTATCTTTATATAGTTCTCTTATTTTTATTATAAACTTTTATTTATAACGTAATCAACACTCAGTATCTATTTATATATTTATATTTTATGACTTACGTGTGGATGATGATGTGTTGCGTGGTGGGGATGTCTCCAGTCCCACCACATACCGCTCGCGCTTGGGGCTGGACTCGCTCCATATCCATACCCATAACTGACGATAAATTAAACACACTTCAATAAAAGTGAAAAAGTATTAAACTACCTAGATAAAATAAATACCATAAATTAATATTTTAAAATTAATAGTTTCTGAAGTAGCACAACAATCAATACAGTGCTTAATAATGTAAATGTTAGATTGCATGGAATGTGATAATTCTGCCGGAAAGCATTTTAATTTTGAAAGTTTCCCCAGCCCCATTGGAAAGCCGATTATTTTATGATTATCTTAATATATATAAATTACGTGTCGCGTTGTTTGTCCACGATGGACTCCTAAACTACTTAACCGATTTTAATCAAATTTACACACCGTGTGCAGTTTGGCCCAACTCGAGAGAGAGAATAGTGTTTTGGCACATGAGTGACCCACAATTTTTATTTGCGAATTTAAGGATTTTAATAGGATATAACAAAGGGTCGTCGAAAAGGGCAGAACAACGTCTACCTGGCGAGCTAGTAGCTTATAAAATTTCATCTGTTGAACATAGGTCTCCCTCATAGATTTCGCCTTAATTGACACGATTGGCAGGCGAGTTTTCAACCACAGTTTTTTTAAATTTTGAGATGTTATCAGGAAGATGCTCCTGCTCATCTCCTGTTTCAGTTTCTCTCCATGGTCTCTCATGACACCTATGGCACAATATGAAGTAGTGGGTATCCTTACACCACCTACACAGGTAAGTTAAGCTAAAATCAACCGAATTTATTTTGGTTTTCAATCCAAACGTATTCTAGAGACTATTCAAATATTTTTGTGTCTCTCCTGGAAGGACACTTTTGATAAACTGAATTGGTAACTTTTATAAATTGACATTAATAATGGAGTATACACTATATTGTGAACAATAAAACATATAGCATACCTTTGTTGGTAATAAGGGTCATAGGGCAAAGGACCAGTGGGCGTAAAAGGTACTTCCGTTGTATGAGCGGGCGGGAGGCTAGATGTTTGGGGGGCGGCATGGCTAGCGGCATGGCTGGCAGTGTGGCTGGCAGTGGCTCCATGGCTGGGGGTATGGCTGGCAGCATGGCTGGGGGTGTGGCTGGCAGCATGGCTGGGAGTGTGGCTGGCAGCATGGCTGGGGGTGTGGCTGGCAGCGATGGTGATGGCGTGGCTGGCCACGTGGCTAGCGGCGAGGCTGGGCGTGTGGCTGGACGCGTGGCTGGAGGCGTGGCTGGAGGCGTGGCTAGAGGCGTGGCTAGACGCATGGCTCGGAGCCACATAAGCTGGTTCACTTGTATCGCTTGTTCCCCGCGCGTAACGTTCTCTGTACCTAAACATTTACAAAATTAATAAAGTCATGCAGACTTAGCTTATTTACACAGCAATATTTAATAATATTTGTTTATAATAATATTTGTTTGATCTTTTACTTGTTTGCTCTTTATGTCTAAAACGAGTTATTAATTCTGTTAAAATATGCTTAATTTAATTTTAATACAATTTTTTTTTATAAATAAAATATTAAATTTTAAATCTCTGATTCGCTTATTGATGATATTTATGAAGCTTCTAATTCTTCACCATTTCATTACCTTTGTTTTCTTCTACATTTCCTTTTGCAACGTCGGCTTGCGGGATTAGATAAAATATTAATTACATGTGAATGCCCATATATAAAAATACATATGCATATATAAAATACATATAATACCATAAATGGTTTCAATTTATGGAATAACAAAAACTAGCACACAGTCATATGCTGTGACCCACAACAAATACCTACATATATCCTCGATTAAGAATCAAATTGCAGATGCATTATCACCCCTAAGGACTAAAATGGAATGCTACATTACCATTAAAAATGGTCTACGAAACACAGCGGCATTAAGCTTCTATTTTACGCCGGCATTCTGTGTGAGCGTGATCCTTCCCTAGTCGAGCAGAAAGCCGAACCATTCGTGCTACAACCATAATATAGCTTAAGATAGAATATAGGTTAAGCTACAATAAAGGTGACAAGCTATAAGAACACAGCCCACCTAATGGTGAGTGGATACGCTCATAGACATCTATCCAGTAATGCCTCGAGACATCTATCCAGTAATGCTAAAAAGGGTACCTGGACTCTACAATCACCATACAAAATACAGCGGCATTGCGCTGCTATTTGACACTGGTATTCTGAGAGCGCGGTCCTCAGTCGAGCCAAATCATTTGCGCTACAACTATAACTACAGTAAGGCTCTACCATGAATAAGCTAAGCTGCAGCATGACTCATTTCTTGTCTATTCCAAGTCACTGCTCGGCTACTATCCCATCTTAACTAAAGCCTAAATTACTCTGCCTTGAAGATAAATACATTGTTATCGGATAGAAAGACAGATTCTGGCAACTTATTCAACTTCTTTGCTGTATACATGAAAAACAATAAAGCAAAACTCTACCACATTAAAATAATTACTTAATACAACTAATTTGTTTGGAAATAATGAGTCCCTTACTAGGTTTTATCTTTATTTATAAATAATAGAAAAAAATATAACTTAGACCCAAATTTCCTATTCCCATGTGAAATATCATGATTATTGAACTTTTTGAAGTGGATTCTCACGAAATTTTACATATTTGTTATATAATATTTGCCATGAGTATTAGTCTACACACAGAAGGAAACTGAAGCATTTTGAAACTAACCATTTCTAAAATGCATTAATATCTTTCTACAGTGTTTAACAATCTGCCACATACATACTGTTTTTAACCCTTTGCAATACTTAAAGAACTTAGATTTTACTTAGTATCAACACCATTCTTACCGTTCTCGATCTCTATCTCGGTCCCTATCACTATCTCTGTCCCTCTCACTTCGACTGCGATGGCGATGCCTATACTCTCGCTCCTCATCTGACCAACGAGTATTACTGTCATTATGATCCTCCTTGTAGCGCGAATATCCCTCCTGGAAATTTATATCCAAATTACATTAACAGTTGTAATATTTTATACCTGTAGTATAGACTTCATTGTGTTACTGTGTTGTGGTGACCAGCGACAGAGAGGTGAGATGTCTGGTACTGCAATCATCTAATCTAGCTATGCTCAACCTGCAGCCCGCCGGGCCTTTGTGATTGGCCCATCTGAAGTTCCAAATTTATTGTAAACCATTTTAAATTTCGCGCCCATCAGAGAACGGGTGATTGGGAACGGGACTGTGAGCCGAGCGCTATCAGCGATTTTGGCGTGAATCAGATCGCATCCTATTATTAGTCATCTGTGGTTGCAAGAGGAGGTGAATGAAAACTTAGTGAGGAAACCTACCTGTCTGTGAAATAAAAAAAATATTTCGAAGACATGTGAAGCCTGCTAACACGCACTGGCGCATCGCGGCAGACATTTCTTTGCCCTAAAATCCTCTTAGAAATGAGTGGAGGCCTATGCCCAGCAGTGGGACGTATATAGGCTGTAACATTAACTTTTTATATCTGTCATGCATGACTATCATATCAAATCCTTCCTACTAAGGGAAATGCATTTGTATTTTAATGAAAAGGGGTGGCCTTATGAAAAAAGAAGAAATAACAAATTATTTGAAAAAGAAAAGCTTATATGTAAATACACTTACCTTGTCTGTCAATTTAGTGTCCTCTAGTCTCTTGCTAAGCAATTCAGTTTTGGACAAACGAGAATCTTCTACAACAGCGGACTTTGTAATGGTTGACACTGGCTGTAGTTTTCGTTCCATAGTCTTCTCTTCAAACATCTCCTGACATTTTTTGCCAAATGGATCATGAAAGACATCCAGCACCTAAATAAAGAATTGTAAGCCACATTTTTACATTTACATTAAATTTAAAGTTAAATCCTTCTAAATTAATTTTAAAATGCATCACGGTGTATTCAAGTCATTATGCTTAGTGTGAAGCCACTGGCAAACAAATAAACAACTGTTAAGTCTGAAAATGACGAATCAAGAATACTACAAAAATTGTGTGTTTACTCTGCATTTGGAAATAAATAGCTCGGCGCATCGAGTGAGAGGTTGCATCACACCATCAGACCGTAATATCGATGGTGGCGACGTAGAATTGAGAGTAGATCAGGAAACACCCACTCATTTGTGCAATATAAAGTTCATTCTATGAGTGTAGTAATTATTCTAGTGCAGGCAAGTAAGATGGTGATGCTGAGAGGCTGCCCTGTGCTACAATGAGACAGGTAGTGTTGTTGTTGTTTTTTATGTAAGCTCCGTGTAATTGTGACGGGGACATATTATGGAATGGTCGAAGTGTAATTGCTCTATACTAAATGTATAGTGCAGCATACTGTGCAAGTTAATTGTACAGAAAATCTTAATGTTACAGAAACAAAGATGTAAATGCATGAACCTTAACAGTGGTAGAGTCACACGGCAGCTTTGCTGTTGCACGTATGGGCCGGTTCAAACTGGGGTGGTACCACGACCTCCCAGAATACCGGCATAAAGTGGAAGTTCTGCTTCCGCGTTTTGTTTGGTGAGTGTTGGTTGGCCGCAATTTCCCCCCCCCCCTTAACATGGTAGTGGAATTAAGTGAAGATCTACCCCATGAGGACCAGCACCCCTGGAGAATCCCTCGCTGAGCATCCACGACTTTTTTTTGGGCCTTCGATCGGGTTTAGCACAAAGCACTTCTTTCGAAGCTCCCTTCTTACGGGCCCTTAGAAAGGCCCTTCCCGAGAAATTGTGCAATAGGATCATCAGCTTTCTTGCAAATCGCAGCATCAAGGTCGTTGTAGATGGTGCAAGCTCCGATTACAAGCCTGTTAATGCTGGTGTTACACAAGGCTGCATGCTATCACCAACACTGTTTCTTCTGCATATATGTTGCAAACCCGTAACACTCATTGCTGTGCAGATGACTGCACGGTGATGCTCTGTACACCGGCCGTGTCAATATTTCTCGGGAAAACGTCTCCGAGTACCGGGACAAACTTGTGTCTAAAGTCGAGTCTTTCCTGAACAAAGTCTTGGATTGGGGGCGACTAAATCTAGTCCAGTTTAACCCTCAGAAGACACAAGTTTGCGCGTTAACCGCTAAAAAGAACCCGAGTGACGTGCAGTTTCGTGGTCACTTGGAAGAGAAGGCCAAATTGGCCTCTAAAAAGGTTGGCGTGCTCAGCAGAGCGGGATAGTATTTCATGCCGGCACACCGTCGGTAACTTTACAAGGCCCAGGTTCGGCCGCACATGGAATACTGTTCCCATCTCTGGGCTGGGGCTCCCCAGTGCCAACTCATTCCACTTGACCGCATCCAGCGCAGAGCAGCTCGAATCGTTGACGACCGAGTGCTTTCCGATTGGCTCCATTCACTGACGCTGCAAAGAGATGTTGCATCTCTTTGCGTATTTTATCGCATCTATCACGGGGAGTGCTCTGAGGAATTGATCGGATAAATCCCAACCGCCAAAATTATTTATGGTCATCAAAAAACAGTCAGAGATACCACAAAGGGTTAAATGTGCAGACAACAACCCGCAAGTCATAGAAACTGGGGCAGAAGAATAACTGGATTCCAAGTCCCTTACAAAACGACCTGCACAACAGAGCCGAAGCTACCAAGTGGAGATCGAGCTCAGTGCTAGGGAAAGAGGACGGTATTTTACCGTCCAATTCAAACTCGGAGGCTGACAACGAGACTCTGATGCGATCAATGATAGCGTGCCCTTCGTCCGAAACTAGCCTCATGCAGGCCAACCTCCATTACATCGAAACTGCGTCGGCTCAGTTACGCAAGTGGTGGGAGGGTGGACGGACGGCCATAGCCCTTATCCAGGAGCCGTGTTTTAGGGCTGGTAAAATCAAAGGCCTAAACAATCTAAAAGGCAAGCTATTCTACATGTCTGAGCACGACAAGCTTAGAGCGTGTATTTACACAACTAAAGATATCTGTGCACAACCACTAACAGATTTCTGTTCCAGAGACATGTATGCTGTAGCAATACAAAATACACATTAGGGAAGAATAGTCGTCCCTCAGTCTTAATTCTTAATTATGCCGGAGGAAGACTCGCTTCCCGCTTATAGGCTAGGAAATTTCTGCGAAAGGACTGGACTAGAGGTTGTGATCGAGGCATACTCCAAGGTGCATCATTCCTTTTGGAGAATGGAAAATACCAACGCTTGTTTGTTGGGATGTTCCATTCCCAGTAAGGTGTTAGTTCAATATATTTTTAACATTAACCCAACCATTTTAAACACAGGTTTCCGAACCAAACTTCATAAAAATAAAATACCTTAACCCTAGAAAGATAAACTACGTCTTTGCGACGTAAACGAAACACAAAAATCGCCGTCTTTTTTATTTCGCATCGTAGCACTCTTTCTCTCTCAGTTAATTAATATGTGGAACATAGCTTACGTGTGATGGCTGTGTCTACACTGTAAGTACAATAATTACGAAGATACATATATGGCATACGTCCAACAGACTTTTGATTATCCTTTGTGTAACTTTTCGGACTTCTTACCATGATGTTTATTTACTATTTATCAATGATATTAGGTATTCAGGTAATTTTAGTATACTTTATAGCAAGAATATATTATATACTTCACAGATGAATGATAAGCTCGTAGAAACTGTCAATGTGGTTGGAGCTATGCACTGCAAGATCCGCCGCAGAAGAATACAAAAGCTCTCCGGTCACACTATTAATCTCATGTCTGTTACAAGGGAGATGAGGCTGCAGCCATCAGTAGATTTGACAGCATACAGGGAACTGAACAGACATATCTCCAGATGCATGAGGCAGGACTTACACAACTTCAATACAGGTTGTATTGAAGAAGCGATAGAGCGGAACCAGGGCTCCAAAGTCTTTGCGAGAAAGAGCCAACTGTCGAAGCTGAAGACCGAATGTGGCAGCATCGTTTCCAGAACACCTAAGATTTTGAGTGAGATTGAGAGGTTCTATGGGCAACTGTACACATTATCGTTGGAGCCACATGCAAGTGTGAGTAACGATCCGAGAACAAGTCTTATTTGACACTATTCCGATGATATTCCGGATGTCAGTCTAAGCGAGATTAGAATGACTCCCAGCACCACAAAAACAACAACTCCCGAGGCGAGTTATGGAATTACAACGGAACTTTCAAAAGCGGGTGGAAAACCGATACTTGAAGTCCTTAGAAGCTCTTTAATTCTGTCCTTGTCTCATTAGAATAAGGCAATATTAGAAAGACTAATCAAAGAACTATTGAAGACTCTATATGGGACCTATAAAAACATTACTTGTAACTTCTGGGACATGTCTGTTCCTTTGGCTTTCGAGGATCTTTGGATTACAAGCCTATTAATGCTGGTGTTCGACTCAGAAGACACAAGTTTGCGTGTTAACCGCTAAAACGAACCCCTTTGGCGTATCTCCTCAGTTTCAAGGCACTCCCCTTGTTGCCTCAGCCAGTATTGGAATCCTCGTGTCGAACCTTCGTGGTCACTTGGAAGAGAAGGCCAAATTGGCATCTAAAAAGCTTGCGTGCTTAGCAGAGCGGGACAGTATTTTGCATCTAAAATTGGCACAAAAGCACACTGCCTGCAACTTTACAAGGCGCAGGTTCGCCACACATGGAATACTGTTCCCGTCTCTGGGCTGGGGTTCCCCAGTGCCAGGTCCTTCCACTTGACCGCATCGAGCGCAGAGCGGCTCGAATCGTCAATGACCGAGTGCTTTCCGATTGGCTTGATTCCCTGGCACTGGGAAGAGATGTTGCATTTTTTTTCGTATTTTATCGGATTTATCACGGGAGTGCTCTGAGGAATTGTTCTAATTAACCCCAGCCGCCAAATTTTATGAACGCACTATGTGGCAAACCTCCCGAAACTATCCACAACATCTGGATGCTTGGCGGTCCAACAATGTATGTTTCACTGGTAGTTTTCTTCTGCATACAACCTTTCTGTGGAACAGTTTACCACCAGCGATTTTTCCGGACCAATTCGACCTGGGGACCTTCAAGAAAAAAGCTTACTCCTTTCTAAAGGGCCAGCAATGCACTGCAATTCCTCTGGTGTTGCGGATGTTCATGGGCAGCGGTAGTCACTTAACATCAGGTGAACCGTATGCTTGTTTGCTGCTCTTTTATATAAAAAAATGTTTTTAGGGCAGGCTCCCCCAGACCCCTGGGAAGGGTGATCGCTACCAAGCTATTTCTAATTGGTTTTGTGTTGTTAATTGTAACACGCATGATTGTAAGCTCTTTATTTTTAAATAGTCCTGCTGGGTTTCTTGCCGGTTCTTCCCAGGACATAGGTTATTTTTGCGAACCAGTGGTAAATGAAAAAAGTGTCTTGTGTATGTATTATATATATATATATATATATATATATATATATATATATATATATATTGTGTGTATGTGTATATATATATTTTGAATTGTGTATACATATACAGGTAAGTAAAAGTAAAATTGTGAAATAACTATAAATAGTGTTTGTGGTTATTTTTGATTACTTACACAGAATGCTAGTATAAAAATAAATTAAACATACCTGACCCATGACTGACTTCCCATTATATTTTTCTATGCATATCTTAGAGTACTTTACATCTTGAAATACTATTCTTGCAAATCCCAAATGCCTATGAGTAACTGGATGGTAAAATATTGTCAACTCTTCATGTGGCCCAACTTTGTTCATCATTTCTGCCAAAAACGCTTTATCTATGTTGTCATTTAAATTTCCAACTGTTATTTCTATTTGTGGAGGAATTCCTACATAGTTTTTGTCTATCCTAAATCTGCAAAATATATTTAATTTAAATTTCCCGCTTAAGTCTAAATGTCATCCTAAGGCTTATGTTGGCAGCATTGTGTGTTAACATATAATAAAAACAAAGGTGATTATAACCAAAATTTCATACATTATTACAAATAATATGGTTTAGATGATGGCTTTTAGAATAAACTACAATATTCACGCATACAGTAATAGAAAAAATCTTAAAATTATATCAAAGCAAGATAGAAAATGTAACTATGAGTTTTGTCAATATTCTACAAATATTTCAACAATAAACATTAAAGATTATCACTTTTTTCCGTTACTTTGCTAATGTATGTCTATATTTATTCTTTACATATATTATTCAGACATGTTTACAGGTATTGGTACAAGCTACACAATATTGAAACAATATAACAATGTTATAAAAGTACCTAGGAACTGGCAAATCTGCTGGTTCTAACTTATTCCATATCCTTGATAGTTGCGACCTAGGATCTCTGCACTGAACTGGAGGATAAGATGCATCTCCAGGCACACAACCATCATATCTGTACAATTTTGTAGCCCCCTTTACAAGACATGGATCCATAAGAAGTTTATAATTTTTCGGTGCCTTGTGAAGCACTGCATTATGACCTGGAGTTCTATGCTCCATTCCCCCATTCATTCTGAAACAGTTTAGTAGCAAATAGTTTTGTTATACATAACCTCACACAATCATAAAATTTAAAAGTAATAATACAATGTTTTATAACATTTTGATCAGCACATAAAACCATTCAACGTACTGATTTATAAATAGTAATACAAACCTGAAAAATTGATAAAACAATATGTTAGAAAAAAGTAATTTCTTTGCTTTTTAACGAATAATAATAATTTGAAGCAATATCATCTTCTACGATTATAAATCAAACTTTCTGGTTACAATGCACATGATAAAATAAAATTTTACGCGATTTTATTGAATTTACAATATAAATTTCTACAGCAAGCACTCTCCATGGTGACGATCACTCGAATTATAGAGCTGCCACTAAACATATCAAAAAAATATAAAATACTGACTTCCATAAATAAATGTTTAATAAACACAGTTAGTTACATATATTACAAGATATCTGAACCTATTTTTATTACAATTTAGTGTGTAAGGAATTAAAAACAATAAATGACGAGATATCCAATTGACTACAAGATAGAATTTACAATAAAGTACGGCTTTTATTTTAACACAGTTATTTCCATCAGTTAGGCAATTATTTTAGTACTTGATGAACATGTTAACCTATTATATTGGCTAACCTGATTACTGTCATTACGAAAAACAGCATAGACAAACACTTTATACTTTATACGGCTAAAATGTGTTGTAGGACCTGACAACTTTGCCTATATTTTATGGTATAATCTATGCTTTATACGTGCGCAAAACGCATTCACTATAAAAAATAAACCAATTTTACTGAAATTGACACAAACTTGCAGGAAGAAGATAGAGATTTATTCATTATTATTAAAAAAATATAGTCGATTTTTTCTAGGTATTCACATTCACCACTTTAAAACCAGGAGCTAAAAAATGTTATGTATCCAAAAAACAGAGCAAACGTCTCTTTCCTACAGATTTACCAGACTTGCCCACGTAGAAAAATATTTAGGTGGTTAAGAAATAAGTACAACAACTATTATACGCAAGAGTAATTCGGGAAATACCTCTCCCTTGCTAGCCCATAAAGATAATGTAGAAAAAGGACGATTTGGCTATGATGTGTGTTGATTTCAGGTTGCTGAATTTCAACACTCGATCTGAACACTAACCTCTCCCTCGTATAAAGGAACAAATATAGCTCGCGGAGGCTAATTATTTACCTTCTTTGGATATGGCATGTGCTTTTCATTTTACTCTGACTCGTTCACTATGATTCCATAAAGTAAACTGCTTTCATAACACCCGTAGAGTCGTACGAATGTTTAGTAACACTTTTCAGACTTCGGAATGCTTCTTCAGTTTATATTAGGAGATATTTAAAGAAATATATAAAGAAATTATTCGGAAAGATAGAGTCAAACGAAGAGAAAATTTTGGCAGTAGACGAAAATTGCGAAACTGAGTATGGATAAAAGGAATTATTTTATTTATATGTTATTTAATTCGTTCTATTTGTCTAAGTATATGAGATTTAAAATATACCCTTATATTTTGGTACAAATTTTTCGATTTGTCACAATTCTAAGTCCAAGTCAGATGAAGATCATTTATTTCATGCCAACCTTTTTTATTATTTAGAGAATCTTTTCATGTATTAAGCATAACTTAACATACTTCGCCATGGAGTGAAAAGGGGAGATATTCTGTCGGGTATGGTGTTCAACCTGTTCAGTTCAAAATTAAATCCTAACCCAAGCATACAACAATTAATAATTTTAATGTGGAGGTAGCCGTAATTAACTATAATATTGGGACGTCGATTACACCTCGTACCATGAAGATTAGAGAACAGGAGAACGATCGCCGTAGAAAATAGTGTCCCAGAAATATGGACACCATAAGTGAGGCGCTGCGATCGCTAGGTTCGGTCAATAAAAGTCATTTTAGTCTATTTTTTCATCAGATGCTAAACCACTTGCACATCCACGCACAATAAAATATTTCTCCATTTTTAATGTTTCTTTTTGTCAAAAATTACAAAATTACGGAGCATGAAAATTTTCTCACCAATGCCGCGAAGAAAATTTGTACATTATTCAACTAACTTCATCTACTTGTACTCATAAACAGCTAACTTCACAATCACTACTCACCGACGTCAGCGCCGCTGTAAATTCTACAATTTTCAAGAACAGGTGGGCTATGCTTTAGAACGTAGTGATCGTTCTCCTGTTCTCTAACCTTCATGCCTCGTACCATCCCCGCCTCCGGCCCTCCTGCGATCATGTTATGTCTTGTCATGAGGATGTCATGAGGATAGTGTCATCGCTTCATCAGGCTCTGCATCAGTAGAAGCGGTTTTGCTACTACAACCACCGCCACTTGTTGCAGAACCTGATGTTACCGTAGTCGCCTCTGTTAAAATTTCAGATGGTCCACTCACGGTTACTGATATTACGGATTTAGAATCTTGAGATTCGGTCGCATCGATAGTCTCCGTGGAATCTTCATTGTTTTGCAAGAAGTGCTTTAAAGATCCAGCCATTTTTTACCTTTCTTGTAGTCTCAGTTTCTTTTGCTCGCGAAATTTCGCACATGAAAGTCTCTTTCTTTTATACTGAAAAAACAAATAAATAATTAGTACGTATGGGAATTAGGAATTAACTTCTAAAGTAATCACAATAATACCTAGGCTGCACTAAAAGTATCGGAAATGGAATATTTCCACTGTACCTGTCATATTAAAATCTTTTAATTGAAAACTCCTTGGTTTTAAAAATCAATACCATTTATTTATTCAAAAAAAGATTCTCGATCTTGTCACAACGTTTTGTTAAACTTGTTTAGTCGTTGAGAAAATGAAATTGACTCGAGAAAATTCAAGAGCGATGATTTACTATGAATTTCGAAGTGGTTTAACACAAAAACAGTGTGTTGACCGGATGATTTCTGCATTTGGTGATGAAGCCCCATCCAAAACCACAATTTATCGCTGGTTTGCTGAATTTCAACGTGGACGTGTCAAGCTCGGTGATGATCTCCGTCAAGGTCGTCCAAAAACTGCAGTCACCCAAGAAAACGTTGATGCTGTGCGTAAGCTGATTGAGGAAGATCGACATGTGACATACCGCGAAATTCAGGCAAATTTAGACATTGGAATGAGTCAAAAACAAATAATCTTGCATGAACAATTAGGTGTAAAGAAGTTGTTTTCCCGATGGATACCGCATTCGCTCTGTGACGAGCGAAAGCGGCTCGCGTTACTTGGTGCGTCAGAACTCTCGAAAGATTCCACGCAGGATCCTCAAATGCTGTATACAACATCGTATCAGGTGACGAATCCTGGATATACTCGTACGAACCCGAAACAAAAAACCAGTCACGAGTTTGAGTGTTCGAAAATGAGTTAAAGCCAACAAAAATTGGTCGTTCACGGAGTGTTGCAAAAGAAATGGTTGCCACGTTTGTCTCCAAAACTGGCCATGTTACGACTATTCCTCTTGAGGGACAAGGAACGGTTAATGCAAAATGGTATGCTAGCATTTGTTTGCCATAGGTCGTTTCTGAACTCCGTAAAGAGAACTGCAACCGCCGCATCATCCTTCATTACGACAATGCGAGTTCTCACACCGCACACAAAACAAAAGAGTTTTTAGAGCAAGAAAACATAGAATTATTAGACCATCCGCAGTACAGCCGCGACCTAAGCCTTAATGATTTCTATACTTTCCCTAAAATAAAGAATAAATTGAGTGGACAGAGATTTTCATCACCTGAAGTAGCTGTCTACATTTCTGTCTAGAAGGGGTCTACAAAACGGCTATTTTGGAGACCCCAACTTCCAAATGGAATGGTCGCTTCAATGATTGGTTGCATCGTATGGAAAAATGTGTCAAATTTCGCGGAGAATACTTCGAAAAGCAATAAAAACATTTTTAAATAGTAATGTTGTGTCACTTCCTTGATTCCCGAAATTTTCAGTGCCGCCCTCGTAAGCACCAAGTTTGCATAGTGCATATTTAAGTAAAAAGCAATTTGTTCGAGAGCCTTTTAGCTTGAACCCTTTCAAAAATACAGGCAGAAAAAGTATTAAACTAATTTAATCTTATAAATGGTTTTTTTTTAAAAGATCGATAGCATAAAAACTAAACGAGTTATGGATAAAAAACCAATTACTATTTTAAACTCGTACGGGGTCTTTGACTATATTTACGTGCTTCCTAGAGTCTTTATTATGTCAGATAGAAAAATAAATATAGAACACCATTAAAAAAAGATAAATAGGTAAAAGTAATTGTTCCAAATATGGAACACCGTGCGTTCTAGTTCTATAATTTAGACGTTCCATATTTGGTACAACATGCGGTGTGATCTAATTATCTATAATTGAAATAGAATTTTATAAAAATAAAAGAAACAACGTGAAGCTATGAATAAGTATTTAATTAAAAAAAATTATGTGTGAAAGTTTTTAAAACACTTGCGATCTTTGTTAAAACAAAGATAACACCAACACTTTTCGCACATCACTTGGGATTTCTGCGTGCATCCTACCATTTTACATCTATGGCGATCAGTTTTCCAATTCGGCCAGTGGTTGAACCCGTCTCCAGCTACTTCCATTGGAGGAAGTTCTATGCGTCGCCTTGATTGCCCCTTTTTAATTGCCTCAACATCTTGATTCAGTGGTCGTCCTCGTTTGCGTGTAGTCGGAGTATATACCTTTGAGTCTTTGTTCATCAATACATCTGCTATGGTTAATTTAAAGTCAAGCAATGGAATGTAAATATCTTCAGCCTTTTGTTTCATGACTCTCCGCCATAATAACTATTCACGCAACAGAGATCAATGAAATGGAAGAACAGGTGGTGGTACCATTTTTACTGCGGATTTTGATCCTATAGAAGCCTAATATGGCATCTAGTAAATCGACACCGCCCATGTATTTGTTATAAATTGATACTGCTTTTGGGCAAGGAACATCAACTCTACGCTTATGTTTTTTGGAATATCTTTTCACAACTCCCATTGGTTCCTTGCCTACGTAGGATGAACACAAACTGATTGCTTTATTGTCGACCCAACTGGTAACTGATAGCTTAACTTTATCAACACAAACACTTTTTTCGGAGCAATAACCTCGTTCTTTCTTTTCTAAAGCTTTTTTAATTATATTTATATTTGGAGCTCTTCTCAGTTGTACTGTGCCTAATGGCAGAATACCTCTTTTGTGCAAGTTTGCCATTAGCTGCAAACTTGTGTACCAGTTATCGACAAAAATCTTGTGGTTCAAATTGTCTGAGATAGTCTCCAATAGTCTTTGAACCACATTTCCTGGCACTCCAAGATCGGGACAGTTTTCAGGCGGTTCTGGGTATTTTAATATTGGGTAAGTTAGATCAAAGTGGGCGTATTTTCTGAAGCCTATCAAACTGCGGGTCATATGGTTTTAGTTATTTTGTTTTGTCGAAAAATGCAGAAATCTTTTAATCTCTTCGAATTTATTGCACGTCATAACATTTGCAACTTTTTCAACATATGTGCCCTCCTTCCAGTAATGACGAGTAGTTGGCAGGTGTACTACCGACATGTAGATAATAATACCAATAAATTTATAAATGTCTTTATGTGTCACTGAATGCAAGTTTTCGGGGAAAATTTGTGCTGCGTATACGTTGCTTTCTTCCTCAATTAAATTTACAGCAGATGACGGAAAAAGAAATTTGAAAAACTCTATTGGAGTATTTAGCTGCATTATTTCATCTGGAAGAGTTTCAGATCCCAAAAAAGCAATATTGGATTCATCATACTGAAGATTGTCATCCGACCACACCAACTTATCTTTCTTTTTTGCTTACTTAAAGAAGCTGCCTGTGAGGTAGAAGGTTGATTGTCTGTAAAATTTTCTAACGTCTTCATATACTCTTCAGTGCACTCAGGAAATATCTGGTCCAGTTCCTCTTCTCTCTTCATCTTCCTTTATTTGTCCGAGGAAGACCTTTCTTTTTCTTTATTTATATGTAAAGGATCTTGAGTACTGTAAGTCTCATCATCTGATACATTTTCATTCTCGCTGCTCTCCGGAATTACGACGATTGTTCGTCGAGGACGCATCTCTATTTTATCTACAATTAAAATAATTAAGCAAATTTAAAGATAATCACGTATAAACATAACTATATATAATATATATTCAGGGCGGGACATCAGATAACTGCGCTACTTTTACTTGTCCTACTTAAAATTTACATTAGCTGTAGGGTATAGTATTAAACTGCAAGTATAAAAAGATCTTATGCAGCATAATGTTCCGAATTCTGAACTTGTAAGTTATTGGCGGTTTCATATTCAATACCAAAATTTGTTAAAAAATTGACCTAAAAGTATAGGAGTATCTTGGTCTAACACTGCATAATGTTCCAGATTTGGAATTGTTAAAATATTGACTGGAGTGCATAATGTTCCATATTTGGCAACAAAAAATAATTGCATGGTGTTCCAAATTGGGAACAATTTTAAATGATAATATTCAATACATATTATGATTTAAACTTACTTCTTCAGTAAAAAGCCTGTGGGTCCATTGTTCTATCCGTTAAATCACTATTATTCCTCAGATATTAAGAAAAAACCAATGAAAAATCGTATTGAAAATCTGCTAATTGTCTACCTGTCAAATTTTGGCAACCGACTGACGAAACAGTCGATTTTAGTTCCCAGGCGTCTCTAAAGAGGCGCCACTGTTACATATTTAGGTGAGTTACACTCTCTAGTACGAATTAGTTCCGAGAAAATATTATAGAAGCCGCAGGCAGTAATATATTACAACAAAAGTTGAGTGTTCCATATTTGTCACGGTATGCGGTAAAGGGTGGTAAATGACCTTTCGTATCACTGCTAGTTTGGCTGTACTATAAATTTTATAATAAAGTATACAAAAAGTAGTATTTTTTTCTATTATTGGTTTAATATTAATAATAATAATAAATAAAAATAGTTTATTCAGTAAATGATCATTGATCACATATAAATTATAACCGGGAATGAGGTCTCCTTTTAAGTATAAAATCTTGTGTTAGGAGACTCCACTCTTCCATAGCACTTACATTACTATTTGCATGATCTTTACATAATAATTAAATATAAAATTAAAATAAAAAAATAATAATATTCACGCCAAAGGTATATATACCTTGTGCGCGTTTAAGCGTGTGCGCTCGCGCGCGCGCGTGTGTGTGTGTGTGTGTGTGTGTGTGTGTGTGTGTGTGTGTGTGTTTATAAATAAATTAAATTATTTCAAATTGCTTAAAAAGTCTCAGTATCATCATAGCTCTTATGAAATAGCCATTCGGTTAGAATATATTTGCAATTATGGTAGTTAAGATGATGAATTATGCTTTTATTAATGGCGTTGTACCACTCAAGTGGCCATGGGTAGTCTATTACCCAAATCGAAAATGGCCTGAAACGGCCATGGGTAATTCAGTACCCAAACGATCTTGCGTTTTAAAAGTTCTTCCTGGCTATGAAATACAGTTTAAATTAGCGTATCTTGATTTTTAAATAATTCTTTATTAAATTCTCAACCAAACAAACAAACAACCAAACAAAAACACTCGTATCCATCCGCCAAATATAAAAAAGCGATTGACATTAATTTGTCATCTTTAGATTTTCGTTCTCTAACCTCCTTGAAATTGTCACAAAATGACATACGTGATTTTATTGTTGATAACTTTTTGAGTATATATACAGTAATCTATGTTTTTGATGTTAATGTATAAAGAAGTGTAGTAAAAAACACTGTTAGAAAGCTTATTAAATACAGTATTTAATGAATGATATTATTGTTTTTTATGTCATTTAAAATATATACATATTTAAATTCATAAAGAAACATGTGGTTTTTATTCCGGGACTAGTTGAACCTCTCTTTTTCCTTACATGATACAGTAATATTTCAATAGATCTTGCTAATTTTTACAAATCTTATAAAGTATTTCATACTCATAATGCCGATAACAATATTTAAGTCGTAAGTGCCTGTTTTGTTGAGAAATTAATTTTGAGCAAACAATTTTTCATACTCGACTCTTACAGAACTTTGAAAGTTCCGAAAACATTTTTTTCTCCAAGACTGTATGTTTTTCTATAAATATTGCTTAAAAATATATTCTCAGCGCATTAAAAATATAAAATATATCGGTCGTCGCTTTAAATTTCGAAATACACGTATTTTAATGAAGCAATGTGTCAAAATTCACTTGTTTTCTATTTTAGCGCTTATTATTTTTTACAAGAATCCATAAATCTTAACAGCACTTATACAGAAATAAAGATTCATGCATTCAGCTTAAAAAACCCACCATTCAAGGGTCATTCCCGCTGATGTAGTTATAAATAACGTTATTTTAAACAATACCCAGTGCGCCATATGTGTCGATTGACCAGTAGCGATGGGTGTTGAATCAACGAACTATTTGAATCAACCGTTGATCTCCTGTCAACGTATTAACGTTTTTTTTTATAGAAGAGGGGGCAAACGAGCATGCGGCTCACCTAATGTTAAGCGACTACCGCCGCCCATGATCAACCGCAACACCAGGGGAATTGCAGGTGCGTTGCCGGCACTTTAGAAAGGAGTAAGCTCTTTTCTTGAAGGTCCCCAGGTCGTATCGGTCCGAAAAAATCGCCGGTGGTAAACTATTCCACAAAGAGGTGATACGCGGAAGAAAACTCCTTTTGAAACATACAGAGGTGGACCGCCAAGCATCCAGATGGTGTGGATGGTATCGGGACGTTTGCCGCGTAGTGCGTTCACGAAATTTGGCGGCTGGGATTAATCCGAACAATTCCTCAGAGCACTCTCCATGGTATATGCGAAAGAAAATGCAAAGAGATGCAACATCTCTTCGCAGCGCCAGTGAATCGAGCCGATCGGAAAGCACTCGGTCGTCGACGATTCGAGCCGCTCTGCACTGGATGCGGTCAAGTGGAAGGAACTGGTACTGGGGAGCCCCAGCCCAGAGATGGGAACAGTATTTCATGTGCGGCCGAACCTGCGCCTTTAAAGTTGCAGGTGGTGTGCCGGCATGAAATATTGTCCCGCTCTGCCGAGCACGCCAAGCATTTTGGAGGCCAATTTGGCCTTCTCTTCCAAGTGACCACGAAACTGCACGTCACTCGATATGTCGACGCCGAGGATTCCGATACTGGCTGAGGCAACAAGGGGAGTGCCTTGAAACTGAGGGGATACGACAAAGGGGTTCTTTTTAGCGGTTAACGCGCAAACTTGTGTCTTCTGGGGGTTAAACTGGACTAGATTTAGTCGCCCCCAATCCGAGACTCTGCCCAGCAGAGACTCGACTTCAGACACAACAAAAAATAAAAGGGTTGATTCCAACTATTATACTTTATTTCACTTTCTACAATACTATTCAGAGTCCAGGTAGAAAACAAAACGGTAGATTCAAACTATTACACTGTGGTTCACTTTACAATTTAGACTTATACACAATTCAGCTTCACTTCACGTCTTACTGCGACGACTCGAGTTGAGCTAATGCCACTCTCCATTTACTAATCAATTATCAACCTTTCGCACTCGTTAGGGTCAGCGCACACCAAGAGCAGAGCATTTTCGGAGAACACTAAAATATTAATTTTATGACTATTGACAGAAAGTGCAAAATTTTATACGGTGAAACCTTACATATTTGCCTACATATTTCGGTTTTTATTACTTTTTTCAAAAAATATCCACTTTATTTTGATGGTTGCTAAATCTTTAAACGACACTATATGCTACAAATAAACTGTCAAAACCAGGTGCAGTGATTCCTAACAGATGCTGAGAAAAAAACAAAAACAGACGCGGGGAAAGTTATCTCCATTTTCTTACATCTTTGCTCAACCTACATTTCTCAGCAAGTGTAAGCTCTATGATTTTGATTTTAAGATATATTGTTAGCAAACCGACAATATTTAATACCAATACATTCTCAAATAAATAGAAGTCCATTTTAAATTTTAAGTTTTAAGTAATGGCGGTGGGCAATGTTATCGCCACATTTAGTCACACTTTCATACTAAGAGATTTGAGGTGCTAGGGCTGTGCCTCAGATGAAAGGAAAATAATAAATTGATTTTGAGGCATTGTATTTTTTATTTTTAAAATTAAAAACAACAACTAACTAAACAACAACAAAAATCAAGAAAATCAATGTTTATAGGTAGTTGGTAGGTAGCGTACCTATTAAATATTAATAAAAAATAAAAAAGGTCTCTGCTAACGTAAGCGTGCCTGTGAGTTACCTGCGTGAGCATTAGTTTTAAAAAAAGTAAGCAGCGCAGAAATTTTTTATCACACGCACCCAAGGCAGATTATCGCTCCTCATACAAAAAAAATAACAAGATATCTCTTCTAGAACAAAAAATACCAAAATTAACATATAACAGTCTAAAACATTATCCTTATAGTGCTTAATTCAAGAATTTACCTTCTGAAATTGACAAATTAAAAAAAAAAAACTATTTACTAACAGCCTTTGATGTTACCCTTACGATTCTAGCTAATACTTATAGTATACTATATACACTTCTCATCAGAAAAATCGATACGAGTTTATGTTTTTAAAGATTATCAAAAACAATTAGTTTTAACGTATAATATCATTTTTTATATAAAAATAAATGTTCACATTCTGCTTATTTAAAAAATATTTTTATTTATTTATTATTTATTCCTAAATATACAAATTTTTCAGATAATCTTTTCAAAGCATAAACTTGTGGGGTGTTTCGATTTTTATGATGAGAAGTTTAAAAAATAAATAAACGAATGAACTTAGTTCCAGCACTAGAACTATGGCACTACAATCACAGATTAATATAATACTCAGTCTTCTTGAAATCATAAGAGTTTTCCAGAACAGTCTATAAATCTACAATGTTGACATTATAATCCTAAATCGAGCATCCTCTAAATACACATTTGCATATAATTAAAAATAAATCTTATTCGAAATCAACATTGTTGTACCTATTGTAAATAAATTTTAGGTGTACGTAATAAAATATTTAAAAATAAGGTTTAACCTTTTACTTTTACCTACCTTCATTATATTGTAATAAATTGGGTGAGATCTAATAATCAAAATATAAGTAGTCATCATCATCATCTAGAACAAACTCTGTTTCATTGGTATTAATTGTAAGTAAATTCACGGTTTTGACAACAATTTTTGTTTTATTATCTTTCATTGGCTGTGTTTTAGGCTTTTTTTGTATTTAAACTTTGAATGTCTTTGTCGGGCTTATCAGATTCTATGTCACAGATATCTGATTTACTGTGAATACTAATGTTGATATCACTATTACTTGTTTCACTTATATTTCTCTTATATGTTTTCCGGGCTAGTTTTATCATTCGTTCAATGGTTGATTTGTTGCTTTCTGTTTTTTTCTTTGGTTTATTAGTTATTTTTTTCCGGACTTTCGATTGCTGTTTACTTTCGTATCTGCACATTTGCTTATTTCGTTATTTAAATCAGTATGTTTAAAAATTTTGTTTTCTTTGCCAGTATTTTTGTCAGTCTCCAAATTAACTTTAGTTTCATTAGTAGAAATATTTATTTCGGTTAAAATATTTTGTTTTGAGTCTTGGAACTTTTCGTTGTATTTAGTATTTTTGTACTTTTTATATTTAAGTTGTTTGCATTTAATTCTTCTCTCTTCTCATTTAAGCCTATAATTTGTTGTGTGCTACTATCCTCAGATGTGCTACAACGTGGTAAAATATTTACAATGTTAGGGCAAATGTTGTCACATGCCATCTTGCCGTCGTTTTTAAATGTTCTTGTTTTTTAGGTCCTGTCACAGTTTCAGTATACATGCCTTTAGATGAGGTTATCTTTATTTTATCTCGTAACACTGGTTTGTTGTTTATAACTTGCTCCACTCGAGTGACTATTGTATATTGAAAAACTCCAGTTTTCTCATTTAGAATGCATCTTGATACATTCTCTTGCTCTTGGTCTTCAGGCTCGACAGTATTATTAATTGAATATATCGTCACTGTCATTGGTGGCTATTATCTTACCATTTTTATCCAAAGTGCAACTTGTTTCGACTTCGTTTTCATTGTTTACTAGCCCATCATTAATTTTATTAATTTCGTCAAAGTTATTAGTGTCTACTATCACAGTTTTTTCATCTAAGTCACTTTGTTACAGTTTCACCCTTTTTGCTGTCGAAACTTGGTTTATCAATTTTATCAAAGTCACATGACAGGTTTAAAAGTATATTGCTATCATTCAAAATATCTTCTCGGTTTATTGGCTGTCCAATAGCTTTATTGTCTAAGAAAAGGTCAAATACGGGATCATTATTTTCTGGATTACCTTGATTTGTAATAGAAGTCTTTTTTTGTCGTTTTTGATTTCTTTGCTGCAACTCCATTGTTTTTTTTTAGATTTCTGTGTTTCTGTAACTTCTTGATTTGAACAACTAAACAAATCGAAATCGCCTATTGAAACAGACTTTCCAGGCTCTACTGAAACTTTTTTATTGCGTTTTAAGACCGATTTACACTTTGACAAGTACAGTAGCGAGTTAACTTGCGAACCTGGCGAGTTAAGTTTCAACCTCGAACGGCAATAAGCGAGTTAAGTAGCAAGTTAACTATTAAGTTGAACGGGATAGCCGGCCGAGCTATTTTTCGGCGAGTTAAGTGCGAAGTGCTGTCCTCCCGCGCGTCTCCCGCCACCCGCAACTAAACTCGCCGTTCGTGTAAACGAGCGACTTTAGTTCAGTGCATAAGTTGACAGGACGCAACGTTTGCGCGCCAAAACGTACAATTGTACTTTCATAAATAAACTCGCCACAAAGTTTGTACGATACTGATTTATACGTTTTATATTGAGATGTAATTAAAATGGACGGAAGATATCACGTATAAATTTGTACAGGAGTATCTAGAGATCATCACTTAAATTTGTTTCATCTAAGTTTAATATGTTTGACGGGGGAACGTCTGTCATAATTTCTTCTAAATTTTTGAAATAATCTAAAAATTCTTCAACACTTTTTTCGGCTCTTGTTTTTTTATGTTTTGGCAAGATCTTACTGTTAGTTCTGAAGCATTTCGCTCTAAAAAACTCGAAATCCATTGTTTTCCTGGTAGATTTCCATGAAAAATTGCCTCACGCCCATTTTTTTTAAATATTCATATATTATTATCCGCAAGTCAAGTTTTGATAATGGACAACCAAAATCGCCAGTTGCAACTGCCACTTTAACTATATTCTTCTCTTCTTCCTCAGTAAGTCGCGTTGGAGCTCCTATTTTTTTTGGTGCAGCTCTTGAACTCTGTTCAGAAGGGTCCGCCTCGGTAAACCAAAACGTTTTTCAGCCTCTCTCGATGACATTTTTTTTATTTTTAATGTACCCAACTGCGAGATCTAACATCTCATCAGTATAATTTTTGTAATACCTGGCACCGAGGCGTCTTCGGCTTTGCTTTTTAGGTTTCACCATCCTGCAAATAAATAGAATAGTACTAGGTAAGTACTTTTAGAAAATTATCTCAGAAATTAACCCCGATAGTTGAAGTAAGGAAAAGTAGACGCCGACGATACTTATTTAATATAATACGAGGCCAGCTTATACCGATTTTGTTACCACTGATGTATGTGGTTCACCTATTATGCGTACCAATCCATTTTGTCGGCCATTTTTGTCTGCGATCGTTAATGTCTAAAATCGTAATTCTCTTTTAGACTTAAATTTTTTTGCAAACGAAATGACGCATAAATCTTATTAATAAACTTTAGCCTGAAACTGAGAATATTTAAGCTCTCTCTTTTGGGAAACTAGCGGTTTCTGACAAAAATTCCCGACAAACATATTAGTAGTAGTAAATAGACAGTTATAAGAAAGAGACCATGATTAAAAGCAGCAACAATTAATGCCCTAAACGTAAATAATAATGAATCTTACCTGCGCAGCGTTTTTGGCAATGCGGGATGCAAAACTGGAACAATGTTTTTGCACCACCTTTGACACTGTCACTTTCAAGGTTGCTGACAGATGACTGAATGTAGTTAGCTGCGGTTGTAGTAGTCAGTGTTGCCAAACATATGTTCTAGTTTTCTCTAGGTGCCATACAAAGTTGCTCCGTGTTAAAATTAAATTTCTATCAGTAGTTTTAGTTAATTTTCGTGTTTGGGCAAAGTTGTCCCCCAAGGGCAAAGTTGTAAGGTTTCCCGGTACACGTCCAAACGTGATGCTCGACCATGCTCGAGCTTGCAGGATGCATGCGCGAGCGCGCTCGCACCGCCACCGCCCGCGCTCAGTATTGCCGCAGCGAAAATACTGTTTGGACGTGTGTTTAGTTTATATAAGAGCGTCACATAAGTCGGAATCATGGACGAAGAAAAGTTGATAAGTTTGGTGCAGCGTTTTGAGTGTCTGTACAATATATCAAGTCCAACATACAGCCATTGTACGTTAAAAGCCAATGCTTGGGAAAGAATCTCCACGTTTCTTCTACCCATACTGTTCTTCTAATTTTCTGACATCTGGTTTCATTAATATGTTCTTCATGTACACCAATCACCAAGTCCCAATCGATCATATTTAACAAGTCTATCAACGTCGGATTTTGGCATCAAATTGGTCATGCACTTCCCCCTAGCAACCCAGAGCACTTTTAATGGATCTTGCTCATGGAAGCGCGCGGATGCCGCCTGCATGGTTGAGTAGTCAAAATTTTGCTGATTTTGCATTGAGCATTGAGCATTTTGCAGTTCGGTCTGCCCTGACCCTTAGCAGGGTAGGGCGGCATCATTTCCGCCCCACTCTTTTACAGAAATCAAAACATTCTTCCGGTTAAATTATATTACTCCATCTATTATCCGTAATCATTAATGTTAACAACTAATAGTAATTATAATATAAAGTTAAATCGAGTAATTCTGTTACAAACAATAATATAATAGTTATTAATCTAACATTAATCTAACAATAATAGTTACGCAATAATAGTAAAAAATTTTATTACGTGGTAGAGCCATGCTGCAGTTATATTAGATGTATAGTTGTAGCACGAATGGGTCGGCTCGACCGGGGAAGGACCACGCTCTCACAGAATACCAGCGTGAAATAGTAGCTTAATGCTGCTGTATTTCGTATGGTGAGTGTAGAGAACCGGCGACCCATTTTACTGGAAACGAGGCATTCCATCTTAGTCCTCACGGGTGACAACACATCTGCATTTTGATTCGTAATCGAGGATAGATGTAGATGTCTATGGGCCACAGCAACCACTTACCATCAGGTGGACTGTGTGCTCGATTGTCACCCTATCCTATAAAAAAAAAAAAAAAAAAAAAACCTAACAGCTCGGCCATCCTACTCAAAGCGAGTCCCATCGCTTGTACACTTAAACAACGCCGCAAGTATAGTATTAAATAAGTAAAGAAATTACATATATATTACACATATGTATTTTTCTGTGACATTTGATCAAAATTAACATTTAACGTTCAGTAATAATATCAATAATTAGTATTAATTACACAGTTATCTTTTTTTATTTGTAAATAAAACTAATGATTACCTTATTACAACCATTCAGTGTCAACTGTGTTATTATCAGTTGAATCAGACTCAAAATCTCTATTAAAATTCATCCACGGATGAATTTTTAAATTGAAACTAGCTTCGTATTTCCTACCGTTTTTACGAGTAAGCGGCGGATCTTCAACGAGAAATTTGTCACTTGGTAGCACTTTTACTATGCGATATAGACCTTGAAATTTAACTACAAATGTTTAAGTTAACTTATGTGATTTTTAATAACCTGAACACTTGTCACGGATTTTGTATTTTTAACAGGAGTAATGTTAAGTGTGTAATTTTGTAAAGCCATCAATCAAAACTAACAAATAGCTATTCCTTTTCTTACTTTTGACAATGAGTCCTAAGTGATCTGCGTGGACTGTGTGGAATGTGTGGAATGGAATGCTGAACGGAATGAATGAATTTCCTCCCAGCGCTTTGTGATGTGCACACTCGAGACAAGACATCACATTTTTTTAACGAAGCGGCGCATTTAATGTTTTAATGTTTTTTCAAAATCCCAATGTCGTCGTGGTTCATTTTGAGTATTTGCCAACGTACTTCTCTAGGTACTACCCATCTTAGTGAATCGCCATCAATTCGATAGACGCGGTCATTTTTAATTTTGTAATTTTTGAGTTATCCTTTGTAAGATTAATTTGCTAGGAGTTTTTATAATCAAGATATCAGGTTTTTCTGTAAATGTGTGCTCCAACAAAACTGGGTGGTAAGAAAGTAATCGTCAACTACGTAAAGTTCTATACCCTCTGTTAAGCCTTGTACAGTTACGGAATCTAGTACTACGCCTAATAGTCTTACTAAGCTAGACCCTATCCCCTTTAGCACACAGGCAACTTAGTTTGCGAATTAATGTAGAGTCCCATAGTTTCTGCATTACTGAACCTAGCTATTGAACATTGACTTCCCAAGTCTACGTGACAGGTTACTGAACATCAGTTAACTTTTATGTTTGTTAAATATATTTATCACAGGGGCAATCACCTAAAGTTACTTTCGCTACGTGTTTCTCATCTTTAGAATTACTAGAAGTTGGACTATTCCTGTTATATCCTGGCTCAGATGCTAATTTGTTTCTAAAACAATCGTATGACCTAATTTTTCACCAACTGTGCACTTTATAAGAGGCTTATCGCACATAAAACTAGTATGCCCTATTTCACTACAGTTAAAACACCTAATATTATTATTGAATGAGTCAGATTTAGACGACCCGGTTCTGTTTGACGCTAGCGTAACCTTACGATCGCTTTATTTTTTTATTGGTGTGTCGGAGCTTGCTCGCGTTTGGCTTGTTTTGACAGTCTTAAAGTATTTAAGAACCTGCTCAGGCTCCGAGAAATGGGCGCACAGACTTTTATAGCACGATCCTCAACACCGTAAAGAAGGCAGTCCACAGCTCGTCTACCAAAAATTTTACAACGATTTAATAAATTGATCTTCGCATAGTAGTAGTGCTCCAGTGACTCACCATATTTTACTTCCTTAGATAACATTACAGTCAGAAGCTCGGCATAGTCTTCGCGACAGGGGAATGATTCTAGCAACTTCTTTTTCCACTCGTGCCATGTATACAATAGTGAAGGCAAACCTTGAAACCAGCTATTGGCGACGCCACTAAGCTTAGGTAATGAATAATGGGTAATTTCTTTTTCATCCCAGCTATAAATTTCCGCGCACTCTTCTACTTTGTTTATCCAAGTTAAAATAGTTTGCTCTTTCGACAAAGGGTCAAATTCTGGTATGACGTTAGTGTTGAAAGCAAGTTTAGGCCTATCCGAGCTCCTGACTTTACTTAAAATATCTAAAAACTTATCTAATATAATATTAGTACCTGGTTCCTTACTTATACTCCTTTGCCGCTGACGCCTAGTATGCTGTGAAGCGCCATCCTCCGAAGATGTTGAATTCGATTCCAATCTATGGTGAGTTGACCGTTTACCCTTTTTTCTTTCTTCCATCATTTCCATCCTCACTACCAGACTCACTAGTCTGATACCATGTTCGCACTCCTTTCCTTGGTCGTCCTTCCTTATCCTTGGAACGTACCTGTTCTATCCTCGACCAGGGCGTTTCCCGTATCAATCCCGGGGTGAAATTCCGTCCTTGCACCTCTATCCTGGGTGCTCCTTGATTAAATAGATGCGCCAGTCCTTCCCATCGACTGGTCGTATCATCAACTCCTTGATTAGATAGATGCGCCAGTCCTTCCCATCGACTGGTCGTATCATAAACTCCTTGATTAGATAGATGCGCCAGTCCTTCCCATCGACTGGTCGCATCATAAACTCCTTGATTAGATAGATGCGCCAGTCCTTCCCATCGACTGGTCGCATCATAAACTCCTTGATTAGATAGATGCGCCAGTCCTTCCCCTCGACTGGTCGCATCATTACAAATCTCATTCAACCCTTTTCCTCGGATCATCCGTCCTTGCTCTAGTGCTTGAGCAAATTCATCATCCATAATGGCTCCGATTATCTGAAACTTACAGGTATAAGCTTAGAACTTGTCCAGAGATTTTCTTTTAAAGTACATATCAAATTATTTCTATAATTAGAACCTGACCATTTTAAAAGTTGCACATTAAATAGTTAAGGTTATTTTTTGTCATTATATTTATTATTATAGTCCGTTCGCGATAAGAAAATAGTGAGTCATCAGTGCAACTACAGGGTAAAGGTGTATTCACAGTGGAGTAAAAATTCTTTTTTTTTCAAACATTTAATTAAGTTTAATGGAAAAAAATTCATAAAATTACTTAAATCACTAATGAGTATCGCTAGATTCTCCAGTTACATTAATTATGAAAGAATTTTGTTCTGCAAGTTCCATGATGGTATTTTCTTCGCGTATCACGTGGTCGCAGCACTTCTTCCAACGATTAGCGTCTATTAATGCTATTGCGTCATCTAATAATTTTTTATGTCACTCATTTTGAACGTGGAATTATTGGAACCAACATAATTTTTTATTTGGGCCCAAACCAAATTGGATTAAGTTTGCAATGGTAAGGCGGTAGGGGAAGAATTGTAATGCCATTACTTTTGGCAGTCTCATCTATTAAATATTTATTATATTGTGGGGCGATTTCGGCCTGACTTCAACTGGTCACTGAACTTGACTTTCTAATTTCTTGCATTTTAATTGGCTGGGGGGTGTGGCCAGGCCGGCGGACAACAGACTCACTATTTTCTTAACGCGAACGGACTATAGTACAGAATACAGATTCATCATACTGCAATATTTATAACATTGACAAATTTATTTCGTTTTCATAATGTCGTGTATTGTTAAAAGAAACAGAGTTTCATTATCAGTATTAAGTTTTTAATTTCTCGACGTATACGAAAAAAGACAATAGAATAATAAAAAAAACTAATCATATAAATGGTCTAATTCATTATTCATCAAACGTTAAAATCAATAATTACAGTTATACTTTAGGGAGGAGCCTAAAGGGGCGTCGACGGAAATCTGATATCCATCCGGGTGAGAGGTCAGCAGAAGGTCCAACAGGGAAGGTGCATGATCCTCCACGTCTGGAATCCGTGTAGGTGAAGTAACCAGTTGTGTCAGACCATATGCCAAGGCAAAATAATGAACAGATCTCTCCGCATGATCAGTTAAACGTGAACCAAGCCATTCGGCGTGATGGGCGTTAAAGTCGCCGAGGATCATGATCTCTGCGGAGGGGATCTGCTGTAGCAACAAATCTGTAGCCATTTAGACGTGGTCGAAGAGTCGGGCTGTTTCGGCATTACCGCTATGGGGCCTATAGAGGCACCCGTAGACGCGCGGATGGTCGTCGCTGTCTACGCGTAGCCAAAGGATGGACAGGTCCGAACCTTCAAGACTGCCGAGGCGTCGAGAACAGATGTCCTCTCTGACGTAAACGCAAACTCCAGCCCGAGGCACAAAGGACTGTTCCAGTTTGTACCCCGGGTAGGGGAGATACGAGACATCAGCTGGAGAGGACACCTGCGTCTCGGTCAGAAAGAGCAGAGCCGGCCTCGCCGTCTCGAGATGGTAGTGGACGGCGTTTAGGTTAGAGTGAAGTCCCCTAATATTGCAGAAATTCACGGATAGCGTGGCAGGGGTCGCCTTGGTCTTGTTGCTCCGTTTGCCCCGAGCAGTTGTCTTGAGCGGAATTTCGCCCCCCCCCCCTCTCCCCAGAATACGCGGGGCAGCCTGAGCACCACACTCAGGAATGGAGAAACATGGTCGTGGATGCTCAGCGAGGGATTCTCCAGGGGCGCTGGTACCCTCCTGTGGTAGTCTATCATCGTTTAATTCCGCTACCATGTTGATGGGGGGGGGATTTGGGCCTCCGGCCACCTGCACTCACCAGACGAAACGCGGAAGCAGAGCTTCCACTTCACGCCGGTATTCTGTGAGGTCGTGGTACCACCCCAGTTTGAGCCAGCCCATACGTGCAACAGCAAAGCTGCCGCGCAGCCTGCGCGTGGCTCTAAACGCGATTGTTAAACTTTTATTGTTTTTTATGACAGGCCGCACACAGTGTGTACCTGTCGGAATATGTCTTTCGCCTCCGGCACGTTGGACAAAATGAGGAGGGCAAGCGAGTACCTCTTGCCCCTACTGCTGTGCATCTTGTGCACAGCCTCAACTGGGAATCCCTGGGACTTAAGGTCCTTCACTATTTCCTCGTTGACGAGTTCAAAGGGAACTCCGCGGAGGACAGCCCTGACTTTACGTTCTTCAGGGAGAGAGTAGGTGTGATATGGCACACCTTCGGATGTGAAGAGTTTGGTGATGTTTCTAAAGTCTTCCATAGACTGCGGAACGTTTTTAATTGAGTCACCAAGGTTGGTGGCTTGGTCATATTTAAAGCCTGCGTCGTAAAAGACTTTAGAAAGTCTAGTAAATTGCGCCTTGTCCCTGAGGAAGACAGGGGGCGGGACCTGTTTCTTTGTGGCAGCGACTGGGGCTGCGGTGGAGCGAGCAGGCGCGGGGACTGCGGTGGAGCGAGAAGGCGCGAGGGCTGCAGGGGCGGGAGGTGCGCGAGAGGTCGCAGCGCGTTTCGAACCGCGCTTGGATTTTACTTCCGTGAAGGGGGTCGTATCAATAACTGATTGAACGGACTCTGATGAGTTCGAGGAGCAGCTACTGGATGAGGAGATTGACGTAGGAGCGGACCTCTTACGGGTGGACGAAGTTTCAGACACGGTGTCCGAGTGCTCCATGGCTTCGGAGTCATTTTCCGCTAAGAATGCCGCGACGGCGGGCGGAGGGTTACATGCCTGAGGGGCAATGGGGACAAGAGCCCTGAGGCGAGCGGTTTCGTCGATACTGACGGCCACTCCTTGATCTTGGCCAAATTGACGGATGATGGCCATAATTTGGTTCACAATTTGGCTTATGTCTATGGTAGACATGTTGGGTGGACTGGGAGGTTAGCGCTGTATTCTAAGAAATTAAAACCCTTTGTCCTGAGAAAGAAAGGGCTTGCTCTGAAAAGAGCAAGTGACGCCTATTCCAAGACACAGTAATACAATATTAACAAAATAGTAACAAGAAACATAAACTATAAAAATAACAATGCAAAGTAAGACAATCGCTCAGACCTCCCCGCCAGAGCGAGGGGGCAAGAACGGTACTAAGAAAGATGACTCACCAACGGCAACAGCCCTACCGGTGCGAACGAGAGAGCGGAGGCGCGCGGGCGAGAGGCACGCTTCCGTGCGGGGACGGGAGCGCTGACTGCTTGGCACGACCGCACGAGAGCGGCGCGCCAAACGGAATGAATGAATATTTCTAAAATTAACTCTTTAATACTTTACTTAGAGTTCAAATTGCATGACTTGACCGTCGCACGCTGTCTATGACGTATTTTAAACGTAAGTATTTTCTTAATTTGGTCAGTCCGTTGCGTTTGCGTTCTGGTTTATTGAACGAGACGGACAAGTTGAATTCATAAACGTCGTTGAAGAATTCAACTAGTTGATTAATAAACAGTAAACGTTTAACAGTGTCATAAAAAACAATAAAAGTTTAACAGTGTTAGAGCCACGAGGCAGCTTTACTGTTGCACGTATGGGCCGGCTCAAACCGGGGTGGTACCACGACCTCACAGAATACCACAATATTTGATTTGTGTAAATAGAATCAGATAATCCCCTAAATACCCCTGAGTAGAATATGGCTTATAATTAATTGTATTCAGTCTGTCCTAAGCCTGAAGAGATAGGTATGAAGGGAAGGTCATCTAAGTAGATCCATCAATCAAACGTTTATTATATATATATATATATATATATATTGTTTCTAAAAATTGAACTTCGCACCGTTGAATAAAAACCGTTCCATGAAAGTACGGTTTACGTTGAAAGTTAGTTTTTTTATAGTTGACACTATAGTCGTTGACGGATTAACTAGTTGACAAAAGTAAATCAACGTTAACGTTTCGTTAAAGGAAAAACCGTCAACGACCCATCGCTATTGACCAGGCCGTTTAGAGGCGCCGCGGGGTGCGCGGTCGGCTAATATTAAGTAGGGAATCTTTTTGGTTTAAAATGCATAATTTTTAGTAAATTTCTCTGTGCCCTTTCAACTTTTAGAAATTTAGTTTGTGTAGCTTCATCCCATACGGGAATACAATATACTAAGATAGATTGAGCCAAAGCAATATATATTTGGTATAGTAACTTTTTCGTCTTAGTGTTTTAAATGTCCATGTAAGTTTCCTAAGTCAATTCATGTTTAATTCAATGTGTCTATGCCATGACAAATGTTGGTCAACTATGACTCCTAAATACTTGGTCTCAGAGACCTTACTAATGTCGATACAAAATAATAACAGCTGCAACTAGTACTTAAGGGATCATAGCATGTGTGAAGTTTAATTTCGAAATAAATATTAGGCTGAGTTCGAATATATTTTATAAAACATACATAACTATTTTTCAAAGTATTTAAAGTAAGTAGGTCAGTTTTCAGCCACTTAGCGATCATAGCAAGGCCTTCTTCAGCAGATCTACGAACAGAATCCTAGGAGTCATCAGTAAATAATACTCCAGCATCAAATGCATAAGAGATTTTGATAAATAATATTTCATACCTCAAGTTATCAATAAAAGAAGGTTAGCCGATACTACTGTACCAACCTTGAACTTGTGGGAGGTAATATCTAGCTGTAATAATACCAATAGATAGTTTTATTATTACCCTTGACATCAATATTATTCTTCTCTAAAATTTTTAGAATTTCAACAAGTTTACAATTATGACTTCTTATATTTACGCGAACACAACACACTAAATGAAATTAATTTTACGGATTTTATCGCTTTAAACTTTGACTTTTGATTCCCGACGTTTCGGGTGCCTTACAGTACGAACTTTAATGTCGCACCTTTGACAAAATGCGGCACGTGCTAGGCGGCGCGGCGCAAAAACGACTGTATCTAAGCGAACAGACTGTAAACCAAGAAAAATTAAACTAAAAAAAGTTTTATTGTACCTTGTTCATGGATGAAATGAAAATTAAGCAGTTGATGAAATACCATGCTAGCAGCCAAATACGTTATGGCTATGTCAACTACGGGGTCGATATTATATCTGATAGTTTCGATGAAGCTACTGACGCATTAGTGTTTTTAGCCATAACATTTTTAACCATAGCTAACATTTCGATTAAATTTGATTTAAAATCTGAGTCTGATCAGGCTTTTAAAAACCCTTCCCTGCTGGCCGTATAAGGAAGCTCAAAGTAACTCAGCGAGCTACGGAGAAGGCTATGCTCAGGGTTTTCTGCATGATAAACGTAGAAATAAGGATATTCACTGTAGAACTAGAGAGCCCGACATAGCCCAACAGATTAGTAAGCTTAAGCGGCAATGGGCCGGCCATATAGTTCGAAGAATCGACAACCGATTAAGGTTCTCGAGTGGCAGCCTCGTACTCGGTGGGTGAAGTACAGGGCTACCATCCAATAAATGGAGTGACGGCCTGGTAAGACTTGCAGGAAGTCGATGGGTACATATGGATCAGAACCGCCCTTGGGGGAAGGCTATGTTCAGCAGCTGACTTGTGAAGGGCTGTAGGTAATGAATGAAAAAACACTAAAAATCAATTTTACCAACGCTGAACTTATGTGGACTACGTTGATTTATTTCATCATCATCATCATTCATTATCATTACAGCCTTTCACAAGTCCACTGCTGAACATAGGCCTCCCCCAAGTAATGCCACAAAGCACGGTCCCGAGCCACCTGCATTCATCGACTTCCTGCATGTTTTACCAGGTCGTCACTCCATCTATTGGGGGGTCGCCCTACACTACGCCTACCGGTACGAGACTGGCACTCGAGAACTTTTTCCCCATCAGTTATCGGTTCTCTGAGCTATATGGCGAGCCCATTGCCACTTCAGCTTACTAATCCGTTGGGATATGTCGGTTACTCTGGTTTGATTGCGGATATCCTCATCTGAGAATGAAATCACGCAGAGAAACCCTGAGCATAGCCCTCTCCATAGCTCGCTGAGTGACCTTAAGAGTCCTCATAAGGCCGGCAGTGAAGGATCACGTCTCAGATCCATAAGTCATCACTGGCAACACGCACTGGTTGTACAATCTAGTTTTCAGAGTTTGAGGTATACCTGACGAGAAGATGTGTCGAAATTTCCCAAACGCTGCCCAGCCGAGTTGAATCCGTCGATTGACCTCTCGGTCGAAGTTGGACTTACCTAGTAGGACTTTTTATACCAGGTAAACGTACTCGTCAACAACTTCGAGTATAGTGCTCCCAACAACTACCGGCATAGGTGTGACATGGACATTAAAGATGATCTTTGTTTTGTCGATGTTCATCTTAAGACCTATTCGTTGGGAGACACCATTAGAGAAGTCATAGAGCATAGTGCTTAGGTCCTCCAGCGATTCTGCCATAAGGACTATATCGTCGGCAAATCGAAGGTGAGTGATGTACTCACCATTGATGTTAATACCGTCTCCTTTCCACTCCAGTAGCTTGAAAACGTCTTTCAATACAGCGGTGAAGAGTTTCTGGGATATAAGGTCACCCTGTCTTACACCTCTCTGCAGTTGGATAGGTTTCGAACTCTGGTTCTGTACTCTGTATAGCCATCGTAGCCCTACAGTAGCACAAAGAATTCAGCACCTCGATATACAGACTGTCAACTTGGCAGCACTGAAGGGACTGTAGCACCGCCCAAATTTCGACGAAATCAAAGGCTTTCTCATTGTCAACATACGCCAGGAAAAGTGACAGATTGTACTCTTTGGTCTTCTGTACAATCTGCCGCAGGGTGGTTTATGTGTGGTTTATGGTACTGAAGCCTTTTCGGAAACCGCTTTGAAAGCCTGTTATGAATCTCGAAAACAGCACATAGACGCGGCTCAGAATCCCTTCTGATTTCCCAATCGGTCTGTAGTTCTTTAAGAAAGCGTATTTTTTGTATTTTTTCCTTAAACCTTTAATTTTTTTTTAATTATGAGTTTTGCACCCATCACTAGATTCTCTGCACAAACCAAAGGTGGACTGGTATAGAATGCCTTTAGGCATTAAGTCCGCCGTTTTGTACATTTCTTTTATGTGTGCAAATAAAGCTTAAATAAATAAATAAATAAAAGCGTTCTCACCTTTCTTGAAGAACAAGACCACTGCGCTTCTGCTCCACGCTTCCGTAGTAGTACCACGATGGAGGACGGAATTGAAGAGCTTCTGAAGGAGTTTAAGTACCGGTGTTCCACCCGCTTTCATAAGCTCCGCTGTAATTACATCCTTGTCTGGGCTCTGCCGTTGTTATGGTGCTGGATAACCATTCTAGTCTCACTCAGACTGACGTCCGGGATATCATCGGAATACTGTCGGATAAGACTTGCTCTTGAATCGTTACTCACACTTGCGTGTGGCTTCAACGATGATGTGTACAGCTGCCAGTAGCACCTCTCAATCTCACTCAAAATCTCAGGTGTCTCGGAAACGATGCTGCCAACTCAGTCTTCAGCTTCGACAGTTGGCTCTTTCTGGCAGACAGATCTCTGGTAAAGACTTTGGAGCCCTGGTTCCGCTCAATCGCTTCTTCAACACGAGCTGTATTAAAGTTGCTTAAGTCCTGCCGCATGCATTTGGAGATCTGTCTGTTAAGTTGCCTATATGCTGTAAAATCTGCTGACGACTGCAGCTTCATTTCCCGTCTAACAGCCATGAGATTAAGAGTGTAATCGGAGAGTTTTCATGTTTTTCTGCGGCGGGTCTGGCAGAACTTAGCTCCAACCGCATGGACAGTTTCCACTAGCTTGTCATTCATATCGTCCACTGCATTGCAATCTTCTAGGCACTGAAAGCAGTTTTGTAACTTCAGCTGAAAGGTTTCGGGATTTTGGATTAGAGCACGAGGGAGACGGAACATTGATTTCATTAGACGAGATCTCTCCAACTTAACGTTTAGGTTCAGTGTGCTTCTAACCATTCGGTGATCGCTGCCAGTTTTCACCCTTGCGATCACTGACACATCACTGAACAGTTGCCGTCTGGTCGTCATAATGAAGTCAATCTCATTTTTGTCGAATCGTCGGGGCTCGACCAGGTCCACTTTCTGTGGGACCGCTTCTGGAAGAAAGAGTTCATTATAAAGAGTTCCTCTTTCTCCATTAAGTCGGCCAGCTGCTGGCTCCTTGGGTTCCGTTGCCCTATCCCAAATTTCCTTACCTTCAGCTCACCGTTCTTTCTTGTGCCTAGTTTTGCATTGAAGTCTTATATTAACACCGTATAGTGAGATTAGGAGGTATGCATGGCTCTAGAAATATCCTCATACATTTCCTCCACCTCCTCATCGGGATGTTCCGACGGTGGTGCGTAAACTTGTATAACCTACAGCGAATACCGTTTGGTGATTCTGAGTATAAGGTACGCAACCCTGATCGACACACTCCCAATCTTTACAACGTTGATAATGAGAGACTTGTGGACGATAAATCCAATACCTACTTGGGACAGATGGTCGCCCTCCCGGTGATACAACAAGTTGCCGGATTCGAGAATCACCGCGTCCTCCCCTCCTCTCTTCGGACCTCGGATAATCCTATAATATTCCAGTGCAACTTGTGTATCTCCTCTTCGAGCTCCAGGATCTTCTAGTCAGTCCTCAGGGTGCATGCGTTATATGTTGTCAGGTCAAGTCGTCGTAGGTGGCAACCAAACCTCCACCGGAGATTCTTAGCACCCCCTGCCCCGCCGTTACCATGGTCACCACCGTAGCCAGGAATAGCGGGGCCGCCGGGGACTGGGGGCCGTCTATTTGTGTAATTGTTCATGGCGGGTATATTGCCAGCGGGTTGGCAACCGCAGTTTTTTTTTGTCGTACAGTTGCTGTTATCAGGAAGATGCTGCTGCCGATCTCCTGCCTGTTTCCCTCTATCGCCTTTTACGACACCCACGGGATTTTGTGAATGCTCCTTATATTAACTGTCAGAATAGACAGCGAGTTTGTAATTCTGCATAATGCAGGGTCCGCCACCTCAGTACAAGTAGGGTTACAAACGACATTTAATTCATTTTGAACAATACAATTATTTTGATTATTGATTTTTTAAATTTATGGAGCAAACTATTGTTTTAAGGACAACGACGCATTGATTTTTTTAAATGTTATAATAGATTGTAGATATATAATTAGTGTAGTAGAAGTTTGAACTTGCATGTGATACGACCTAAACTCTAAAAGTCTTACAGCTATGTAGTTCGAATGAGTAGTGTTATGTAATATGTAATGTGGATATGTGCATGGTAAATATAATATTTATGTATTATCGCTGACGTGTGATGGGTAACGCGAAACGGTAGTTATAATATATAGTAACTGTGTTTATGTTATATTGTGTGAGCGACTATAGTTGTGGATAAATGCAATGAGTATATTGGTGGGTGAGTTCGAGTAAAGGGCCTTACTATTACAGAAATTTAAAACAAAATAATGATGGATTAACAATAGGAACTGTGTAAAAGTTTTGTTAAAAATACACTTCATACAAATTGCTCAAATCTAGTCATTCTGTAGACAACTTATTAAGGTCTTTGTGACACTTGATCAGGTTAGGCTTGGATTGCTCAGATTTCTTTAGGTATACTCTTCCAACTGAGGCCCAACAGAAGACGTAATTATTTTTCTTAGCGAAATCTCTCCCGGCTGCATACAACTGCCTCGTTTTTTGCGGTAAGTAAATAGGTTTTGCCGGTTCGTCCATTGAAATATTTTTCGTATTCAGCTTATTGTTGGCATGAGTTTTGTTGTATTTTTAAGATTTGAGATAAATTTATCCTTCGGCTTATTTCCCTCGTTTTTCGTATTAGTTCTATATATATTTTTCACCAGGGCCCCCGTAAGGATTACTGGCGCCTGTGTGAAAAAAAGGAATGGCACCCCTTAAGGCCTTTTGGATCATGTTTTTTTTATTTATTTTTTGAAGTTAGGTAGATAGGTGTTTTAAATAAAGCAAAAAACTGAACTTTAGAAGTCATATTTATTTGTAGACTAAAATATCAAAATGAAACAAACAGAATAAAATCATAACAAAATAAATTCTTGTTCACACCCATTTTAAAGCATTTACTTTTTTTGTTTTTTTGTGTTGGGGGTTAACTAATGGGGTACAGATACGTTGTTTATAAAAACTAGAAAATAACCCAAAACCAAAAATCACATCTTTTTAGGAACAAATAACAGAAAAATATTGCCTAATGTCTACATATATATAAGTACTACTTTCTACTAATACTTTGATATTTTAAAAAATATGCAATACGCTATGCAGATACTTCTGATAAAAATACCTAGGTAACTTGGTTTTTTATTATTTTCCGAGACTTTGCTACTGCAAATTCATTAATTACATCGCAAAAATTTATACCATCAAAAATTTCTTGTTCAATTGCTAATATCGTTAGCCCAGACAATCTTTCTTGAGGCATTGTCGTCTTAAATAATTTTTAGACTTTTAACTTTGATAAAGATCGCTCGCCAGAAGCTACAGATACAGCTAATGTCAGAAGAATTCTTATTGAAATTTTACGTTTGGAAAGGTGGAGATTAAATTCTTTTCAAATATACATTGCAAAATACTTATGGGGTCAGTACCATCAGGTAATGAAAACAACTTCAACGCTTTAATTTCATTAAACAAATCATTGGAGTCTATATCCTTATTATCTTGATCTGTCATTAGTTCTTCAAGAACAGAACCATAGATTACTGTATATATACTAGAGAACAGAACAATGTTTCAATATACCGCTGTCACTTAATTTGAATATGTCGCTAAAAATCCGAAAACATTATCATACTCATTCAATAAGTCAAATCGGTTTTTAGAGAGCTTAATGTTTGATCTATAATTTTTAAGAAAAAACTAAATAGTCTATGGATCATGAGGGGTATCATCTCGGTGTTCATAGTCAAACAGTTTTGGTTTAAATTTCCTCCTGACCGTTGGTAACGGTGGAAAGTCTTCCTCAATTTCGAGAGAGAGAGTGCTACTTCTTTCACTTGTACAAGAATTTCTTCAAACGATTGGTCGGATCTATATTGCTGGAAGTGATCAACTAAATTTTAGGTAGGTTTGGTATACTTCAATATTAATTGTAGCACTTTGCATTTGTTTGCTGACAATATTTATGTGAAATAAAACGTCATGCCAAATAATAATTCAACAAATAAATTGAAATTTTTGTACAGACGTTAAGAGGGAACTCGCTTTATGTCTTGCATCAATTTGAAAGGAATTATTTTCAGCTACTTCTAGAAGACTTTCGCAAACCTTAATTAAATAAAGTTTAAGGGGCTTTATTCAATCAATTCTGCTGGACCATCTTGTCTCACTTAGAGGCTTTAAACTTAACCGAGAGATATTTTTTCTCAGAATATCCCACCTTTTTGTGGATGACAAAAAAAAATTATATAACTCTTGCACAAGATTAAAAAAGTTTATTGTAGCATAGCATCGAACACTTTAGAAGCGTCATTTATTGTTAAGTTCAAAGTATAAGCCGCACAAGGTACAAAAAGGGCTCTCGGATTCGCGTCAAGAATGCGTTTTTGAAGTACAATCCAAATCAATAAGCTTCAACAGTTGCAGATAAACTAGTTCATGATGTCTTCTGTCGTTTTGGAGTACCTTTAGAGATTCACAGCGATCAAGGAAGGAATTTTGAGTCTCAAATATTCCAGGAAACTTGCCGAGTTATGGGTACTCATAAAACAAGAACGACTTCTTATCACCCGCAATCTGATGGAATGGTAGAACGATTTAATCAGACATTGGAGAGGTACCTAGCAAAAGTTGTAGACAATCGGCAACGAGATTGGTACAAGCACATACAACCGTTTTTGTTGTCATATCGAAGCGCTGTTCACGAAAGTACATCAGTGACACCAGCTTTCGCAAACTTTGGAAGAGAATTACGGCTGCCTGCAGACCTGATCACCAGGATACCAACTGATGCCCCACGCAGTATAACCGATTATGCAAATGACTTCCGGAACAAAATGAATGACATTTATGAGCACGTCAGACAATCGGGCCAGCAAATGTCCGAAAAGATGAAAACCCGGTATGACCGCAAAATGAACAACAAAGGGTTCGGCGAAGGTTCACTAGTGTGGTTGCACAATCCAGTCCGCAGCAAAGGGAAATCTCCTAAGCTTCAAGCTAAATGGGAGGGCCCGTACCGGATTGTGACCAGGATCAACGATGTAACCTACCGGATACAGAAAGGCGCAAGAGGGACTCCTAAGATCGTCCATGTGGATCGCCTGGCGCGTTATTATGGGGCAGATAATGCTCGGGACGACCATGTCTTAGGAGGGGGTAGTGTTGCGCGCTTAAGTTGACTTCAGGTACCTGGCACTAGCGCCATCTAGTGTTGGGGAACAGAGCGAGGAGGGCTTCCTAGAAAATGTCAATCTTGATCTTTCGATTATGGTGCAGCTGTAGAACATTCGGCACTTTAGCTCTAGGGACAACTATTTGTAAACGACAGTTGTCTCCTCGACTATTGTCCCATTTACGGCACAGGACTCCATCCTGAAACAGCAAGCTGTCCCATTGGGCCCAATAGCTTCTAGTGGTCGAACTCATCGCTGAGATGTCGCTCCACTTAAGCTTGGTAGCGCGGGCCTTCATCCATTCCAGAATCGGCTTGATGTTCGGATCTTCCTGCTGTGCATGAGGTAAGCTGTCCTTCCACTCGTTGCTGAGGTGGTTTGTCCTGAGCATCCTCACGGATACCACTTCCTTACTCTCTTGCCTAGTACAATAGTTGCAATCTTCTGGACAAGGTCTTCTTGACAATACATCTGCGTTACCGTGAGATTTCCCGCTGCGATGTTCGATCTCAAAGTCGTATTGCTGCAGTAGTTCAATCCACCTCGCAACTTGTCCTTCTGGATTTTTAAACTGTAATAGCCATGTTAGTGCAGCATGGTCAGTTCGTAAGTGAAATTTTCGTCCCAGAAAATATTTGCTAAAATGCTGCAACGACTTTACCACAGTTAGCAATTCGCGTCTTGTGACACAATAGTTCCTTTCCGGTTTTGACAACTACTTGCTGAAGTACACTATCACAGCCTCTTGATCACCGTTCCGTTGAGACAACACACCACCGAGTCCTGTATCACTTGCGTCTGTGTCAACTATAAATTCTTTGCTTGCATCAGGGTATCCCAAAATAAGTGTTTTGCACAGACGGTCCTTGAGCTCCTAGAATGCGATATTGCAACTTTCATCCCAGCAGAAATGTCGCTTCTCCTCGGTTAGCTTATGCAGAGGTTTGGCTATATCTGCAAATTTCTTCACAAATCGCCGGTAATGGAAGCACAAACCCAAAAATGCTCTAACCTGCGTTTTGTCTTTTGGAACCGGCTAATCCTTGACAGCGGCGATTTTCTCTGGATCCGTGCGGATACCTTCTTCCGATACTGCATACCCAAAAAAATAACTTGCCGTTTGAATAGTGAACATTTCTTCGGACTCAACTTGAGGTTGACACTAAATCTTCATGAACACGCGTTCCATGTTTTGAAGGTGTTCCACAAACGTACGGCCTACGATGATGATATCATCCAAGTAGACCAGACAGGCATCACCAATTAGCGCGGTAAGTACAAGTTCCATCAGCCTTTCAAACGTTGCTGGAGCATTGCACTACTCAAACTTTACTCCTGTGAGCATGTCCAGCGTGTCATCAATTTTTGGCAAGGGATTTTATTTTATTTTATTTTTATTTATTTTTATTTAAATTGGTTTACCAACAACTTATGCACTAACATCTTTCCATATAAATCAAGCGATATAGTAAAAAAACTAAGTACACAGTCAATTACAGGTAAACACCACATGCATAACTTTTATCGCGACAATTACAAGACGAATTTATACTTATTGAATAAAAACACTGTAGTATTGCTATTATAAAATGCACTTAAACATACTGACCAAAAACAGAGCGGCAAGGTATGGATTTACAATATTTAAAAAAATTCAAAAATTTAAAAAAAAGGAAAAAGTGTTTAACAAGGCAAATGTTTATAATCTGAGGTACCTATCATATAGACAGCCTTTCGAAACTTTCCCAATGAAACATGGTTAATGTCGACGAGATCGCTAATTTGGTTAAAAAGTCTGATCATCCTACAAATTGGCGAATGTGATCCCAAAACAGTTCGTCGTAATGGAGGACTGAGTGGAGTAATAGGTTTTCGTGGAGGCCTGAAGGGAACTCTAAAATTAATCTTTTGTAAAAGTTCTGAGCAGTCTATGATATTGTGGAGTAATTTAAATAAAAATAACAAATCTAAAACCTCTCTTCGTTTGGATAAACTGGTCATGTTAAAGCGCTTAAGACTGGTCTCGTAACTGATATGCCTGCCTCGCATACCCGAAGAATACGACAGATGCCGAAGAAAGCGCTTTTGTACCCGTTCTATTCTCAATGAGTGAGTAGCGTAGTGCGGCCGCCAGATTACACTACCATACTCCAGTACACTTCTGACCAGACTACAATAAAGGATTTTTTTTAGTTTTAATGTCTCGGAATTCCTTACTATTTCTTATAACAAAACCCACCATTCTCGATGCCCTGCCGATCGTTTGATCCATATGTGGTATGAATGTAAGTTTTGTATCCAATAAAACGCCTAAATCACGCATGATTTCTGTCTCCTTAAGTATGTTGCCTGCTATTGTATATGAAGATGAAATTTTGTTAAGTTTTCTAGTAAATTTTATGTGTGTACATTTTTTGGCATTCAATTTAAGTCCATTTTTAACGCACCAAGAATTCAAGATGTCTAAATCCTTTTGAAGCGTCTTTTGACTTTAGACAATTTCAGGTCGTCAGCGAACATATGCGCTGAAGAATAAAGAAAATGATCAGGCAGATCATTAATAAATATATTAAATAGTATTGGGCCCAAATGCGAGCCTTGCGGTACGCCAGAGGAAATAGAGTGTAAGTTAGATTGGTACCCATTGACTACCACATAAAAGGATCTATCGCTTAAATATGATTCTAGCCAATGCAGAATAGGTCCAGCGAAGCCATACATTTCTAATTTTTGGAGGAGCACGTTGTGGGGAACTGTGTCAAATGCTTTGCTGAAGTCCGTATAAATGGCGTCAACTTGCCGATTGTTATCCACAGCTTCCATAAGGTCTTCAGCAAAGCACATGAGATTCGTAGAAGTAGACCTTCCAGCTACAAATCCATGCTGTTTACTAGAAGTGTATTTTTTGAAGTGATTTTGTATATATGGGCAAATGATTGCTTCTAGCAACTTAGCAAAAACAGGCAGGATAGAAATTGGTCTATAGTTCCGAACGTCTTGGTCATCATCAGACTTTTGAATTGGCACGACCTTAGCCAACTTCCATCGCTTTGGAAATACTCCACTTGTCAACGATTCATTTAAAATGAGCCTTAAAGGTGCTGATAAACTATTCGCACAGTTAACTGAAGTATGGTGGAATATTATCAGAGCCTGCACCTTTCGATATATCTAGACCCTTAATACGTTTGAGAATATCATCGTGACTTATGGAAATATGTGCTAAACAATCCGAGTTAATACTAATATTATTAGTTGCATTATCATAGAGTGTCGGCTGTTTGCAATCACTATACACCTCCGAAAAATAATTTGCAAACATTTCACAGATACCCTTGCCTTCATAACTTGTGGTAGATCCATTTTTCATGGCCGTTGGGTACGTACCATGTCCTTCTTCGAAACGTCGTTCAAACGGTGGTAGTCAACACAAAACCGCATGCTGCCATCCTTCTTCTTTACCAGCACCACGGGTGAACACCATGGACAAGAGGAAGGTTCAATAACACCATACTTCACCATACCTTCAATCATGGTTTCCACTTCCTTTTCACGTGCTACCGGCAATCTTCTTGGCCGCTGACGGATAGGCAATTCTTCTCCTGTGTTTATTTTGTGTTGAACTAAGCCAGTCTTTCCTATGTCAGCATCGTTTGATGAGAATACATCGGCATACTTGAGTAACAACTTCTTCGCCTTGATCATTTCGTTCGGGGAGAGAACGCTGCGACAGTCTTCCAAAAGTGTGGTCATCCTTGCTGGGGGTCTCACTCGATAGATATTGGCACCGACGTAACCAATCCACTTCCTCACAAGTGCCAACCAGCGTGCCTTTTTCTATAATCTGTTCCCGGTCACAAAGGTTCAGCACACGTACTCCTGAGATGTTAGTGGTTCTGACCAAGGTTCGGGCTACTTTCCATGGAAGGTCATTGTTTACCCTTTCCACAAGTACACAACGGTGTACGCTAGCTTGGCTGACCTCGAAACGCTGGGCAACCTCGAAAGCTTGCCCAGTGTTTCGAGGAAGACTAACCGACACAATCGTTTCCGATCTCGGCGGAAGAACAATCTTCTTAATGCTGTACACGTTCCCTGGTAACGCACCTTCCATAAAAAGTTCCTCCTGTCCACATTTCAAGACACCTTGCTTAACGTCGATCTCACAACAGTTATTCCTCATAAAGTCTAGGCCCAGGATGCTGTCGTCCATTATATCAGCCACGATGACATTATGCAGGTAGTCACGTTGCCTAGCTTCAACTCCATCTCCTTCTCTCCACGGACGGGTATATGCTGACCGGTGGCTGTTACCAAATTAATGCGTTCTCGGTTGTATGCGGAGTCGCCAAGGAACTGACTTATAAGTTGGGAACTAACAACCGTACGAGAGGCTCCAGTGTCTATGGTTAGTTTACACGGCATTCCGTTGACTTCGCCTGTGATGATTAGACTGATCCTTGGGGCTCTTTTAACATCAGCTAGTACCCGCCCCGCAGTTCTGGCTTTTACTCGTTTCCCTGCTGCTGCTGAGCGGTGCTGTTGGCTGCACTACCCTCCTGAGATCGTTCACCTTCCCTTTCTAGGGTTTACTTAGGGCAGCTGGATCGAAGATGGCCCTTTTCCCCACAGCCATAGCACCAAGGGCTGTATCCTTTGTTGCGGTCGCGAACTGTAGCTGCTGCAACCTCCCTGACGCGATGGGAACGATGATCCTGCCGCACGGCTTCCACCTCCAGTGCATGGGCCAAGGCGTCCTTAAGCGTCTCGTGGTGCCCGAGCCTCACAGCAGCTCTGACTTCCAGGTCGCGAATGCCGTCGATGAATGTCTGCAACAGGTTCCCTTCAATGAGCGCAGGTACAGACCCGGTATGCTTTTCGCACCAGCTTCTCCACCACCGGTTTTCGTTGATGCACTGCACGCGATCTTTAAGCTGCGCACGAAAGACGTGTTCCAGGTGAGCGTCGCCATATCTCGCCTCTAATGCCTCAAGGAGTTGCTCATAAGTCACTTCCTCACCGAGAGCTTCCAGAACTGTTAAGGCCTGGTCGCGCAGGCCTTAACAGTGTGAGAGCAGTCATGGCCTGACTTTTATTCCAGCCGTTCGCCTTCATAACAGCCTCGAACTGGATTTTGTAGGCTGACCAGGAGGAAGCCCCGTTGAACGGTGGCACTTTGAACCCACGTAGCGAAGGTGTAGTAGCTACTACGGCAGCTGTAGTTCCATCCAGTTCATTCCTTGATCTGGGTTTCAGCCTCCGACAGGCGGTTGTCATGTTGAGCAACCCTATCCTTCACCTCCCTTATCTCTTTCCCGAAGTTAGCGTGAACGTCCTTCACGAGGAGCATCTGCTCTTCCTGTCGGCGGGCCTGTTCCTCCTGCTGCTCTTTTAACGAACGGGCCAGTTCCTCCTGTCGGCGGGCCTGTTCCTGCAGCATCACCATCAGAGCACCTAAGTCAGGTGCTGCATGTGTAGGAGCTGCCGACGGGCCAGTCTCCGTGGCTGGCACTTGGCCTTCTAACGTCTGCGGCGTTGCACCACCAAATTTTCTCTGCTCTGTCTCCTGCTGGCGTTGACTTCGGGTACGGACACCCTCCGTTTCCTCCGTAGGTAAAATCGGCATGATTTTATCCCACTTCTGGCACCAATTGTTACGAGTTTGAGGTTCGTGACAATAAAAAATGCCGATTGAATTACCAAAATTAACACTTTAATTCACTTTACTTAAAAGACACTAATAATTAATCACACTGATTCACTTTATTTCGCCCCGAAGATTCGCTTGTCTCGCCAAATTCAATACTGCTCCGACCGCGTATTGCAGCGCCTATAAATACACCTTATTCACCGAAACATCCAGAATATTCCAGTAAATACGCGCGCCAACCTACCAAGCGCCGAAAGTTCTAGTGTAGGGCTTCTAGAAAGCTTAGTTTTTCAATTCGATACTAGATGGCGCTAGTGCTAGACGTCAACTTAGGCACGCTACAATATTTAAGTAAATAAGCAATTTGTTCGAGCCTTTTCAGCTTAAATCCTTTGAAAAATACAGGCAGAAAAGTATTAAACTAATTTAATCTTATAGCCCTTAAAACCTACAAGATGTTTTTTTAAAAAGATCGATAGCATAAAAACTAAGCGAGATATGGATAAAAAACCAATTACTTTTTAAACTCCTTTTAAGAGCCTTTATTATGTCAGATAGAATAAAATGTTTTATGCAGAGGTTGTAGGTTTTTTCCTATATTATCTCTTGAAGTTATCAGATAAAAACAGGAAACAGATAGGATTCCTATAAGGGGGTAATGTAATTTATACAAGTACGCTGTATATATAGAGGTCAGTAGGTAATGTTGATAGTATAAAGTAAAGTAGGTAACACTTACCATTTTGTAAAAAATCAAACCATTGAAATTGCAGTCAGCAGGTATTCAGCACATAATTTTTTAGAAAAAAAAAAGTAGTAAATAAATATTAAACAACACAACACTTGACAAAATAAAAATAATTTTTAAATGTAAAAATTAATAGGATTACTTGTTTTTATGCAGTTGTTGCACGGTCCAGTGATCTAACCTGGTTGCGCGGAAAACCATTCGTATTTATTTATTTTGACGGTAGGCTGCCAAATCGCTTATCCCTTTCCAAAACGATATACATACCCTCCTATGGACACATCGGGGTGGTGGGGGGGGAGGGGAAAGAAGATGATTCTAGAATATCACGTAATCATCGCAACCGAAGGTATAAAAGGCACGCGCGACCGACGCGCACCCTCTTCCCGCCGCGCTCGTTGTTGGAACCACACCGCTAGTAGAACCGCTTTAGCCTGGAAGCAGTCGAGCTCCAAGAAACCCGCCTCACCTCGTGTGAGATATAGTCGCGCACCGCCTCTCTCCAGAGAGTCTACCCAGAAGAAGTTCCAGAAGTCGCAGCTATAGTGCCCAACAGCATAGAAGAAACACCCCGGTGAGTGAATATTCCTAATAATATTGCCTGCTTGATATAATTGTGTTTTAACCTGCTCCAATTTTGTTTTTCTCCTAATCAAGCAGGATTCCTTTCATCGATTTGGCAAATAATAGTTCGTTTTAGGGAAGAGCGAGTGCATTGTACCGCATGCTATAGTCGCCGTTTATATAAATGTAGAAACATTTTGTAGATACAGTCCACTTAAATTAATAGCTCGCGTAATAGGTTTTAAGGTTCGACCGGGGAATTAGACTTCGGCAACCTTAGGCTCGACGCTCCACCATAACCGGTTTAAAAACGCCTCTGGCGATGCATCGTTTTTGTAGCGCTGCCGGCATTGTTCATGTCTGAACAGGAAAATCAAGAAACTACCACCTGACATGTTCTCACAGCACAGTGTTCATGTCTGAACAGGAAAATCAAGAAACTACCACCTGACATGTTCTCACAGCATATTGTTCATGTCTGAACAGGAAAATCAAGAAACTACCACCTGACATGTTCTCACAGCATAGGGATCGGCAGTAACTGGATGATATACTAATAAAATTTTGTGTGTATTTATACCTAATCCTATTTCATTTCTTAACTTTTATTTTAAAATTAATTTTTTTTTGAAATCTTTGCAATTTTTTACCCTGGGTTTTGGCACCCTTAAAGGTTGGCGCCCGTGTGCATTGTACACTTTGCACATATGGTAGCGGGGGCCCTATTTTTTACGTCCAACTGATGAAGTTTTGAACCCAGGACTCCTGTTTTTATCAGTATATTTAATAAATCATCCTTGGTTTCATGAGTTTCCTTTGCGACGTTGCATAGTTCAATTTTCGTAGCATAGGTTTACGCTCGTATTTCTCTTCTAATTCTTGAATACGCTTGCATTAAGCACTGTTTTGCCATTCTAGATTGCGTACTTTTTCCAAAAAGCAAATCTATTTTATCAGACATAAAATTAATTCAATGACTTATTTCCTCGTCCAGTTGTTTAATCTCTCCCATACGTTGAAGAATTATGGAGTATTTACTATCTTGCTCATTATTGGAAGAGACTTAAACAATGATAGGAATTTGTCATGAATCATACTTAATTCGTTCGAAGTATTATTACTATGTTTTCTTTTCCTTGGAGCGGTGTTTATATAATACTCCTTTTCGGGGGTAGTATGAATATTTGGTTCGGGGTCGCAATGTTGTAAGTTTGTTCGGCAAGCCGATGAAGACTCCTCCAACGGCGAGCGGTTAAGCAGTATTACGGAAAGTACCAGGCAAGTATAGATTACAAGGAAGTTATCGCAGAGCTTACGCATATGTTTAAATATAGTTATCCTCGTTCCACAAGTATGGTATGAATCACACAGTGTGCGACAGCGTCGCAAGTTAGGCGTAGGTATCAGCTTAGTTTGGACAGATTAGACGCGGTCGGCTAGGGGTGCGGTCCGTCCAGTATATGTTGAGATTACTCGATTATTACGAGTCTGTAATGAGAACAGTTCTTTGCGCTTATGATATCTTATTATATTTATTTTAATTTTAACAACAGTATTAAATTTATTTTATGATTGAGACAGAAAGCAATTTACACGTCTATACTCTTTCGAGGTCCAGGGGGAAAGGAAGTAACAGTGGTGCCAAGTTAGGCGAAGTTTCGCCTTTTAGGCTATCTCTAAATGTGCAGGGGCGACTAAAAATTGCGATCGGCGACTAATCGCAATTTAGGCTACTTCGAAAAAAAAGGGGCGATTTTTACGTATACTAAATTAATCTCTCTTTAAATATGTCTCATATGTAATAAAAATGCGTGTAATGAAACGTATGTTTTTGCCACAGAGAAATATCAAAGAAAACTGGATAAAGGTATTCAAAAATATTCTTTAACGATAGTGATTCAGAAATCAAAAGAAATGGATATATTTTGAATTGTTTGCCAAATAGGCGAATTTAGGCTACTTGGCGTCAAATTTTTGGTTTGGCGACTCGGACCGGTTTTGACGTAGACAGAGAAACCTATAGACAAATTGACGACTTCTTTCACATTCGCACACGAAAAAGATAGATTTATGCATACGTCTTGCATAGAAATGAGACAGAGCAGTGTGATTGTTTGTCCCTTTCTCCGTGCCGGCTTTTTTGTTTAGCAAATTACACTTTGCTAAATAACTTTGACAGTTCGTAGTGATCTAAGGAGTTTACAAGTTGGTTTATGTGAGAAAAAAAGTGTTCTGTGAGCTTAAGATTGGTGAATCTTGTTCAGTTCAGTTCTTAGAATAATTAAATTTTTTATCTAAATATGTTTAAAACTCATAAAGATTATGGTATAACCTAAAACTACGTTATCGTCCTTTCTCACTCGAGGCCACGCTAATCATTAGTCTATAGGTTTCTCTCATTTCTGTCTACGGGTTTTCACATGGTACTGACTAGTATGTAGGTTTCAGTATCTATGGTAAGTGGCTGGTGTTCTATGGTAATCTGTGGTTCTGTACTGAAAGTTATCTGTGGCGATTGCGGTCGGGTCGGGTGTTGCATCATCGATTTAGGTGAAGATTTTGTGAACACTCTTATTTAATAGATATATTAAATATTTTAGCACCTATTTTTTGAAAACGAACCGTTTCTAAAAATTTCAGGAAAAATGACTGAAAAACTGGTTCCTGTAGTAAGAGCTGATGAAGAAGAAGCTGAGGAAGAAGAATTAGTTGATCCGCAGCAGCAACTCAGGGTACATAAAACTATTTGCAGCTTATACTTATAAATGGTTATGTGGACTAAACACATAATAATATAGTCGTTAATCTACCCAACAATTTTTATTTTTGATAGAGTAGGGGTGACAATCTAGCACAATCCACATGATGGTAGGTAAGAGTATGCAGTAATCCAAAGTCTGTATCTACATGTATCCTAGATTAAGTATCGTATTGAAGATGCATATTCACCCTGAGAACTAAGATGGAAATAGTTTGTTACTATTGTAAAGGGTCTCCGATTCTCGTCACTCACCATACAATACAATAGAGTAATAAGCGCGATCGAGGCGAACCATTAATGCTGCAGTCATGATATGTAACAGCAATGTTCTACCATGTACAATAATAAATCAAAGACATATAAACTTTACAAATAATACCAATGTCCACAGCCATATCGGAAATACATACATTGACTTTTTAATGCAATGTCTCCCAGTTATATTTATCTTATGGATAAGGATGTATGAGATAGTCAGAACACTTATTATCTTTGTCATTCAAATGTAGATTTAGTAAATTTAATATATATAAGGCAAGGTCCAAAAGTCTATAGAATGAAAACTTTACTAAAATAAATGAAATAATTACTCTTATACTCCTATTACAGCAGATCGATAGTTTTTTTTCTTAGATCCCTCTGTACAAATTTTTGATATTTGTGAAGATTACTGGCAGGGGTTGTTTTTAATACATTCTCATTTAAATAGTCCATGCTTTGTAGATTACTATTTTAGCAGGGCAATGGCCTTATAAAACTCCTATTTCATTCATCACATTATCATTTCAGGAATGATAACTCTTGGTAGGCTACTAATTTATCTCTACCATGCTGTTTACTTTAATCTTGTGTAGTACTGTGTTATCTTAGTTAGTCTTGTGTAGTTTGCGAACGATGAATGGTTAGGAAACATATCTTGACACTGTACTAAAAGAAATGCTTCTGAATGCTGATGGTTAATCGGTCTAATAGTTCTTTTCGTACACCTACACTCTCAATATGCCGACACCAAACGTAAACGTAACTCGAGAATCAATCAGTAGCCAATCAAGGACAAGAGAACAAACTAATAAGAAGTACTAGCGTAGACAAGAGCCAATGAATGCCTCTGATTCAGTCATTGACTGACTGAGATAACCATTCCACACTGATAGATACAATTTAAACAGGTTAATGGTACTGATGACCTAATAGAACTAATAGAACAAACTAGATCACTGTTCGAAAAGAACTAGTACGGAGCGATCTTTAAAATGTTAAAAGATTTATCTTCACCAGTTGTAAAAGTATATCAACATCATTATTAATGGCCTTGCTATTCTGTTTATAAGGGTTGTAAGCAAGACATGACCAAGAACATGCATACTTGATCCACAAATGGAGGAGTGCAGGCTCTGGTGACTTATTGATGACAATATCTATTTAAAAACCTTAAATACAATTTACGCTGAGGCATTCTTGAAAACCACATGGTCCCCTAGTTGTAAGCTTATATTGTTTGAGTTAGTTCTTATCTTAGTCCCTCATTGGTATAAAACATTTGATTATTTTTATTGTTCTGTGTCATATTTTATTAGGTTTAATGTTTAGAAATGATAAAATGTTTGGTTTCATTAAGGATATATTAGTGTGTTGCCAGTGATGACTTATGGATTTCAGAAGTGGTCCTTCACTGCTGGCCATATGAGGAAGCTCAAAGTCGCTCAGCAAGCTATGGAGAGGGCTGTGCTCGGGGTTTATCTGTGTGATAAACTTAGAAATGAGAATATCCACAGAAGAACCAGAGTGACCGACATAGCCAAATGGATTAGTGAGCTTAAGTGGCAATGGGCCAGGCCAGCCATATAGCTCAAAGAACCGACATCCATTTGGAAAAATAGGTTCTGGAGTGGCAGTTTCGTACCATTAGGCGAAGTGTAGGTAGACTCCCCAAAGAAGAACAAGTTGATGGATGACGACGGCCCTGGACTGTGCTTTGTGGCATTCCTTGGGGGATTTTTTTAAATTTATTTTTATAGAAGAGGGGGCAAACAAGCATGCGGCTCACCTGATGTTAAGCGACTACCGCCGCCCATGATCAACCGCAACACCAGGGGAATTGCAGGTGCGTTGCCGGCCCTTTAGAAAAGAGTAAGCTCTTTTCTTGAAGGTCCCCAGGTCGTATCGGTCCGGAAAAATTGCCGGTGGTAAACTATTCCACAGATAGGTACGTGGAAGAAAACTCCGTTTGAAACATACAGTGGTGGACCGCCAAGCATCCAGATGGTGTGGATGGTATCAGGACGTTTGCCGCGTAGTGCGTTCACGAAATTTGGCGGCTGGGATTAATCCGATAAATTCCTCAGAGCACTCCCCATGGTATTTGCGAAAGAAAATGCAAAAAGATGCAACATCTCTTCGCAGCGCCAGTGAATCGAGCCGATCGGAAAGCACTCGGTCGTCGACGATTCGAGCCGCTCTGCACTGGATGCGGTCAAGTGGAAGGAGCTGGTACTGGGGAGCCCTAGCCCAGAGATGGGAAAAGTATTCCATGTGCGGCCGAACCTGCGCCTTGTAAAGTTGCAGGCGGTGTGCTAGCATGAAATACTGTCCCGCTCTGTTGAGCACACCAAGCCTTTTAGAGGCCAATTTGGCCTTCTCTTCCAAGTGACCACGAAACTGCACGCCACTCGATATTTCGACGCCGAGGATTCCGATACTGGCTAAGGCAACAAGGGGAGTGCCTTGAAACTGAGGAGATACGACAAAGGGGTTCTTTTTAACGGTTAACGCGCAAACTTGTCTTCTGGGGGTTAAACTGGACTAGATTTAGGCGCCCCCAATCCGAGACTGTTCAACAAAGACTCTACTTCAGACACAAGTTTGTCCCGGTACTCGGAGACGTTTTCCCGAGAAATATTGGCACGGCCAGTGTATAGAGCATCACCAGTGCCGTCATCTGCATAGCAATGAATGTTACGGGTTTGCAACATATCATTGATATGCAGAAGAAACAGCGTTGGCGATAGCACGCAGCCTTGTGGAACACCAGCATAAATAGGCTTGTAATCGGAGCTTGCACCGTCAACAACGACCTTGATGCTCCGATCTGCAAGAAAGCTGGTGATCCAATCGCACAATTTCTCGAGAAGGAAGGGAGCTTCAAAAGAAGCGCTTTGTGCCAAACCCGATCGAAGGCCTTCGCAATGTCCAAACTAACGGCCAATGCCTCCCCCTTGGACTCTACTGCCTTCGCCCATCTGTGAGTTAGGTAGAACAGAAGATCACCAACTGACCGCCCACGGCGAAAACCGTATTGGCGATCACTAATCAGCTGGTGATCCTCAAGGTACCTCATGAGCTGGCAGTTAACAATAGACTCCATTGTTTTGGAGAACAAGGAGGTGATGGCGATAGGCCGGTAGTTGGACGGGTCTGAGCGGTCGCCTTTTTTAGGGATCAGGTGGACGAAAGCCGTCTTCTAGGGAGTAGGAGTCCGGAAAAGGCGCGTTAAAACCGGTGCCAACTCTGGAGCACACGTCCTCAGCACAATTGGGGGGATTCCGTCAGGCCCACTCGACTTGTGGATGTCCAGGGAGAGGAGTGCTTTGCGAAACCGAGCGCTGTGTGAACTGCACTTCCGGCATGGAGCACTCACACCGCGACCTTGTCGGCGGCGTACTCCCCCCGTCATAGAGAGTCGAGTTGAAAGCAAAGAAAGATCCCAGCAGATCTGCTTTCTCCTTTGCGGTATGGGCCAGTGAGTCGTCCCCCTGTCCAGAGATGGAAGAGATGGCTGACAGAAATTCTCCTGGACAGCCTTGGCGAGAGACCAGAATGCACGGGTTCCAGAAGGAAGGCGAACTAGTTTCTCGCCAATTCTGCCTGCTCTGACTTTGCCTTGGCAATGACTCTTTTGAAGAACCTAGAGGCGGAATTATACTTCTTTTTTAGAGCGCTGGTGTTTACATCCCGGGACGTTGATGCGTCAGCCCAGGCTTGGTAGCACTCCTGCTTATAGCATGATGCTATCTTACAGGAGCAACCAAACCACGGCTGAGATTTAATAATATATGGAATAAAAAGTTCTATACCCTGAGGTACCACATCAGCGACAGAATCCGCAACAACGTTGGGATCGTCTGGCGAGAAGCAAACCCGCCCCAAGGGTAGGATGCAAAGAAAGACTGCATCCCATCCCAATCGGCTGACCTATAGTGCCAAACACGGCGGCAGCTTGCAGAATGCAACTGCGATTTCAGCGTGAGTGGCATCACACTCCGGACAAGACAATGGTCCGAGGAGCGTAAAGGGGCGTCGACGGAAATCTGATATCCGTCCGGGTGAGAGGTCAGTAGAAGGTCCAACAGGAAAGGTGCATGATCCTCCACATTTGGAATCCGCGTAGGCGAAGTAACCAGTTGTGTCAGACCATATGCCAAGGCAAAAAAATGAACAGATCTCCCCGCATGATCGGTTAAACGTGAACCAAGCCATTCGGCGTGATGGGCGTTAAAGTCGCCGAGGATCACGATCTCTGCGGAGGGAATCTGCTGTAGCAACGAATCTGTAGCCATTTGGACGTGGTCGAAGAGTCGGTCTGTTTCGGCATTAGCGCTATGGGGCCTATAGAGGCACCCGTAGATGCGCGGATGGTCGTCGCTGTCTACGCGGAGCCAAAGGATGGACATGTCCGAACCTTGGGTGAGAAAGATTGTTCCGCCTTCAAGACTGCCGAGGCGTCGAGAACAGATGTCCTCTCTGACGTAAACGCAAACTCCAGCCCGAGTCACAAAGGAGTGTTCCAGTTTGTACCCCGGGTAGGAGAGATACGAGACATCAGCCGGAGAGGACACCTGCGTCTCGGTCAGAAAGAGCAGAGCCGGCCTCGCCGTCTCGAGATGGTAGTGGACGGCGTTTAGGTTAGAGTGAAGTCCCCTGATATTGCAGAAATTCACGGACAGCGTGGCAGGGGTCGCCTTGGTCTTGTTGCTCCGTTTGCCCCGAGCAGTTGTAGTCTTGAGCGGAATTTTGCCCCCCCCCCCCCACCAAGAATATGCGGGGCAGCCTGAGCACCCACGCTCAGGAGTGGAGAAACATGGTCGTGGATGCTCATCATTCATCATTACAGCCCTTCACAAGTCCACTGCTGAACATAGGCCTCCCCCAAGTAATGCCACAAAGCACGGTCCTGAGCCACCTGCATCCATCGACTTCCTGCATATCTTACCAGGTCGTCACTCCATCTAGTGGGGGGTCGCCCTACACTACGCCTACCGGTACGAGGCTGCCACTCGAGAACCTTTCTTCCCCATCGGTTATCGGTTCTTCGAGCTATATGGCCGGCCCATTGCCACTTCAGCTTACTAATCCGTTGGGCTATGTCGGTCACTCTGGTTCTACTGCGGATATCCTCATTTCTGAGTCTATCACGCAGAGAAACTCCGAGCATAGCCCTCTCCATAGCTCGCTGAGCGACCTTGAGCGTCCTCATACGGCCAGCAGTGAAGGACCACGTCTCTGATCCGTAAGTCATCACTGGCAACACGCACTGGTTATACACTTTAGTTTTCAGAGATTGAGGTATACCTGACGAGAAGATGTGTCGTAATTTCCCGAACGCTGCCCAGCCGAGTTGAATCCGTCGATTGACCTCTCGGTCGAAGTTGGACTTACCTAGTCGGACTATTTGTCCCAGGTAAACGTACTCGTCAACAACTTCGAGCATAGTGCTCCCCACAACTACCGGCATAGGTGTGACATGGACATTGAACATAATCTTTGTTTTGTCTATGTTCATCTTAAGACCTATCCGTTGGGAGACACCATTGAGGTCATTGAGCATAGTGCTAAGGTCCTCCAGCGATTCTGCCATAAGGACTATATCGTCGGCAAATCGAAAGTGAGTGATGTACTCGCCATTGATGTTAATACCGTATCCTTTCCAGTCTAGTAGCTTGAAAACGTCTTCCAATGCAGCGGTGAAGAGTTTCGGGGATATAACGTCACCCTGTCTTACACCTCTCTGCAGTTGGATAGGTTTCGAGCTCTGGTTCTGTACTCGGATAGCCATCGTAGCCCTACTGTACAAACACTTCAGCACTTCGATATACCGACAGTCAACTTGGCACCGCTGAAGGGACTGCAGCACCGCCCAAATTTCGACGGAATCAAAGGCTTTCTCATAGTCCACATACGCCAGGCAAAGTGGCAAATTGTACTCTTCAGTCTTCTGTACAATCTGCCGCAGGGTATGTATGTGGTCTATGGTACTGAAGCCTTTTCGGAAACCGGCTTGTTCGGGAGGCTGGAAGTCGTCGAGTCTGCGTGCGAGACGATTCGTAATGACTCTCGAAAACAGCACGTAGACGCGGCTCAGAAGGGAAATCTGTCTGTAGTTCTTCAAGAGAGCGTTGTCGCCTTTCTTAAAGAACAAGACCACCGCACTTCTGCTCCACGCCTCTGGAGTAGTGCCACCATGGAGGACGGAATTGAAGAGCTTCTGAAGGACTTCAAGTACCGGTGTTCCACCCGCTTTCAGAAGCTCCGCTGTAATTCCATCCTCGCCCGGGGCCTTGCCGTTTTTAAGGTGTTGGAGAGCCATTCTAATCTCGCTCAGACTGACGTCCGGGATATCATCGGAATAGTGTCGGATAAGACTTGCTCTTGGATCGTTACTCACACTTGAGTGTGGCTTCAACGATGATGTGTACAGCTGCCCATGGAACCTCTCAATCTCACTCAGAATCTCAGGTGTCCCGGAAACGATGTTGCCACACTCAGTCTTCAGCTTTGACAGTTGGCTCTTTCTGGCAGACAGATCTCTGGCAAAGACTTTGGAGCCCTGGTTCCGCTCGATCGCTTCTTTAATACGAGAAGTATTAAAGTTGCGTAAGTCTCGCCGCATACATTTGGAGATCTGTCTGTTCAGTTGCCTGTATGCTGTCAAATCTGTTGACGATTGCAGCCTCATCTCCCGTCTAACAGCCATGAGATTAAGAGTGTGATCGGAGAGTTTTTGTGTTCTTCTGCGGCGGGTCTTGCAGAACTTAGCTCCGACCGCATGGACAGTTTCCACGAGCTTGTCATTCATATCGTCCACTGCATTGCAATCTTGTAGGCACTGAAAGCGGTTGTGTAACTCGAGCTGAAAGTTTTCGGGATTCTGGATTAGAGCACGAGGGGGACGGAGCGTTGACTTCATTAGACGAGACCTCTCCAACTTAACGTTTAGGTTCAGTGTGCCTCTAACCATTCGGTGATCGCTGCCAGTTTTCACCCTTGCGATCACTGAGACATCACTGAACAGTTGGCGTCTGGTCGTCATAATGAAGTCAATCTCATTTTTTGTCGAACCGTCGGGGCTCGACCAGGTCCACTTCCTGTGGGGCCGCTTCTGGAAGAAAGAGTTCATCATAAAGAGTCCCTCTTTCTCCATAAAGTCGGTCAGCTGCTGGCCCCTTCGGTTCCGTTGCCCTATTCCAAATTTCCCTAACTTCAGCTCACCGTTTTCTCTTGTGCCTAGTTTTGCGTTGAAGTCTCCCATCAACACCGTGTAGTGGGTGTTGATGGGTGGATGCTCAGCGAGGGATTTTCCAGGGGCGCTGGTACCCTCCTGGGGCAGTCTATCATCGTTTAATTCCGCTACCATGTTGATGGGGGGGGGGGGATTTGGGCCTCCGGCCACCTGCACTCACCAGACGAAACGCGGAAGCAGAGCTTCCACTTCACGCCGGTATTGTGAGGTCGTGGTACCACCCCGGTTTAAGCCGGCCCATACGTGCAACAGCAAAGCTGCCGCGTGGCTCTACCACTGTTAAAATGGATGGCTATGTTCAGCAGTGGTCTTGTGAAGGGTTTTAATTAAGATGATAGTGTGTTGTTTGTGGATCTTGGGATTACAGCTGGAGCCAATATTTGTGTAAAAATATAATTATTAGTTTGCACATTATTACTTAGTGCTTATAACATATTTTATAACTTAATTTCTTCTTTTCTTGTAGGATTTCAAGACAGTTTTTAATTTACAAGAAATATTTAATAAGGTTTCCTTTTCTCTTTTTTTTTCTGTAGCTCAGTTGCATTGTTTTTTATTGATGTGTTGGTAAACAGTAGTAATTATATAGTATATATAATATAATTATGTATATATAATATAAATATATAGTATATGTATTAAAAATCATTGTTATTTTGTTTACGATTAAATTATTAATGTTTTTTTACTTCTTACAGGAAGTCTGCTCACAGAAGCCTGATGCCCAGAATCTTTGGTCAAAATACCAAGAATGCAATAACCGTGTAACCTCCCGTTCCAAAACAACCGAAACATGCGAGGAGGAGTTGATTGATTACATTCATGTACTGGACAAGTGTGTCAACAAAGACCTTTTTAAGAGGTTAAAGTAATTTATGTTGCACATCACTGCATTACCCACTTTTTCAATGTGAGACGCCTTTGTAGGTAAGGGCAGTGGCTATAGTTTTGTTTTTAATTTTTAAAAATCAAATAATTGTAGCTGTTGTTTTTGTAAATAAAATATTTAATTTCAAGTACATATGACTTTTATTTTATATTCAATAGAGCGTGGGAATAGGTGTATAAAATAAATCTTATAATAATCAATATTTAATATTGCAATTAAGTAATTAAATTATAAATACATTTCTTTTATTAACATTTTAATTATATAACAAATGAATGACATACCTATTTCGGAATGTAAATCACAATTTAAAAATATACGACAAGATACAATTAAATGTTATTATTATAAATTTTAAAATAATCTAAATTAGTTCATGACAAAAATGCACATGTAGAAAGTTTTAAATTCCTGAAGGAATATTATGCCTCAGAATACAGAAAAAACCAGATGCTATGTTCAGCTGTAGTTACATGCCGCACACTGTGTCCAAAAACAAAACAAACATCCCATGCCCGTCCCACTTCCCACCCAAGTAATATTGCTAACTAAGGAAGTTTATACAGTACTTTTTAGGGTAAACGGTGATAACATTAGAGGTAAGATAATAATGATAAAATCATTATTATCCATTCCTAAACATATTAATTTTATATAAATAATAATATCAAGAAATAAAAGTAAGTACTTTAAATAAAACACTGGTTCAATAAGGTACATTTTTAAGACAGCTTTTAAATATTGTCTCAGAATTTGATACTAATTATCAAAAATTTACTTTTAGATAAATAATGAAAAACACCTTTCTGAAGTCTTCTCAAACCTCGCTCTTATCATAAAAATATTTCTCCTCAAAATGCAACGCTTCGAAATTATTGTTCGCTTTGACGGTTTCCAAAACTCTTTCAGCCGTGCTCTTTGTATTATTTTTGTGCCATCTCTTTTCATATTTCTATGTAATTAATTGCAAAAATAAACTGTATTTTATTTCGTAATCCATAAAAAGTTTTTAGTGATGGAAATGTCCATATATTATTTTTCTGGAAAAACTTCACTTACACTAATTTAAAAAAAATCATACTAATTAATCAAAGTATTACCTACACGTATATTTTATATTAAAGCTCCGTAGGATACTATAACTACTAACGCTATAAGTAATTAAAATTAGGGAAAAATATTAATGCCAACATAAGAACAATATCGCAAATGAAATGGCTCTTAAAATTCAAAGTAGGGAAAAACAAAACTGTTATACAGGCAACACTAAGAAAACGGCTTCATCATTCTGTAATACGATCACGAACAGAACAAATAATTCAATTCATAAATAAAACTACATCTGAACGCGCTACTTACACATGAAATGTGATCCCATCCTATTTCTTTTGGAGCCAACAGCTTTATTACGGACAGGAATGGCACATGATGGCATAATTAAATTAGACACTTCCAAAATACGTCACACCATACGATGTTCACAGAGTGACTATTCGCCTGAACTTGAAAGTACACTAAGGTAACGGACAGTGCACCCGTGATGGACATTTCATTCTTTATCTATCAAAAATAGCCAAACTATGAATATTTATTATAACTGGCAATGTTCTCCACGAGTGATAGACCCTACCGAAGCCATGTTTTTCGTTTGACAGTACGTGAGACATTTTGTTCATTCACAGGAACAGTGCAAAAACGTGGTGTACAAAGAAATCTATAGGTGTTACCAATGGCTCCTATGTTATTGTAATATATGAGGGAGAATATTTTCCGGGTAGAATAGAAAAAACAGAATGAGAGTATTATGTGCAGGACACTCTTTCAGATGGCCAGATAAGCCAGATAAAATATGGTACAAGGCAAAAGATGTTATAGAGAAAATTAATGACCCTTTGCTCCTGAATAAGCGGGGCTTCTATACAATTAAAGAAATGAAAAAATATTTACTTTTAGTTTATTATTTTACTTGCTTTTATATTTCTAATATAAAAACTAATAGTTTTGTACTCAAAAAAAGTATGAAAGACTGATTAATATAAATTACTTGTTTTATTTTCTTCGTTGCATAAATGTTCAGTGTCCATCACTAAATGTTCATGACTGGAGGTTGTTCCAACATTGGATGTCCAAAACTGGAACCGACCCTGTCCAACACTGGTGTTTTTAAATGGTTTTGTTTTTTTAAGTATATTTCTAAGTTTTAAAATAGTGTAGTTTTCAATAAATGAACTTATTACCAATAAGTTCTTTAATCACTTGCAACCTCAATTGCATTAATATGAAAGTTTATCTACAAAAGATAGTAAGAAACGTAAAAAATTGGTCTTAAACTGTCCATTATAGATTCCGTTATTTAAACGTAGTTTTCGTTGCTTCAGTTATATGCGCGTTCGCAGCTTCTGGTTTTTTCTGTATTTTGCGATATATTGCGTCAGAGGCTTCAACAAAATTTAACACAAACATTTTGGTCTCTAATCATAATAAACATTTTAGATTTTTTTTAATAATAAACTTATTTTAATATTATCAGGGAAAGATCTGGCAAAAACAACTCTGCACAACTAGCATGATAAAATAGATATATTATAATAAACATATTTTGTTCCATTGATTATTTCTAGTAAATACTTTAAAACTTCAAACATCATCAATATAACAATTAAAATTATAAGTAAAAAAATAACTAAAAGCATATTTTGTTTGCTTTGGCTTTTTAAGAACTTAAGAAAATGTTTTAGGTTACAGAGAAACCTAAGTTTTAACATTTATATTATTTGTGATGACTAAAGTCGTAAAATTAAACCAATAATTAAGAAGGAACCTATACATAATGGAATAATATAACTTATAAATAATTTACATGTGCTCATCATGACTTACTGACTGACGGGGAAAGTCAACAATATTAAAAATATATGAAAGCACACATCAAAACTTAAAAAAGCGTTCTCTAAAATATTTACACACCGAGACAGTACTTTTATTATATGAAGTATTTCTGAACTTATGGGATGGAAAAATAATTTCGTCGAATTTTACCCACCTTTCCAACTACTAAAGCATATAAGCTTCGACGAATTTACCCCACACTATTACCAATCTTTTAGTACCTTACACAGTTATAAATTTTACAAAAAATATGATGGACTGAAAGAATCCTTAGTCTGTGGAATTTAAAAAATTGTTGAAGCTGTATTCAGGAGATTAGAATATACCATAACATTACATACAAATATAATAATATAATTTTCATTTTTATTCTGATTATATAAAAATTCAATCAAGTTATAATAACTATCAATATAGTACGTGAGGGTAATATGATGACTTCTTTTAACACAAAAACTACACCCTTGTTTGCATAAATGACTTTTTGATACGAAGACTCTTCATCAGTCCATCAAACAATAAAGGATCAAAAGGGTGTTGATTTATCGACGCCATTTTGACAGTAGACATTATAGTAAATATTTTAGTCAATTTTAGTATTGTGTAATGTAGTTATTTCTTTTTAAATTCAATTTTCGATGTGTATTAATGCCAATGCTTGTTTGCTGTTTTTTATTAATATATTAGTTATAATACACGCACGACTTTGTGTTTCTGTATCTGTCTTCATCATAGTTTTGGTTTTATAGGACGGCAAATCTTAAGGTGACCATATTACACTGACGTACCATATACTAGTTTTATAAATTAAATCTGCATTCTTTAATTAGTTATAACTTTTTCATTGCTCGATTTTATTTCGATATTTATTTTAACTTAAATACTTCAGTCCAGTCTAGGTGTGTATTGCTCTAAAAATTCCAAAATACAAAGTTATCGTATCACTATCGTAGCACTGGTAAGTAATCTCGCTGACACTGCACTAACTGGCCCCAACTTGTAATACGTTGAAACATATCTCGCACACTCGTTGTGGTTTGTTGAGGCCAAATTTTAGTATGGGCACGTCTTGGTTTGAGCATTTGTGGCATAGCATGCGACCGCAGTGACGGCTGGAAGAATGACAAAATAAAATTACTTTAATAATTGTAACCTATTTGTTTATAATTAAAATTACAAAAAAAAATTATAATTGTATCCTATTTGATTGTAATTTTAATTTGTTGTAAAACTCAATTTATAATTGGTAGCTACACAATAATAATAATAATAATAATAATAATGTCCTCCAGACCGAATTTCGGCCACGGCGGCCTGCCTTAACGGAGGCCAGCCATCGGCGCAGAACAGTATTATAGTGCCCAAGTGTATGCACAAGCACAGGTGCACTCTCTATTCCCTCACTCTCCTAATCCGATGGGACGGTAAACCGACACGACCGGAGGGAGATCAGGCGCAGGATCAACGGCTTTACGTGCTTTCCGAGGCACGGGGGTGAGACACCGCCAATTTCCTTCGGGCTCTGGGCAACTACTGAGAATTTCTTGATGGAAAAACTCAATAACTAGTTTTTTTTGGCCCGACCCGGGATTCGAACCCAGGACCTGCATGATCAGCAGTCGTACTACTACAACCACTAGACCAACGAGGCGGTAATTTGTTTATAACTAAAATAACAAACAAATAGGATGGAGTTTTAGAATATTGAGTAAACTTTATACCAATGATGTTTTCTCATGGTAAGAGTAAACTTGGTGCCACATTCTTGGCATAGGTCACTTTCCGCCCAAGGTGCTTCTGACGGCAGGGCGTCTAATAGTCGATGCAGAAGTTGCTTCGTAGCCACCTGTTGGTAGATAAAATTTAATGTGATATGCTAGCTGAAACCTACCTTTTCTTCATCAGTGTGTAAATAGTTCAATGCTGGACAGGAATTTGCCTTATTATGTATATTTTATTATTACAGCTAATACAGGGAGGATTGGTCACACTTTGTAGCTGGATTGGTGGACCAATTTTTTCCCACAACGCTGATTTTAACCCAAGACTGATATCTGCTGATAATGCTATAATCACTAAGTCATAAAGTAATAAAATGAAGGGTTTAAAGTAAAAGACAACAACATTAAACCATTTAGACCATATTTTTTATAAATTTATAAAATATCCAAATTCTTAAAAACCTTTTCACAGAATACCAGCGTAAAATAGCAGCCTTGTACCAGTAAGCGGCCTCCACTAAATGTAATGATTACCAGCTAAAAATGCAGAAACTCGATGGATTTAGATTTAGAGAGATTTATTTAGACAGTGTTTGCGAAAAGCTACACTTTTCTTTTGGGGAGACATGTGTTCAGCAGTGTACTTGTCATGACTGTAATGATCATAATTACGAAGTATTTAGTATTTTAGAAACATAACTTCAATAATTTTAACCAAATTCATACGTTAAATAAGTTGAAAATGTACCTGATAATTAAATATTGAGATTCCATCTTTATTTTCTTGTGCTAGACACGCACCAGCTCGTACGAGCACCTTACACATGGCGGCTTGTCCATTCATATAGGCGAGTAGCAGTGGAGTATTACCCTAATAAATATGAAAAACTAGTTTGACGACTGTTACAATCATATTGAAATAACTAACCTTAATAAATAATATTTAGCATAAAAGTGAGGCCCTAAGGGTGTCCTACATATAAAAATTCATGGTATAGAATCTAGACTAGTCACCGATATCTCGCTCCTGAGTCCTTTTTAAAACTTTTATATGTATTGATTAATAAACTACACTAGAAAATGCAGCATTGAGTTTACCAATAATTTCACTTTCAAATTTGAGGAGTAAATTTTTATATAATGGTGTATCTGCTCCTAATGAATAGATTTAAATGAACATTCCGATAAAAATACCCACGCCGTTAGACAGGTACCGACAACAACCTAATCGAATATGGCAAAAACCTGCCTTGTGTGGCGAGGCGGTATCAATGACGTAACAATACCGCAAAACTGTAATGTGAATGTCCTCTTGACCGAATTTCTTAGGGCAAGCACAGACGCACTCTCTATTACCTTACTCTCGTAGTCCGATGGGACGGTAAGGCGACATAACCGTAGTGATCAGGCGCAGGACCAACGGCTTTACATGCTTTGCGAGGCACAGGGGTGAGACACCGCTAACTTTTTGACTCCAGACAGCTACTGAGAGTTTCTTGATGGAAAAACTCAATACCTGATATTTTTTGGCCTAAGCCTGGGTGCGAACCCGGAACCTCATGAACAACAGTCGCACTACCTCTTAATACAACCACTAGACCAACGAGGCAGTACAAACTACAGCGGGGTGGCAGTGCGCTGCAACTAGAGAATATAATCCCGGGTAGTTGGCTAATCTCGGGATTGCCACAGACAGGTCTAGTTTGCATTCCGTAGTCCGTTGCGCCTTGACAATAACCTTGTCCAGATTATATTAACAGCATTTATTACATAACTACCGAAAACAACTAGGTATGTACCTACGTATGTAAAGGTACGTACGTACCTTACATTCGTAGGTAGGGTACGTACTATACAGGTACAGCCCTAATAATTGTCGTAAGTTAAGTCGTCGTAAGTTTAGAAGGGACTTCCCCGCTCGGAATACTTCAATACAATACTCTTAAGGTATTTCCCCGACGGGTTAACAGGGGAATCACCCGATAACATATCATAATATTGTTGCGAGATGTTTCCCGTCGGGGATTCCCTGTACGAAAGTACAAATACGCCAATCAGGTTTTATATTTTTCATTTATTATTCTGCCAGTGACAAGGTTACGTAGGTTACATCATTTAAATTTTAGTATGTGTTTGGCGGAGACATTGTTAAATACTTATTTTTGTTGTTATGTTTTTTTGAATTGTAGTTGCTAAATGAGTAATTTTCATGAAATTTTTTGTGTGTTTGAATGAGTCCCTAGATGGTTAAGATTCAACTGAGGTGCTGCAGAAATCACACGTGCGAAGCCGAGCATTAGGATCTTAGGTTTGTATAAATATGATACAATTATAAGGTCAATGGTTAGCAAAACTACCCATCGCCATTGTAAGCAATATAAAATAATTATTTTTAGTGTTAAAACTAATCACATATTTTTAAATACACTGTATTTATCGTTACCTGCAAATCCGTTTTGTTGATTGGGTAGTCGGGCATAAATTCTAAAAATATCTCGCAAATAGTGGCCGCGTTGTCCTTTTTGCACCAGCACAATTCATGTAGAGGATTACGACCTGGGAACAAATATTTTTTTTAATATAAAAATTATATTGAAATATTACAATTCACTAAAATTTGAATGTTTTGTCAACGTTCATTACAACTTTTATGTGTTTGATGGGATATGTTTTAATGAACTGTGTAATGAGGAGAGGGAAAAGGTATTACCGGTTACATATAAACTTTGAGGGTGTTATTCCCACACTTGAAGATAGATGATGTCATAAAATTGCTCTGATATGATAATCGATGTACTGATAGATGAGTATTTATATTATATATATAAATTTTGTTAACTTAGCGCTTAACAGTGCTAAGTTAACAAAATTTAATATGTATATTTAGAGATTATCTCCACTACGCCATCTTATACGTGGTAGAGCCATGCTGCAGTTATATTAGTAGTATAGTTGTAGCACGAATGGGTCGGCTCGACCGGGGAAGGGCCACGCTCTCACTAAATATCAGAGTAAAATAGTAGCTTAATGGTGCTGTGTTTCGTATGGTGAGTGGAGAACCGGAGACCCTTTTTTCTAGAAACGCGGCATTCCATCTTAGTCCTCACGGGTGACAACGCATCTGCATTTTGATTCGTAATCGAGGATAGATGTTGTCTATGGGCCACAGCAACCACTTACCATCAGGTGGACTCTCACCCTATCCTATAAAAAAATATCATCAGTGGGTATCGTCGTGAGAGGCAACAGAAGGTAACAAAACCAGAGATTGGTAGTAGCATCTTTCTTAACTAAAAGTTTAAAAAACTGTGGTGGTGACGGGATTAGTGCACGCAATTGAGGGAGGGCGAGAGATGCTCTTCAAACTAGGTAGGACACATCATTTTATATAATTGAGCGGATGGTTGCAAGATAACTATTATGCGGAATTCCATTAAAATAAATATCTTTATTTTAATGGATTTCCGCAAAGTAACGTCTAATTCTATCAATTAATTTTAAAAAATGGCAAACATCCCCCTACGAAGCAATCTTTGGTGGAGGCCTATGTTCAGCAGTGGATTTTTGATTTACGGTGACAGTAATGATAAACAGAACAAAGGACAATAAACGAAGTTTAACTTAATTTTTTTTAAATTAAAAGTGCGGACTCGTTCGTAGGCAGAAAAGCAGTCCTGCTACCTAGTGCTACTTAATATACTTGTTGGTTTAGTATGATGACTCATAGTTAGGTAAGGATTTGATAGGTGATAATGTAGGAGGTAAACCGAACAAGAAACGAAGTTTTTTGTAGAATAAGGGTGACAAATAAGTACATCTACATCTATTCTTAAAATAAAAATTATCTGAATTTTTATTCTTCGTGAGAGCTGTCATCCCTAAGGACTAAAATCAAATGCCTCGTTTTTTTCTTACAAGAGGGGGCAAACTAGCATGCGGCTGACCTGATGGAATTTGCAGGTGCGTTGCCGGCCTTTAAGAAAGGAATAAGCTCTTTTCTTGAATATCCCTAAATCGTATCGGTTCGGAAAAATCGCCGCGTTCAAACAATCACAGTAGTGTTACGGCAGTGTTGCACTGCCTGAACGTGATCTGGTTTACCGATATTCAGTTAATATTAAAGTATGGGATAATATAAAATAAAATTAGTGAAATAACAAATAAATGAGAATGAAATAAATGTATGGAGCCTGGGCAACTGTCCAATTATTTTATAATGGCTTTATATGCTGACAAAGCACAAGAAATTACTGTTGAAATTGCAACACACAACAAAAACCCGTCATGGCGGTGTCATTTTTATTGATTAGTGACGTTTGACATGTTTACTTCTGTGGATGTTGAAGGTTGACTCCCGGAGGTATTACGTCGCTTTGTCGTTATTTACGAGGGCGACACTGAAAGTTTTTAGAACTGGCCACTTGTAAACGATATAATAAAAAAAATAAGTTAAAATTTTGAAAATGGAACTCTCTGCTTCCCAGATATTATTGGGTATGTTTGGCAGAAAAAAGCGCTAGCAAGCGCTTGTAAGCAAAATGGCGATCGTAAGCGGTAAGCGCTGTCAAATCGTAAATAGCTATTTTCGCTCCGCCCAGAAGAAGTGAAATTGCTCACGGCTAAGCAACTCCTTCGATTCATTGAAGACATAGGGCTTAGCAGTGAACTATAGCCATAGCAGCGATCACAATAGATCTTCTAGGTCGCAGTGATACTGGTCTCTTTACCTAGGCCTGCATAGCTGCTCGCACATAATAAAAAAAAGTAGCTATTTTCCTTCAGGACACGATGTTAGTTTTAACCGGAGAACCTAACCTAATTTAAATATATGTTTGTAAAGTATTCATATTAAAAACTTACCAATCATGAATTTTTAATAACATGTATATGTTTATTCATGTCATTATATTACTTAAAACTAATATTGCACAAAACAACTTATAAACTTTACTTCAAAACAAACAAATTAAATAAGCAAAATGGCGGATTGTGTCAGCGCTACTGAAGTATCAATCGTGTCCTGGCAGAAAACTATTTCAGCGCTTATAAGCGCTTGCTAGCGCTTTTTTCTGCCAAACGCACCCATTGTGTATGCATTTTATTAATTTGTCATTTGTTTACGATTTGGAGGTAAATTGAAAATTATCTGTGTCACATCAGCATGAATTTAATGCGAGAAAACTTTTGTACAATGATTTTTTATGACTTTCGATGTCATTTAAGTCAACAAGAAAGTTATGATAGACTTCGATTGGCCTTTCACGATGAAGCCCCATCTCGTACCAGTGTTTACAACTGGTTTAATGAATTTAAATGTGGTCTCACTAATCTCACCGATGATCTGCGTAAGGTGAAGGCCTTCTACGGCGACGACTGAAAATAACATCAGTGTTGTGCGGCGTATGATAGAGACTGACAAAAGAGTGACTTATCAGCAGATTGGGACGAGCTTAGGCTTCGGTATGAGTCAAGTGCACAAAATCCTCCATGAACATTTAGCGGTCAGGAAGCTTTGTGCCCGGTGGATATAGATACCTCATAATTTGACAGAGACTCAAAAACTCCGTCGTGTTGATTGGTGTTGTGAAATGGTTCAAAGATTTAACGGAGGTGACACAAATGCTGTGTTCGACATATTTATGGGTGACGAAAGCTGGATTTATTGTTACGATCCTGAAACTAAGAGACAGTCTGCTGTCTGGGTGTTCCCTTCCGAGGCCAACTAAAGTGAAGAGACGTCGAAGCGTGGGAAAAAAGATGGTGGCCTCGTTCTTCAGAGGGACAGGTCATTTTACGCAACAATTGTTTTAGAGGATCGAAAAGCAGTTACTGCAGAGTGGTACACTAACAATTCTTTGCCACTTGTTTTGAAAAAGTTCGGGAGAAACGACCTCGTAGTAGGATCCTCCTGGCCTTGTGACACCGCCAAGCTAACAATCGACTATTTGGCGACACTAAAAGTGGAATTAATAGGTCCCCGCCCGCCCTATAGCCCCAACCTTGCACCTTGCTATTTTTGTTTATTTCCGATAATAAAAGAAAAACTTCGAGGAAAATATTTTATGGACGCCGAGGAAGCAGTGGCTGCGTTTCAAAATTCCGTCGAAGAGATCCCTAAGGACGAGTGGGCAAAGTGCTCTTCTCAGTGGTTCCATCGGATGCAGGGATTTATTGATGTAAATGGACACAATTTTGAAAAGATATGATAAAACTAATAACTTGCTAGTTTGTTCAGTTTATGATTTTCTAAGAACTTCCAGTGTCACCCTCGTAAATGTGAGATAACAAACAAAAGACCTAAGGCCTACCTTATGAGCAGCAGCGAAAATATACTTAATATGGAGCAAGTAAAGATGGCGATTGAGTGTTGGTACTCTTACTATGACCTGCCCTTGTGTATTCGTAAACCTGGGTTATTTAGAATGTTTTCTTTATTGGCTAAGTATAAAAATAATTAATAGTGTCCAAGAACTAAATATTATTTAAAGCCTAATCGTAATTCGTATAGCAGTATTTGAGACAAACTCCGGCACTGTCGTTACAAATGACAGTTCTCTTTATATTGCCCCATTTACACTCAGCCACTGCTACTGCTCCTGTCGCCGCCGGAAATATTTCTCTAAATACTACTGCGGCAGCAACGACGCGATGAGTGTTGTTTTTACATTCAGCCTTCATACTTCTTTATTTATCAACTCGCAACAATGACTGACGTCGAGTTTCATGGTGTGACTGCATTATGTCTGCTCAGTATAAGTAGCTACTACGTGCAATTTATAGTTTTTATACTAAGGATCCCATATTACCCACTCAATTTCATAAAGTTCTAAAAATTAATTTTTTTATCATTACTAAGTATCATTAAAACACGGGGCAGATTAATAAACGCACGTTCTTTCGCGGTCGATCTTCGGTGGCAAGTGAGAATGTAAACAGTCGAGCCCGCTCGCGCTATCCGTCCTTTGACTTCCGCGCGAAAAACCGACAATCGAGGGAGCGCCGGGCAGTGACAGTGGCAAGGGCAGTGGCAGCGCAAGTAGCCTACTTACATACTGCCCTGCCCACTTCCCTGCCCAACAAGGCTGAGCGTAAATGGGGCATATGATCAATGGTCGCTTAATGGTTTACTCTCACTGTTTATAAGCACAGAGTAACTAAATCGGTGAAACACTATTTTGAAAGTCAATAAAAATAATTGATAAACATCATTTGTTTACCAAGACAGGATAAATTAAAATAAATATTCTGTATTTTTCCCGAATTATACAGGTTTTTTTTTTTTTTTGATGTAGTGTCCATAAACATGGCCCATTTTGAAACGTTTTATTAATTGAAAAAGGCCTTGATGTATTACGTATATCCCCGTAATTCATATAACCAGCATATAAAGTTGTCTTTGACGAAAATTTATTAACATTGAGCTAAATTATTGAATTAAACTTCTTTATCGACGTAATGGAGAAATTTAGTACGGTATTAAAAAACAAAAAAGTCACGTTTTCTTGTGACGTATCACGTGTGCGCGCAGCCGCCTACAGTATACAGCCGGTGTGCGTACCTTTGAGGTTGGTGGCGGCGGCGTCGATGTCGCTGTCGGCGAGCAACGCGCGCGCGGCGGCGGCGTGGCCCTCGCGCGCGCACACGTGCAGCGCGGTGTCGCCGCGCGCGTCCGCCGCGCCGCACTCCGCGCCGCTGCCCGCCAGCGCCGACACGATCGCCGCGTGCCCGTGCGCCGCCGCCACGTGCAGCGCCGTGCGCCTGCGCGCGTCATGCACATTATGTTATGTCTATACGACATGTTACAAAAACCCTTTGGATACCGTTAAATGCATTATCAGTATTCATACGTATATAAACACAGACCACCCAGCCTAAGGGACACGTAACGAAAGGCGACAAATTTCTTTACTTCGTCTGCTCAACTAGAGCCTATATAGTTAGAAGTGACCAGACAAAGACTTGTGCACTGCGTCCTTAGCGCTACAATTTTTTTAAATAAAAAAAACAGGAAAACTAGTATGCATCAACTTGCGCAGTAAAGTGGTGTGGTAGTGATAGCAGGAAACATAATTTTAACAAAGATAAAATCACGTTTCAGCGGTAAGTGCAGCATTTAATAATCCTAAAATACTAAAAAAGTGAGGGTTCAACGTATTCTGGTCGTAGTTCTGAGGCTGTCCTTGTCAAGCACGCAGTATTATAGTTGCGTCTCTGTCTATCAATCAGAGGGGCTGCAGGCGCCACGTGTAAGTAGAGATGCCCAAAAAAGTATCGATGCAAGTTTATCGACTATTTATTGTGTTATTATTATTTGTGTAGACGAACAGTCATTCTATTATATTTGTGTATTAATCTATTTGTAATTATAATTTGAAATCGAAATTACAGTTTTACAAACTCACTCACTCACTGAGTGAGTCACTCATTGACATAATTGTACTCTAAGAAGGAGCCATCGGCAGTAAAAATGATTTATGGGGAGTTTTCTGGGTGGGTGACAGTAAGTATGGAGAAACCTTCAGATCTTCAAAAACTGCTCCTTATCAGGGAGTCGCCCTACTGCCTGCCGAAACCATAGCACTTTGACGTAAACTTTTGCCATTGAAGATATATTTACCTAATATATAAATTATAATAATACCTAATATATATAAATACCTAATGTAGATATTTTCACCTGGCTGTCGTGGCCGAGGCCGAAGCAAAGTCATGGTTTTCTAGAGTATGTATTATGTTTGTGTATTTCTTAGGCACATTCCGCTCTTAATGGATTTATGGTAAGCGATTAACATTGTAAAAGACATGGAAAATACATGTATATATTTTAAAGAACTTTACATGTATTTAACGGTGTATTTTACGCATCATTCATTTATTTATAATTACGTTACGTTTTTCTAGCCTTCATATTTACGCGTACGATATATGGATGTGACACATCTCTAAGTTACATCTCCCGCGCTGCCCGCACACCTTTCTTTCTTCTAACCTTGACAGACTAATTTAGTTACAGAATCGTAATGGTTTCATGTCTCGTGGGTGGTCTGAGTATATAAATTACTACTACAGAAAACACGACTAAGAAAAAATTAAATTAAGTTTAAATACAATTTTATTTCAGGCCTATGACAGAGTGGATAGGGATGTGCTATGGCAAACACTGTTCTCATTTGGGTTGAGCGCTGGCTTGATACAGGTATTGGAGTCTCTTTATAGGGAATCTAGTGCTTGTGTTAGGATCAACGGGGTCTACTCGGACTGGTTTGGCATCCATAAAGGTGTCAGAAGAGGCTGTGTGGCTTCTCCGTGGCTGTTCAACCTATTTATGGAGTTGCTTGCAAAATTTGAAAGTTGAAGAATGCGGATTAAGAATGGGTGAGTTAACCGTCAAATGCCTTTTGTAACACCAGTTATTCTTCCGTCGTCGGCGGCCGAGTTGCAAATGATGGTTACATTAATGAACAGATCATTAAAAGAAAGGGGTATTGCAAAAGAACGCAAGTAAGACTAAAGTTATGGTTTTTGAAAGAGAAGAAAGTAAAACGATATGTGAAATTAGAATAGAAGGGGAGTTGATCGAGCAAGTAGATGAGTTTGTATATTTGGGTTGCGTATTTAGCAGGCATGGGAGATGTGATATGGATATAGAACGACGAGTGCATGCAGGAAATAGAGTAAATGGGCCCTACACTGTATTGTGAAGAGTTAAAATGTGTCGAAAAAGGCACGTATGGCAATTCACAATGCTGTGTTGGTTCCTACTTTAACGTATGGTAGTGAAAGTTGGGTGTGGCAGAAGCAAACACGAAGCACGAGAGTAGAATGAACGCAGTAGAAATGCGGTCGTTAAGGAGTATGTTAGGGCTGAATCTGAATTTGTGTGATAAGAGAAAAGTGTGGTTTGCAAGATGATGTTGTGACCAGGATTAAGAAAGTAATGCTTCGGTGGTTTGGACATGTGGAAAGAATGAATGAGGAAAGAGTGACAAAGAAAATTTATGTTGCTGAAGTGAATGGCAGAGTCGGAAATGGACGTCCTAGGCGGAAACTTATCGACCAAATTGGCGATTTATTGAAAACGGGCCAAATTAGGAGTACCCTTAACCGACGAGCATGTATGCGTAGGTATATGGATGTGAAGGAGGCGAGAGAGGTGTGTCAGGATCGTGCCAAATGGAAGTCTGTAGTCTCTGCCTACCCCTCTGGGTGACAGGCGTGAGTGTTTATGTTTATGTATGTACAATTTTATTTTCAAATTACATGTGGTTTTATTACTTCTGCCGTGGTAGCTCAGATGGTTAACGCTCGCTGTAAATATAACAGAACGCGAGTAACCCGGGTTCGATCCCCGCCGGCACCAATGAAATTGTTAATTGCGATTTTAAGTGCTGATTTACCACGTGCTTCGCGGTGAAGGAAAACATCGTGAGGAAACCTTCATGTCTGAGGAATAAGAAAAAAAATTATTTCGAAGACATGTGAAGGTCGCCAACACGCATTAGGGCAGCGCGGCGGACACTTCCTTGCCCTAAAACCCTCTCAGAAATGAGGGGGAGGCCTGTGCCCAGCAGTGGGAGGTATATAGGTTGTAACTTTACTTTACTTACTTTACTTTATTACTTCTGCATTGGTGGGAGAGTAATAGTTCTGTTATACACCCTGCTTAACCGATGCGCGTGTGAGTTGGAGGCAATAAACGGAGGTATAGTCAACCAAATCTAAGAAATATCTTTTGACGTTTCACATTAATCATTCCGCAATAACTTTGCACAAGCGTACTCACACGATTTAAAATTACCTTTTACGTAAATCCGAAGAATTATGAGGTTATCTATATTTCAGTACAACGTGTATAGTTTTTTATCACTAATTTAAATTAAATTTTTCAAATAAAGCAAATTATTAAAAAATAACCAGTATTAACTTTTTTTACTTGACGTCGTTTCAATAACATGTCGCTATGTATATTACCGTAGTGTTTGGATGATTAAAATTCGTCGTTATGCGAATAATCGGCAAAATAATTAAATAATCGGTAAAAATATTCTAAAAATCGAATCATTATTTTCTTAAATGTATTATATGTTTAATTTAATTTTTTTTTCAAAATTCCTTAAATTATATGAATCATGAATAAAACAAGTTTACTTTTTTCACTTTGTCAAAGTAAATTTTTGTAGGCAATAAACTCATATACAAGGCCGTGCTAAAATAACCACTACATAATTTCAATATCCCGCCATTTCGATACCAGTTACTCAACTCCACAGAATCAGTAATTCATTTTTGAGGCGATGTATACGCTTTTATATCAAAATGCCAGAAAATATACAAAACTTGACGTAAGTACACATGGTTCAAAAATTTTATTACACTAAGTTTGTATAAAAAGGGTTATTTTAATATTAAGGAATTTATGGATGATAATAAGCCCTGGGAAGGGTGATCGCTACCAAGCTATTTCTAATTTGTTTTGTGTTGTTAATTGTAACACGCATGATTATAAGGTCTTATTTAAAAAAAAATAAAAGAAAACTAGTCCCGTTGGGTTTCTTGCTGGTTCTTCTCAGGACAGAGGTATTTTTTGCGAACCAGTGGTAAATGAAAAAAGTGACTTTCAATAAGTATTATTCATAATGTATATTGAATAAAAAAGTTTCTGTTTCTGTTTCGAGAGCTTACTGTGCGTAATTTTGTGATTTTGTGTTTGTCTTATTTTGTGACACGGCTTTAACTTTTTGGATTGTTTCTTCTAAAATAACTTTTTGTACGTGGTAGAGCCACGCTACATCTATATTATATTAGTTGTAGCACAGTCGGTTCAACCACAGTAGAATACCAGCATAAAATAGCAGCGTAATGCTGATGTGTTTCATATGGTGAGTGTAGAGAACCGGAGACCCTTTTTACTGGAATCGAGGCATTCCATCTTAGTCCTCAGGAGTGACAACGCATTTGCATTTTGATTCTTAATTGAGGATAAATGTGTATGTCTATGGGCCATAGCATCCACTTACCATCAGTTGGACTGTGTGCTCGTTTATCACCCAATGCTATAAAAAAATTCGTTGAAGCATGTGACCCTGTCACAAAGGATGATTGGGCAAGTGGTAGAAAAAACAAAAAAATTGATTATGGATAACTTTGAAAGAGACATTAATTTTGACTGCATTATTGAAAATTAAATAATAATAATTAATATAAACAACGATATCCCTACTAGTTGTACTGAAAGTGATTGAATAAATTTATTTTGAATCTAGTTTCAATCTTAAATTTTTATAACTGTGTCTCTAGAAATAAGCAGTAACAACAAATACGAAGAAAGTGATAAATCTTGTGTTTTAAATCATCCGTTTTTAATTTATTCTGGTATTATTCAAACCAAATTGTAAATGATTACCAACTCTAAATAATCGATATCGATTTTTTTAAGAATCGAATATTTTATGTTCCCATGTTTTTGGTTGGCATGCTTGGTGCAATAAGTCTGACAGCTGTCAAAATGTATTTCTTAGATTTGGTTGACTATAGTAACTAAGAAACGACCAGCATCAGGTGTGTGTGTGTGTGTGCATATTTGTGCAAGTCATGAGTGTGTGCGTGTGTACTTGTACGTGTCGCGGTCGTTGGGGCGCGACGGCAAGCAGCAGGAGTGTGCGCGTGTGTGTGCGTGCGTATTTGTGCGCATCGCGGTCGTTGCGGTGTGCACCGATCAGCAGCAGGTGTGTGCGTATGTGAGGGCGTGCATACTTGTGCGCGTCACGGTCGTTGGGGCGAGCGCCGGCCAACAGTAGAGAGCGCAGTAGCAGCTCGCTGCCGGCCGCCGCGGCCAGGTGCAGCGGCGGCGCCAGCGTGGCGTCCTGTACGCGCGAGTTCACGTCCACCTCCACCGACAACAGGAACATCACACTCTCCACGTCGCACGCCTGGATCGCCACGTGCAGGAAGTTGCGCCCCTTCTTGTCCACCTGCTTCGCATTACCGCCGCAATGTAACAACGTGTTTACGCAGTAAGTGTTATTGACAAAAAGTGACAGCACTCTTTGTAAATAACACTTATAGCGTAAAAAGATTTGACTCTTTGACGGCTCCGTGGCGCAGTAGATTAGCAATGACTTGCGGAGCTTAATAGCCACGGGATGCTTGTCCTTGTGCAATTTATTTATGTAAACTGCTTCAACGATACAGAAGAAAGTCCTAGTGCGAAAATCATGTTTTTTTATTATTTCTTTACGTAAAGTCGTATTTTTAATTAGACGAAGTCAACTGACGTTTACTGTGTTGTCAGTTTTTGATGAAATAAAAATAGTGTTGTGACAAAGTGAATGATTGAAAAACTCCTGAATTAATGAAATTGCCTCGATTGTCTAGTGAATAGTTAGTGTGCTGAACTTTAGTCGTGCTTTTTACATACCAACGAGTTTTCGACGACTATGTTCCTATAATATCTACCTATACTGAATACCGAGTGTTTTAAACATTAAGGAAAATATTGCGAGGAAACTTGTAAGACTGTCCTATTTTCAATACATCATGTAGTTCAAACTATAGATGTATAAAATATAACAATTATAGGTAGGTAATCAGAATAAAAAAAATCGCTTATTACATAATTTGTTTTTATTCATTATCAGATAAAAAATCATCACTATCGCTTTCGGTGACATTAATTAAAAATCTGTCAGTAACATTGTCAATCATGTGGTCGAGACCATACATTTTGTCTTCTTTTTTAAATTATATGAGACACGCAGCTATTCCATTTTTCAGGTGTGATATGTTGAAGTCCTTCTTCAAAAAGTTTTTTTACTTCTGTCATTTTGAAGGTTTTGTTATTTCTTGCAACATATCCTTTAGCCTGCGCCCATACCGACTCAATGGGATTGAGCTCACATTGGTATGGGGGCAGACGTAAAACAATTATCCCATGCTGCGCTGCCATCTCGTCCACAACATACTTATCGCAATGTTCTTGCTTGTGCTGCCGTACAATGTCTATAAGAGTAGCTTTAACCATTGTTGCTTCGAATGAAATATTTTTGCTCGTTAGCCACTCTAGTATTCTAGGTTTAGTCCAAGACATTTTAGGCAGCGATTCTAGTTTCCTGGAGTGGTAGGGGGCATTATCCATCACTACTACGGAATTTGGTTTTAGTTTTGGCAAGACACCCCAAAACCACTTCTCAAAGGAATCGGCATTCATCTCTTGATGATAATCTTCTTTTTTTTTTGGCTTCAAATATTAATAAGCTGTCTTCTACGAATCCTTCTTCCCCGCCTATATGGCCGATAATTAATCGTTTGCCCTTTCCTGAAGGCTGTTTTAAGCCAGTGGTCAAGCCATCTAGGAAGGCCTGGCGGGACGATAACACTGTCTGGTCAATCCATGCCTTCTTCGGTGCATGACCTTCAAGATAGTGAAAAATATCAATTAATTATTTGAAAGTACAATTTAATGTAAAGAAAACAGAAAATTGTAATTACCTTCGTTGATCCAGGTTTCATCTTGGTAATAAATATACCTTCCTTCCCTTCGATACTCTTTAATTTTTCGAAGGTATCGCTGGCGCCATAGAATAATGTCCTGTCTGTCAATTAAAATGCTGTGTCTTGATTTTGTGACATATTTGAAATTTAAATGTTTCATAACATTTCTTAATGTACTCCAAGAAAAATTGGGTAAGTCTGGGTCTTCATTGACAACCTTAAGAATCTGTAAAGTAATAAAATATGTTTTGAGTAAGGAAGTCTACGCAATCTAATACTTTGGTTTTACAAAGAACATTATGGTGGACACAGAATATAATGCAGTAGAAGGAATAAAGTTTAAGTTACCTTTATAATGGTGGGTGACTCATTTGCATAAAAAAAATTATGTACTTTTCGCCTTATAGCGGCAAAAGTAAAATCGTCTAATTTATCTTTGAAACTGTGTTTCGGTCCACGTTTCTCGGGAGACTTAAATTGTTCATTTTCTTTGCATTCTTTTAACGCACTATAAACTGAGGTCACACCAATTCCCAAAATGTCAGCTGTTTTCGAAACACATTCTTTTTTTTCGGGGGCCTCAATAGGTAATAGTGAAGCAGCTTTTTCCTCAAATACGTGTTTGTAGACGTTTTGTATCATAAGTTTTTCGGTAACGCTTAAAGCAATCCGTGGTCTCTTCTTTCTTGGAGACAAGCTTTGGCTTGACGTGCTTGGTTGAGGATCCATATCGTTTGTACGAAACAATATAGCAACAAATAAACACAACAATTACCACAAACACAACCTAACGAAAAACTTAACAAAAACAATAACTAAACAGCGTGAGCGCAGAAAAAACATTCGTGCTATCAGACCAGAGGTTAGAAGCCGAATAACAAACAAAATGGCGACCGACGCGCGCGGCGTTGATCGGTGTTGGCACTAGTCGCCGCGCCGCGCTTTGTAATAAAACCTCAAAAAACTGATTGTAGTTACATACTACTAGTAACTTATATCAGAGCACTTTTATACAATTTTATTGTAAAATAGAAATAATATTCTTTTATAGTTTGAAATGATTAACTATTCACACTCATTGTTCATTCATCTGATTGAACGAGAACTGAACGCATCACTATTACTTTAAATATGGCAACATTATTTTACAAAGTGACATTAGCTACTGTCAGTTGGCTTCGTCTAATTAAAAATACGACTATAGGCCTATATGCGAATTGGAAAAAAAGTTATCGCGTATATTTTAACATATTATAATATACATTCCCGACGTTTCGAGTATGTAGTTTACAGCACACAAAGTCACGGGCGGGTGTGGGACTGATGTGTTTGACGTCCCGATGTCATAGTTAACTACGATTACCTTCAGATTAAAGTTATTAATTTTTGGGCCCATCTACGCAGTATGAACTTAACATAGACTTAGAATATATATTAGCGTGTAGATGACCTGACAGCCCGAAAATACGTGACAATTTTGGATTTGTTATTGTATGCGTAAGCTATTGATGTATATTTTATATAGACTATCGCTAAATGACTGCAGTGCGACCACAACACTGCTACTGGAAGTGCTAAAGGATACATTACAGCCTATAAAAGCCTACAACTGAACATAGGTCTCCCCATAATTTGCCACAGTTTTCATTCTTGGTAACCATAGTCTTAAGTTGTTATTAAGAGGTGAGAGTAAGTCAGCTCAAATTCTAATTTCGCCCCCACTTCCTCACGCGTCGTATGCTATGTACCGACATGTTTGTAATCACTAATACTCTAAGTAGATAGGTCGTTAGATACTAATTTCATTATGTTTATCATATATATGCCTGTTTCTTAACGCCAACCCAGTCGCTTCTTATTTTTATAACGGTTATTTCCCATTTTAATTTTACGTTTTCCTGTTGCGTAATGTGTTTTCTGATCGTAAGCGACACAACTTCTCCCTTCAAAAGCCGGAGCAATACTAACGGAGCGACAGGAACCAAGCTTACGCGCCGATAGTTTAGGTAATTTCTTTTTACAGTGAAAATAATGATATTTTAAAAAAAGTAAATAACATAACCACTGCTTTATGGTTAGTTCGATTAGTATGCAAAGTTTCATGATCTTATTTAAAGTATTTTATGAATAACAGCGGTTTATTGTTCAGTTTGTAGGTAACTTTGGATTTTTTTTTCTATCGAGAAAATTTTACGGAATCGTGTTTTCGTCTAACATAAACCTTAACATTAATCCTCAACTTTACCATATATTTATTTCAAAATTAAAGCTGCAATACTTTCGGCATAACGGAGGATCTTGCTAAGCCATTTGAGGTTCTATTTCCCCTTAAGAAGATGCTGCTCCCCATCACCTTTTTCAACTTCCCTTTGTCACCTTTTACGACACCCACGGGACGACAGTAGTGCATTATTCTAAAATTACTTATTGCAACACAAAGGGAATTGCAGGGGCGTTGCTAGCCTTTTAAAAAGAAGTGAGCTCTCTCTCTAATGAGATAGAAAATGCAAAGGGATGCTACATCTCCTCGCAGTGCCAGTGAATCGAGCCAGTCGGAAAAAAATCAGTCATCGACGAAAGTGAAAGGAGCTGGTACTGGGACGCCTCGGCCCAGAGATGAGAACAATATTGCATGTGAGGTTGAACTTGTGCTTTGTAAAGTTGCAAGCGGTGTGCAAGTATGAAGTTCTGGCGCGATCAGCTAAGCACGCCAAGCTTTTTAACGTAATGTAAGTAAAATATAAACACTATGCACTCTGTATCTCCGTTTTAATTTAGTTAGTATAACATTTCAAAATATTTTTTTAACAAATTAATTACAATTTTTTTTGACCTTTAAATAGAACAATCTTAACTGGTTTTAACAAGTTTCGTTACTTACATTCATATTAAAGCCAAATATAAAAGTAAATTTCTGTAATGTATTTTAATTATTAAGTATCTATGACCACTTAAAATATCTTGGTCTAAATCGTGGCAAACCAAACACAAAAACAAGCAAAATATAGAATATATATAATTAAAGTATATATAGTATATAATTAAAGTATAGTATAAAAAGTAAAAATCAAAATAAAATTATGTTTTTACAATGCAAAATCGACTAGAATTACTTTTTTCTTTGCAAAATATAAAAATTAAAGAAGCTATTGAAATTTTTCTATATTTAAAGCAATGAAATTTTAACCTAAAATAAACGGGTCATACCAGTGAAGACGTCCTGAGTCCTGTGATATGTGCAATTATCAGGCTTAATACTTTTATAACACCGCAGCCACTCATGGAACAATTATTAACCATTGTTGAAGACAACTGTACTTATTAAAATAGCCACGATTAAACTAACAAACCAACGGATTAGTAAACTGAAGTGGCAAAGGGCCCCGGCCACATAGCCTGAAGAATCGACAACCGATGGAGAAAAAAGGTTCTCGAATAGCAGCCTCGTACCGGCAAGCGAAGTGTAGGGCGTCCCCCTACTAGGCGGAGTAACGACCTGGTAAGACATGCAGGAAGTCGATGGATGCAGGTGGCTCAGGACCGTGCTTTGTGGCATTCCTTGAGGGAGGCTTATATTCAGCAGTGGACTTGTGAAGGGCTGTAATGATAATGAAACTAAAAAAGAAATCCAAAATACTGAGGATCTCGGTCCATGTGTGCTGACTTGTGCCAGGGAAAGGATGTAATTATATCACGGCTTTAACAATCTTACTGCGATATATAGAAAAAATACTCATACAGACAGATAATTAAACGGTGATTCTCACCACCATACTTTACAATTAGCGACCGTGGGAACCTTTTTACCGTCTGGAAAATAATAGGTAACACGTTATTGGAGTAGAAGCCTATGGCACTAATATTATACAAAAAATAAAAACAAAAATTTTGAATTAAATAAATAAATAAACTAAAATCTACCTACCATTCAAACTTTAATTCAAAGTTTTTGTTTTTATTTTTTGTAAAATAACTGGTATTTTACAAAAAATATATATACAAAAATATGCATATAATAATAATGGGGGATAAGTCGCTTGCGTCCGTAGGGGGGGATAAGTCGCTCGCGTCCGTAGGCTATGACCACCTATTCCTAGGCCCACCCTACACGTGTCCCCCGGGAGCGACAAGCCGATACCACAGACTCGGCTCCACGCCGTGGTAGCGGCGTAAAACATACTACCCAATATTTTCGCACCATGAGGAACTATATAAAAGAAATGGCCCCGAGTTCCCGGCGCCCTTTTAATGGGGCAGGGGTGCGAAGAATCTCCGGGAGGAAAACCGGCGACGAGGTTCGCCACCCGTCACGTTCTGTCTCCCGGAGAGGCGAAAAGTGGATTGCAGAGGCCCGTCTGGCTACGTTGAATGTATGTGGGGCAATGAATGATAAAATGGATGAAGTATGCGATATGATGTATGGTAGAGGAATAGATGTGTTATGTGTAAATGAGACGAAAAGGAAGGGAAAGGATGTCACTACACATGACATGTATACCGCATACCGGTCTGGTGTAGACGAGATCGAGCGGGCATGCCAGGGGGTAGGTATCATCCTTTCAGAAAGAATGGGCCAATGTGTGAAAGAGTATGAATGTGTAAGCCCAAGACTGCTATGGATACGAATGAAAGTGGGCTTAAAGAAGTTTTTTTGTGTTAGGGGTCTACGCCCCAGACATGTCTAAGCCCACTTATATCCGAGAGCAGTTTTGAGAAATGGTAAGGATGGTGTTAATGAAGTGTAAAGGAAATAAAAATATTATTATGCTAGGAGATTTTAATGGAAGGGTTGGGGTGAGGAGGCTTGGTTATGAAAGGATATTGGGAACGTTTGGTGATGAAAGTATAAATGAGAATGGTGAAAGTCTCCTCACCGTATGTATGGAAAAGAATCTTTTTGTGACGAACACTTGCTTTCGCCACAAGAAGATTCACATGTATACTTGGGAAAGAGGTGACGATAGAAGCATGATAGATTTCATAATTGTGGATGAAAGATTGAGGGGTGCAGTGGTAGATACAAGAGTTCACCGGGGTTCTAACGTAGGAACGGATCATTATTTGGTTTTATGCCGAATTAATGGTCTATTCAGGCGTTGGCGCCATCGATCATCTGTGTCTACCACTGCGTTACAGCGTATTAGAACAGAAAGGTTACAAGATGAAGGTGAGAGAAACAAGTTCAAATGTAGACTGAAAGAAAATATAAGTGGTTTGGATGAATTATGTATGAAGGAGTTAGACTTGGAGAATGTATGGCAAAATGTAAAGAAAGGTTTAGTGGATGCAGCTACCGAAGTATGTGGTGTTAGTAAGAGGAAGAATGAAAGGAAAAATAATACGTTATGGTGGGATGATGAGATACGTATGGAAGTTGAAGCAAAGAAGAGAGCATGGCTAGATTTACTAGCAACAAAGGCTGGTAATTCTAGCGGTACGAATGATGCTATTGAAAGAAAAAAGGCAGTCTTTAAACATCTTAATAAGAGAGTAAAAGAAGTAGTTGAAAGAAAAAAGCAAGAAAGAACGGATAAGAATGATAGTAGAATATCGGATAACTTCCAGGCAAATATTAAAATGTTCTGGAAACTTGTAGGAACTGCCAGGGGACATCAAAACAGCCTATGATGAATGTTATAAGAGACGAGAATGGCTATATTCTGAAAGATGAAGTTTTGAGTTTAAAGAGATGGAAGGAATATTTTGAAAGCGTGTTTATGTGAGGAGACAACGTGTGTACTAAGTGAAGTAGAAACTCCGAAAGAAGAGGAAAGAGGTAGCGAGATAAGTATAGATGAAATAATGAAAGCAATGAAAAGCATGAAAGCAGGTAAGGCTACCGGATATGATAGAGTTTCACTCGAAATGCTAAGGGCTGGAGAGGAAGTCGTGCAGGCAGGCCTGTTGGACACCTTGTTTAATTTATGCTGGGAACTGAAGCGGGTACCGGTAGACTGGTGCAAAGCCGTGATAGTCCCAGTATATAAAGGAAAAGGGTCGCAGCAGGACTGTAAAAACTACCGTTGCATCAGCCTTCTTAGCATTGTGGGAAAACTGTTTGCTAAGGTACTGATTGAAAGGGTCATGAAAGAAACTGATGAAAAAATTTGGGATGTGCAAGCGGGATTCAGAAAGGGAATCATCATTTCATGGACTTGGAAAAGGCCTATGACAGAGTGGATAGGGATGTGCTATGGCAAACACTGAACTCATTTGGGTTGAGCGCTGGCTTGATACAGGCATTGGAGTCTCTTTATAGGGACTCTAGTGCTTGTGTTAGGATCAACGGGGTCTACTCGGACTGGTTTGACATCCATAAAGGTGTCAGACAGGGCTGTGTGACTTCCCCGTGGCTATTCAACCTATTTATGGACAGTTGTTTGCAAAATTTGAAAGTTGAAGAATGCGGATTAAGAATGGGTGAGTTAACCGTCAAATGCCTTTTGTACGCCGATGATCAAGTTATCCTTGCGTCGTCGGCAGCCGAGTTGCAAATGATGGTTACATTAATGAACAGATCATTAAAAGAAAGGGGTATGAAAGTGAACGCAAGTAAGACGAAGGTTATGGTTTTTGAAAGAGAAGAAAGTAAAACGATTTGTGAAATAAGAATAGAAGGGGAGTTGATCGAGCAAGTAGATGAGTTTGTATGTTTGGGCTGCGTATTTAGCAAGGATGCGAGATATGATAAGGATATAGAACGACGAGTGAATGCGGGAAATAGAGTAAATGGGGACCTGCACTCTATTGTGAAGAGTCAAAATGTGTCAAAAAAGGCACGTATGGCAATTCACAATGCTGTATTGGTCCCTACTTTAACGTATGGTAGTGAAAGTTGAGTGTGGCAGAAGAAGCACGAGAGTAGTATCAACGCAGTAGAAATGCGGTCCTTAAGGAGTATGTTAGGGCTGAATCTGAACGACAGGGAGAGAAATTGTGTAATAAGAGAAGAGTGTGGTTTGCAAGATGATGTTGTGACCAGGCTTAAGAAAGGAATGCTTCGGTGGTTTGGTCATGTGGAAAGAATGAATGAGGAAAGAGTGACAAAGAAAATTTATGTTGCAGAAGTGAATGGCAGAGTCGGAAAGGGACGTCCTAGGCGAAAATTTGTCGACCAAATTGGCGATTTATTAAAAACGGGCCAAATTAGGAGTACCCTTAACCGACGAGCATGTATGCGTCGGTGTATGGATGTGAAGGGGGCGAGAGAGGTGTGTCAGGATCGTGCCAAATGGAAGTCTGTAGTCTCTGCCTACCCCTCTGGGTGACAGGCGTGATTGTTTATGTATGTATTATGTATAATAATAAATATATATATATATATACCATAGGTGTCTACTCCGTTCACATGTTACACCCTATTTTTTTCCAAACGGTAAAAAAGTCGCCCATTGTATATAAAAAAGGTATTTTTGAAACACTCCCGAAAACGAAGACAGACGACAGTACGAAAGATATACCTTTTATGATTGTACAAAAAGATAATCGATCCCGATGAAAAAAAAACAATATCATTTTTATACAATGTTTAATTAGCTTTATTCACGCCCTATCATGTTAGTACAGCTAAATTAAACGATAATTTCATTAAAAAAATCATGAAAATACCTAAACCAGCAGTGAAACTTCAATACCTGTAATCAGTTAATAAAGGGTCAAAGAAACGCGCGGACGCTGAACTCTTTTTATCCAGCTGGGTAAGAAACGATACATTGTATATATATAATTATAGTTATTACTGTATTTACGCTCACTCTACCCTTCCCTTTCACACAGATGTTGCGGCGATGCCAAACCGAAATTTGCTTACTAAAATTTGCAGGCCATATGAGAATCAGAGGCGACAATCATAATACTTACCTCTTTTTAAATTAAAAGTATTGGACGGATTAAAAAAGGACAGTCAATTAAAATAAAGTAAAATAATTATTTTTCAGATCAATTGTGATAGATTAGTTAACTATCGATCATAATTGCAATTGACTTTAACTATTAAATTATTCAGTACCATTTCGTTTCTATTTTCTTATACAAAATCAAAGATAACGATGAAATTTTGTTTATAATTGTGTAAGTGAGTACCCAAATAGGTACGTTTATTAATTTCATATTATTTTGTTGTAACGTACTGCTTGTTGCGTCAGAGTACAATTGATTGTCTAATTGTGTAAAAAAAATGACAACTCTAACTTCTAAATTCCATATGAAGGCTAGTCGTTGGTATAACTAAACTAATAATATTGAAGTTGGGAATGTCGTAACGGTTCAATGATCTGTGGAATGGTCAAAGTGATAACCGCAAGGACACACGAAAGTAGCGGTGGCGGTGGGCTTAGTTTAGTTTTTGAGACCGTTTTGTGTTGACGTGCGCGTGCGCAACAATTTCATCGTTTTGTTTATAAAATTGTTGTAACGTTTTGTGTTTCTTGTTTTGTTTTAATAATGCCTAACGCGTAATTTTATAGTGCTCGTGAATACGGCGACATGTTAATGTGCCTTGGAAAAGCTCGCGGGAATGCTTTGCGTGCATTATGAATTTACAATTTTATAAATTACAGCTAAATTGTTAAGGCATCGGGATGGAACAAGTGTGTCATACCGGACAGTTCACAAGGTGTTAAAGAGTAACCGAATGCACCCATACAAAGTGCACAAAGTGCAAGCATTAGTTCCTGGCTATCACGACTGCCGGCAAGTTTTCTGCCGTTGTTTATTAGACCAGCAACAACGTGTGCTTGGTTTCATTGAGCACGTCATCTGGATGGACGAGTCGACTTTTACCAGAAACGGCCTGTGCAACCGAAGAAATACCAAACCCAATGTTCGGTTAACGTATGGGCAGGTTTATATTTTTTTAAATAACTTAGTACCGACCTGATCTGAATAGGTACATAACTGAATACATCAGAATAATAAACATACATAGACGATGGATAATTTAAATAAATTTTACATTAGCATTAACCTGTCGAATAAAGAATTCGAATCAAAGTAGCTAGGTGGAGACTAGCCCAATGGCAAAATAGTAGGTTAAGTAGATAAGTTGGGTATTTAGACAAGTGTTGCAAATTATTAGTTATTAGTACTATCGCGCGTACAATGACCCTTGGTTTGTGTGTTTTGTTTCATTTAGCTGTATTAACATGATAGAGCGTGAATAAAGCTAATTAAGCGTTGTAAAAATGATTTTTTTTTCATCGGGATAGATTTTCTTTTTGTCTAATCATCAAATATATATCGTCTGTCTCTTCGTTTTCGGGAGCGTTTCCAAAATACCCGTTATTGATGACATTGATGTTTATTTAAACTATATGTTTAATGTATCAAAATTTTAAAGATGTTAAGTCACAAGAGTAACGTGGTGGACCTTACATTCCATTAAGAGAAATTACTTGAGTATTTATGTGAAAATTCTACCAAAGTACTATTATTTTAAAAAAAAGTTCAATATCTACAAAACATAAATATAATTAAATAATTGTATCAAATTCCTAATTCTTATTTTTCGACCAGTAATACTTTATTGACCATTTAATAATTATTAATATTAATTATTTTCGAACGCCGGATTTCTTTTTCAAAGAATAAACTGTATGATATACCGTTTCCTCTTTTTACCTAAAACTTTGGAATACCCTTTGTATACCAAAGTTATAGATAACCACACCACGGACGGAAACAGTCACCGGTTTGTAGAAATTAATATTTTCTGTTTTAATATTCTTAATTTTCCAAAAACTTAATCGAACGTTGGTCAAAACTTTATACTATTTATAGAACGTGTAAAAGGTAAAAAACAAAATGAAAATGTAGAAATTCTTATTATTTACATTTACTGTATACAGTTAATCACTCACCTGTTCAGCAGCCGAGGGATTCTTCTCAAGTATAGCTTGAGCTGCCTTATTATTTCTAGCTGTAAGTGCAGCCGCGAATGGGGAAACTCCTTTATTGTCTCTTGCGGACAAATCTATGCCGGGCTGCGATAGCAGCAGTGAAATGATACCCGCATGCTGGTTTTCGATCGCAATGTGTACCGGCGTTTTTCCTTCAGCGTCTTTTGAGTTTATATTTGCACCGTGTTCTAGTAATGTCTGAAAGAATTAAACAAACATATTAAGATTTCTATTAATTGACTTTTGGTATTAATTTGGTTTAAAAATGTTAATATAATCGTAAATTGGAAAAATGGTTAACATATAATATAGAGGCCCCTGATACAGTCTGTCACTCGGTCGTCACTTCACAGCAAGGAGACCACTATGTCGTAGAAGAGGAGCATGACAGAAGCAGTAATTATTGAGTATGCAAATATGTATTTACAAGTTTTTACATTAGGATAATAAAATATGTATTATCATTAACTCTTCAATCCCCATAAAAATCCCATGCAGTCGCATGCGTCCGTCGTATCCCGAGCGGTCGCATTCGACCGCACTTACCCACAGCACTTAAAACCATTAAAAATTATATTTAGAGACTACTTTTCTTGAAGAAGTTTAGCATTATAAAATCTATACGAAATTTTCTATCCTGTGGTCTAAACTAAAGTCAAGTTTTACTTCATTACAAGATTTTATTGAATTTTGATAACAAAAAAAAATAAACCAAGCGGATGTCGGCTGCGTGAAAATCACAGTTATTTCTATATATATTTTATATTGCGTAAAAAGATAAATTATATTCACACAAAAACATTCATTACAATTTTATAATAAAACACTATGTTAAAACACTAATAAAGCATTAGAAAAATCCAAAAATCAACACAACAACATTCACACGAAAATGGCGTACGAAATGAACGTAGATTATAAATAAATATCTATAGACTAACTGACTCTTTTATTTCACTAGACGATAGAAAATTTCATATTGATTCTATAATGCCAAACTTCATTGAAAAGTAGTCCCTAAACATAAGTATTTATGGGTTAAAGTGCTGAGGGTGGATGCAGTCATATTTGACCTCTTGAATTTTGACAGAATATCGCCGCGGTCAAATTTGGACGCTAGGTAGCTAAAATGTTAAATATAGTACCTATAGTATGTACCAAATCGATTGAGAAAAAGGGACAAAGACCTCAGATATGAGCCAAGTGTCAAAAGGCGTAACTTACAAAATCTCAATTTAGATGTGATAACAGTATTTAAATAAAATGTTGTATATTATTCTAACATATGTGCTGACCTAGAATTGTGAATAATATAACAATTCTAGGTCAGCACACATGTTTTTTTTTTGTTTCTTAAATAATATTGTCTGTCGTTCCTTTAAACATCGTAAAATCTTACGGTATATCGTGAAAAATGTGTTATATTTTATATTTCAATTTATGGTAAGTAACGCAGCAATTCATTTAATAACAGTTTCATATTAAAAAATGTTTGAAGCAATACAATCACCATATTGAGTTTTTTAATTTTGGCATAATGACACAGATTAAATAATGATAATGGGCATTGAGCGATACGCACACTCTATAGCTTGCTTATAAATACTCTAAGGGCCCTTGGATTCCTTAACTCCTTTGTGGCGACTAGGCACACATCCCCCCTAATGTGTGCCTAGTCGCCACTCTTGACAAACGGGTTAGCACTTAGCAACCGCAGTTTATTTTATTTTAGTCGTTGTGAGGAAGACGCCGCTGCCCATATCCTAATTTGTTTCTCTCTGTCGCATATTAACATCCACGAGATGATATGGGGTCTCACCGTTAATATGTACAAATAAAAGGCTTTCTCGCAGTCCACATACGCAAGACAAAGTGGCAGATTTTACTCTTCGGACTTCTGTACAATTTACCGTAGGATATGTATGGTGGTCCATGGTGCTAAATCCTTTTCGGAAATCGGTTTGTTCGGGAGGCTGGAAGTCGTCGAGTCTGCGAGCGAGACCTTTCGTAACGACTTCCGAAAACAGCACCAGACGCGGTTTAGAAGGGAAATCGGTTTGTACTTCTTCAGGAGAGCGTTGTCGCCTTTCTTGAAGACAAGACTACCCCGCACTTCTGCTCTACGCCACCGGAGTAGTGCCATCATGAAGAAATTGAAGAGCTTCTGAAGGAATTTAAGTATCAGTTTTCCAACGGCAGAAGCCGCGCTGTAATTCAATCCTCGCCCGTTTTAAGGTGCTGGAGAGCCATTCTAATCTCACTCAGACTGTAGTTCAGGATATCATCTTTATGTACATTCGTTAAATTAGTGGAAGTAAGAAGCCTCTATATAATGTACTATAATGCTAATATTTTTATGAGTTAATGAATTAAAAGTTAAAAAAGTAGGGCACAGATCTTCTCTTATTTCTGAGTGGTTTATCGAACGATTAGTCCACTGCTTTTCAAAAGCGTGTTGGCAGAATTCAAATGTCTTTGAAATGTTAAATAAATCAGAAAAAGTAAAGAATTAAACCAGGACATGAAATTGCAATTACAATTTAATTGACTGGTAAGGTAAGTGTAAAACGGCCGCTCATTAGAATTAGATGGAGCTACGATCTGCTAAGAAATGTTATTTTAATAACATGGGCATTTAAAGGTCGAAAGTCTACAGAAAGTAATCTTTGCGAGTTCCTTGATCATCTCTATATTGCAATGGATAGTGGACTGCAGGTAGATGCAGTGTACACCGATTTTACAAAAGCATTTGACAAAATTTCACATAGTATTCTAATACACAAATTAGATCAAAACGGTATACATGGTGATTTACTTCGATGGATATCTTCTTATCTTAGAAATCGTAGTCAGGCAGTTGCAATAAAAGAACACTGTTCATCATTTCTCCCAGTTTGTTCAGGTGTTCCTCAGGGTTCGCATCTTGGTCCACTACTATTTATAATATTTATAAATGATTTAATATCCTGCTTCCATAATTCCAAAATTCTCCTTTTTGCAGATATGAAAATTTTCAGGTCTAATAAATCTATAGAAGACTGCAATCTACTTCAAGATCTGTGTAGGCTTAGTTCATATTGCCAAGCAAATCATCTTTACTTTAACATCAGGAAATGTAGTATTATCTCATTTACCAGGAAAAAGAATCCAATCCTCTTTAACTATAAGCTCGACGATAATTTACTAAAGAGAGTAAATGAACTGCGTGATCTTGGTGTTCATTTTGGACAGTAAATTGTTACAGAGATCACATATTAATATCATAACTCCAAGAGCTTATAAAATGCTAGGTTTTGTTATGCATATCTCAAAATATTTTAAAAACTCTACAACATTAATTATACTATTTAATACTCTGATGCGGTCTATTCTTGAATATTGTTCTTCATGTTGAAATCCTCAATACAAAGTTTATGTTAAAATTATTGAAACAATCAATAATAAGTTTCTGCGTCACTTAAAGCGATATAATTCTTCTGTAGACTCCATTATTGATAGCTTAGACACAGAGTAATACACTCGAAAAACGCCGTGATATAAGAGATCAAATGTTATTGTACAAATTGCTACATAATATCATCGAATCTCCCCTACTTTTAAGCAAAGTGAATCTTGCGTGTCACCGGTTAGGTGCACGAAATAAACCTCTTTTTGCATTACGTAAAGTTAAAACGACGAATGCTTCAAAAAATTTCTGCTGCACCTGAGGCCTCACCCACCATATTAGCCGTATGTAATATTTCTCAAAGAAAACATTGATTTTAACAAAATTATTTGGGCGTTAAAAGGTGAAGCGAGAGGCACGCGGAAGGGGTGACATGACACAGCACGTGGCCTGCTCCACACCTAAGCGTGACTAAACTAGGAGCGCGGGTTTTCCCCGAACGAGTTGAGAGTGCTGTGAAACGTTGTGTTGCTTTTTAATTTAGTTAAAATAATACAACAGATCAGAATTTTAAAAAATAGGAATTTATAAATAAACTCATGGTTGGAGGTCGGTTAAAATTATTTTTAATTTTTTAATTTAGTAATTTTTAGGTAGGTAAGTAAATATATGGTAGATTTTCGTAGGTCAATAAAAAACGGGAATATATTTATAAAACTATATTTATTAATCAAACACAAATATCTAATTACTTCCTATATAACGAAGCTTTTAAAATTTTTATTTTAGACGTTGATTTGGTTGTTATGACGACGATATGGGTTAGGAATAAAAAGTATCTTAACTTCCAATACTATGATTGTATAATAATATAACATTATTAAATTAAAAATATTCGAGTGTTTATTATATTTTATTAATAATAAAAAAATAATCACAAAAATACTGGCGCGCAGTCGCCTTTGTGTTTTGTCCGATCGGTGCGTACAAAGGGGGGTGTACAAGTACCGAAGGGTGAAGGGGAGGAGACAAGCAAACGAGAACCGGGCATGAGAACGTCATAGCCAGAGGTCATATCTGCGGGCGACACCAACGTCTCACGTCGTTGACGAGCACTCGCGCTTATTTTGCCTTATTTGATCATAAGTTCTATAACACAGTCTTGTCAGTCACTTCTCCTAAATATTTTACTTTAAACTATACATCTTAATCGTTCTTAAGATGATTCCCGTATTGGGTAAGTTGTGCAAATTATTCTCACATATTTTAAGGGTATGTAGATATAGACGCTTACTCTTTGTATTTCGTTAGTAATAATTTCTTTAGTTGTAATATGTATTTTATAGTAATACTTTAGCTATATTAAGAGTGTTGTAACATAATGTAAACTTTTCGTTGTAAATTTATAGTTATATAAACTATATATGCGCACTACAATAATATAGTCTATTTTAGGGTATTCTCACTCAGGACTTGGGATCATCGATCTGATAAAATCTCTACTAATTTAAAATGATTATTTTTCGTTTAGTTTGCTGCTTAAATCGTTTCATTCAATAAACGGTTGCCTATTGTTTTATTTTTAAGTAAGATAATTAATTTAAAAATATCTTACTTTATTTTAATTAAATCTTGCTGCACATCATATCATCCCAGGGAACTTGAATCACATGCTTCTTCTACCTGTATTTGTAAATCTTCATAATAGCTCTGCTCTGCATAGTTGCACAACTGTTGCTATTAGCAGTACACAAATAGTTCTGTTCTATACTCGTTCTAATGTTTGGACTGCATACGTCTTTAGGAACTCCCTCTGGACTAATTTTGTGACCAAGGGATGGGAGACAGCTTAGCTCACTGGACGGTGGCTGTCAAGATCTAAGTGCCTCATTTTAATATTGAATACACGGCAGTAAGAAGAGGCAGACTAAATAGAGTGCAGGAGAGTAATGTTGTGAAGGCAATTAGATCGAAATCAATAATTTTAACCGACCTCCGACCATGAGTTTATTTATAAATTCCTATTTTTTTAAATTCTGATCTGTTGTTTTATTTTAAATAAATTAAAACGCAACGCAACGTTTCACAGCACTAGGTCTAATTCGTAAATACTCACTATCGCGCGCTCTATAGCTTGGTAATAAATACTCTAAGGGGAGGCCTACGTTTAACACTGGGTTTTAATAGGTTGTAACGACAGTAATACCAAATATAATAGTTATGATGTCAGTGTCGTCAGTGAGACCCCAGGTGCAGCACAGGTGCAGCGATGTGTGACGCTCGGCTGCCATTTCACAGTAAGGAGCCTGCAATGTTGCGCAGTGGGAGCATGTGGAACCTGTATCACGTCGGTGAGCCCCCAGGTGCAGCACAGGTGCAGCGATGTGTGACGCTCGGCTGCCACTTCACAGTAAGGAGCCTCCAATGCTGCGCAGTGGGAGCATGTGGCACCTGTTAGACATGACATCTATGAGGCCCCAGGTGCAGCACAGGTGCAGCGATGTGTGACGCTCGGCTACCACTTCACAGTAAGGAGCCTGCAATGCTGCGCAGTGGGAGTATATGGCACCTGTATAACATCGGTGAGGCCCCAAGTGCAGCACAGGTACAGCGATGTGTGACGCTCGGCTGTCACTTCAGAGTAAGGAGCCTGCAATGCTGCGCAGTGGGAGCATGTGGCACCTGTATGACGTCGGTGAGGCCCCAGGTGCAGCACAGGTGCAGCGGTGTGTGACGCTCGGCCGCCACTTCAGCGCCTTCGCCATTTGGGCCGATGCGTCGTGTACATTCCACATCGCAGCCCGCACGAATCAGGAAGGTCGCCAACGTCTCTTTGTTCTCGTCGATCGCCCTACGAATACATTAATTTGCTAACTGAATTTTTGTGTTGGTAATGGATTAAATGTATGCAAAATCCCTTTAGCCATAACCAAGTCAAGAGTTAATTCAATTACTCTTTTTTTTTAATAATGCTTAATCTAATACACAAATATTTCGCTTGGTTTATAAATTAAGGTTTACCAAATGGAATATGTAAAAATGAAATGTCTTACTTGTGCAATAAAGTTTGTAGGCATCCATCGGGACCGGGACCCCAACAGTCAGCATCGGCGCCATTTCTGACAAGAATCTACCACAAAAGTTGAATAATAACAAAGAAATATATAGTATATAATATACTATATAAAAATATTGTATACTTAACATAAATAATATATTTAAAATTAAATTGGCGATCAGTAAAATTTAATTAGTATTACACTTTAATTTCTAAAGGCGTTTTCAATCAAGATAATGGTTGTATATGGAAAACATTCATAATCTAGATTATAGACATAAATTATTAGAAATGAGTACGCCAAATCATGTCATGCGACTTCTAAGACAACATTTTGAGAAAGAAACTGCATCGCATCGGTACAGACAAGCTATACTATACGAGACATCTTAGTCCTCAGAGATATAACGCATCTACATTTTGATTTTTAATTGAGGGTAGATGTAAATATCTATGGTGAAATACAAAGAGCATATTGTCTTTGGTGAACTTTGTACTCGTTTATCAACTTAATTTTGTAAAAAACAACCGAGTGCGGTGCCAGATTTTCTCTAAAGAAGCGTTAAAATAACTTTTGCTCCTTTGACATTTCAACTCCTGTTTTAAAACAACAAAATATGACACAGTGATAATCACTTCTACGATAATATATTCCTACATGTTAAAATGCGATCTGAAGGGTTGAGAGAGCCAGTGTAATTTACCGGTTGTGAGGCATTCCATCTTAGTCCTCAGTGTGGACAACGCATCTGTAGCATATGTATGAAGGCTAGCTGTGGTGTCCATAAACTTACCACAAGGTGATCTGTAAGGTCGTTTGTCACTTCAGTTTTATATAAAAATGGAATATCAGATAAAGGCGAGGATTTCCTACATTATAAGGCTTTTAGCGCTCCCTTCTATGCTGCATGCATATTTTGTCCAGCACGAAATAAGCGTGCGACATTTGCTGGACAAAAACTTTTTTTATTTGAAAAGTTTTTGCTTCTTATCAGAAAACAAAGGATTTTAATAAAAATGTAGTCATTTGATAGAATCAGGCGTTACTTTGCGGAAATCCATTATAATAAAGACATTAATAGTTATTTTGCAACCCTCCGCTCAATTAAACGAAATGATCTGTCTTACCTAGTTTGAAGAGCACCTACTCCCAACACCACTCTTCAAGGAAAGAATTTTATCTTAAAAAGTGGTGTTGGGAGTAGTAGTGTTGGGAGTGGGTGCTCTTCAAAGTAGGTACTACTAGGTATAGATCATTTCATTTAATTGAGCGGAGGATTGCAAAATAACTATTAATGTCTTCATTAAAATGTAGTCAATTAAGACTATAATCCAATAACACCTCTTTCATATTATCGAAAAATATTATATGGTTATCGCTCAAAGAAGACGAGATATCCACGAGATAAAATTATAACTTTTGAATCTCGATTGATAAGTTTTAAAACTTCGTTCGATTTAGAATTTAAGTGAGTAATTTATGTATGAATGAACTAGTAGTAGTAGAATTCAAGAAATATCAATTCTGGAGCGTCAAAATCGTGTCCAAAATAAGATTTTTTTGTCCACCAGGTCTATAATGAAAGAGTACTCACACTGGCCACTTCCTCCTGGCCGGAGTCGAGCGCGGCCCAGAGCGGTGGTACGCCGTGCGCGTCGAGGCGGCTCATGTCGACACCGCGCACGCACAGCGCCTCCACCACCAGCCCCAGCCGGCAGTGGATCGCCAGCTGCAGCGGCGTCTCGCCACCATCCGTCCTGTGCCCGCCGAACGTATACATACATACATACACATAACACACGAACCATCGCTGGGAACAGCTCCCATTTCTCAGACCGATGGAAACCGGCCGATAGAGTACAAACTCAAACTTCATAAGGTCAAAACTTGAATCAAGACCATATTATTCCGTCTGATTTATGATATTTTACAAATCACTCTTTGAAGTCAAAATTTTAATAAGCAATGGAAGATTCGCGAGCAGCATAGTGTATCGAAATTTTCACAGTTGAAGATACTCCATCCATGTGAACTAAATTTGCACGTCCATCATAATTTGGTTTACAAGATAATTTTTTTAGTTTAAGAAAAATATTTACGCGCATTCAAAAGAGCAGAAACTTACATAGTCTTTTTTATAACGTTGCATATACATAACCATATATATAACGGCTGGGCAGCATTTGGGAAATTACGACACGTCTTCTCGTCAGGTACACCTCAAACTCTGAAAACTAGATTGTACAACCAGTACGTGTTGCCAGTGATGACTTACGGATCTGAGACGTGGTCCTTCACTGCTGGCCGTAAGAGGACGATCAAGGTCGCTCAGCGAGATATGGAGAGGGCTATGCTCGGAGTTACTCTGCGTGATAGACTCAGAAATGAGGATATCCGCAGTAAAACCAGAGTGTCCGACATAGCCCAAAGGATTAGTAAGCTGAAGTGGCAATGGGCCGGCCATATAGCTCGAAGAACCGATAACTGATGGGAAAGAAAGGTTGTCGAGTGGCAGCCTCGTACCGGTAGGCGTAGTGTAGAGCGACCCCCCACTAGACGACCTGGTAAGACCGTGGTAAGGTCATGCAGGAAGTCGATGGATGCAGGTGGCTCAGGACCGTGCTTTGTGGCATTATTACTTGGGGCGATCTATGTTCAGCAGTGGATTTGAAGGGCTGTAGTGATAGTGATAGTGTGATATACATATCCGACATGGAACATCTCTGGAACATCAAAAAATTCACCACACTCCACCAGTAATAGTTGGTGAATTTCGCATTACATCCTCACATAGTTTATTTTGCTTATAAATTTAAGTTTCCTCTCGATGCGTTCTTTACAATATGTAAACCAGCAATTAAAGTTTGAATAGTTTCTCTAGAGTTACTGCATTTAAAGCGACATTTAAGCAAGCAACCAGTCCTTGAGCTGCTGTACACGGCACATAATAAAAAACACAAAGCGAAGAACACACTATTTTTCGAATAATCGAGAAATATCGGTATTCAGCATTAAAATGTCAACTATATTAGACCGACGTAGGTCACGCACGCCGATTTGGACGCGTCGGAGTTTACATGATGACGTACAATTGACTAGTGAAAAACTGAGCAGACGATGGAAGCCGAATAAAGGTTGCGGTTGGTGTTGTATGTTGGAGACAGTGATAGTCAGTTATTGCTATGATATAACCAGGTAGTCAAGCAAAGGCAAGCGTGTACGCGTTTATTGTATTGGATGAAACAAATTAAGGTGCTGCTTTAAATTGATCGCTTTACAGTTGTTTCATACATATCAAATTAAATTTGTTTCAGTAAGTCGTTTAAAGCTTATTTTCCCTATAGATATACTAAAAAGTGTTAAGAAGTGCAGGTTTGGGACTGATACTGGTGGGGCTGTGTAGTTATTGGGACACCCAGACAAATAAAAACGGAATTGATATAAAGACTGAGTAAATATTGGTACGGATGACGTAGTAGACACATACGTAAAATTCGTTTTTATTGGGTGCGTTTGGCAGAAAAAAGCGCTAGCAAGCGCTTGTAAGCAAAATGGCGATCGTAAGCGGTAAGCGCTGTCAAATCGTAAGTAGCTATTTTCCTCCAGGACACGATGTTAGTTTTAACCGGGGAACCTAACCTAATTTAAATATATGTTTGTATAGTATTCATATTAAAAACTTACCAATCATGAATTTTTAATAACATGTATATGTCTATTCATGTCATTATATTACTTAAAACTAATATTGCATAAAACAACTTATAATTTCTACTTCAAAACAAACAAAATAAATAAGCAAAATGGCGGATTGTGTCAACGCTACTGAAGTAGCAATCGTGTCCTGGCCGAAAACTATTTTAGCGCTTGTAAGCGCTAGCTAGCGCTTTTTTCTGCCAAACGCACCAATTGACTGACTTGTTATTTTATTGGCTTTATAGTGATGACAAATTATAATTTGTCATAATATTAAATATAAGTGTCAGTATCAAACAGTGGTTGCTCGATCATTTAATACTCGAGCGACAATACAGTACAATATTTTTTATTGTACACCAACGAAACACAAATATAACAAAAAAAAAATGAACAATGAGGGAAAAACAAAAGACGGTCCTATTGCTACAAATAGCAACAAGAATTTGATTTGATGCTCAAAAATAAATTAGCGGTGTTGAACTCTTCACAACTTCAAAAACCTTACACGTTTAGGAGACTTTTGCCAACATTTTTTCAATTTAATAGTTACATTATTTTAAGTCTCCATAAAATTTTGTTTAACTAGATTGAAAATTTGCTAGGTAACTCTAAAAACTGTAAGAGAATGGCTACTTACAATGCGTTCATATCAGCTCCGTGATCGAGTAGATAAATTGCAGTTCTAGAATCTTCTTCAACAATGGCTTGGTGTAACAGTGTAAATCCTTTCCCATTACGAATATTTGGATCAGCTCCACCTTCAATTAGTGGTGCGATAAGATGCTTGTGTCCTGGACAAATCAGAATAAAACAAAAGTGAAAACATATTTAAAAAAATTATTAAGAAATAAAATATTGTGCAATTTTTCATATTTTATAACCTAAAATTTTTATAACATAGAAGTGGAAAAACAACCCACTTCATAGAATAGAATTATTAGGCTTAGAACTGCAGCAGGCGCACGCAAAGTGAAGCTGTTTCAAGTTAGCCTTTTAAGGCTAAGTACGACTTTCGGCGCGTCAGTACTCGAGACCACGTAGTCGTGTAAAGAGCTTGCGCAATTTTGAAAAAAAAATGACGTACTGTGCTGTTAAAGAGTGTCACAACTCATCACATAATCATGAAAAAAATTTATAAATGTAATTTCACGGGTCAATACCGCCTAGCATCTTATATTTTTATAAAAAAATATTCATCAAAACAAAATAATAAATAGTAAATTTGACAGACGCCAATATAACGAAAATGTTGCTAGGCATAGTAAAATATTTTACCCCATATTTTCTTATTATTGTACTTACATGCTGCCAATATGGGACTATTATTGTAGTATTTTTATTTGGAAAATACTGTTACGCGCCTAAGTCGACGGCACTAGCGCCATCTAGTGTCGGGTAACGGAGCGAGGGGAGAGCTTTCCAGAAAATGACATCACTAATCTTTCAACCGACAGCGCCATCTGTTATCGAAAGGAAAAACTAAGCTTCTGGAAGCTGACTCTCGAACTTTCGACGCTTTGTCGATTGGTGCGCGTATTTACTTGAATGTTCGGGATGATTCGGTACTAATGTGAATTTATAGGCGCTGCAGGGTGCGATCGTATTGAAGTTGGCGAGACAAGCGAAGCTTCGGAGCGGAATAAAGTGAATCAGTGTGATTAATTATTAGTGTCTTTAACTTTAATTAGTGTAAAGTGAATTAAAGTGTTAATTTAGGTAATTCTATCGGCAATTTTTATTGTCATGAACCTCAAGCTCGTAACAATTGGTGTCAGAAGTGGGATAAAATCATGCCGATTTTACCTAAGGAGGAAACGGAGGGTGTTCGTACCCGCAGTCAACGCCAGCATGAGACGGACCAGAGAAGATTTGGTGGTGCAACGCCGCAGACGTCGGAGGGCCAGCCGCCGGCAACGGAGGCCGGTCCGTCAGTAGCTCCTGCATCTGCAGCACCTGATTTAGGCGCTCTGATGGTGATGCTGCAGGAACCGGCTCGTCGGTTCGAAGAGCAGCTGAAGCGCGGACAGGAGGAACAGGCCAGTCAGTTGAAAGAGCAGCAGGAGGAACAGGCCAGCCGACAGGAGCAACAGGCCCGTCGCTTAGAAGAGTAGCTCAAACGCGATAGGGAAGAGCAGATGCTTTTCATGAAGGACCTTCACGCTACCTTCGAGAAAGAGATAAGGGAGGTGAAGTATAAGGTTGCTCAACATGATAACCGCCTGTCGGAAGCTGAGACCCAAATCAACCAAGTTAAGAAAACGCTGGATGAACTCAAACTTGGAGATGGAATTGCAGCCCCCGCAGTAGCTACTACACCTTCGTTACGTGGGTTCAAGGTATCACCGTTCGACGGGACTTCTTCCTGGTCGACCTACAAAATACAGTTCGAGGCCGTCATGGAGGCAAACGGCTGGAATAAAAGCCAGGCCATGACTGCACTCACCTTAGGCCTGCGCGACCAAGCCTTAACTGTGTTGGAAGCTCTCGGTAAGAAAGTGACCTACGAGCAGCTCCTTGAGGTATTGGAGGCGAGATATGGTGACGCTCACCTGGAACACGTCTTTCGCGCGCAGCTTAAAAATCGCGTGCAACGCAGCAACGAAAACCTGCAGCAGTGGGCCCTTGAGGTGGAGAAGATGGTTCGAAAAGCATACCAGTCTGTACCTGCGCTCATTGAAGGGAACCTGGTTCAGACATTCATCGACGGAATCCGCGACCTGGAAGTCAGAGCTGCTGTGAGGCTCGGGCACCACGAGACGCTTAAGGACGCCTTGGCCCATGCACTGGAGGTGGAAGCCGTGCGGCAGGATCTTCGCTCCCATCGCGTCAGGGAGGTTGCAGCAGCTACGGTTCGCGACCGCAATAAAGGATACAGCCCTAGGTGCTATGGCTGTGGGGAAAGAGGCCATCTTCGCTCCAGCTGCCCTAAGCGAACTGTAGAAAGGAGAGTTGATCGATTTCGAGAGGGTAGTGCAGCTAACGACACCGCCTGGCGGTGGCAGGATCGTCGTTCCCCTCGCGCTAGGGAGGTTGCAGCAGTTACGGTTCGCGACCACAATAAAGGATACAGCCCTAGGTGCTATGGCTGTGGGGAAAGGGGCCATCTTCGATCCAACTGCCGTAAGCGAACCCTAGAAAGGGAAGGTGAACGATCTCAGAAGGGAAGTCCGGCTACCATCACCGCCCAGCAGCAGCCGGGATACGACTTTACTATCAGACATCGCAGTGGGAAATCTCATGGCTACGCAGATGCATTGTCAAGAAGACCTTGTCGTGAAGATTGGAAACATTGTACTAGGCAAAAGAGTAAGGAAGTGGTATCCGTGAGGATGCTCAGGACAGACCACCTCAGCAACGAGTGGAAGGACAGCCTACGACATGCACAGCAGGAAGATCCGGACATCAAGCCGATTCTGGAATGGATGAAGGCCCGTGCTACCAAGCCTAAGTGGAGCGACGTCTCAGCGATGAGTTCGATCACTAGAGGCTATTGGGCCCAGTGGGACGATTAGCTGATTCAGGATGGAGTCCTGTGCCGTAAATGGGACAATGGTCGAGGAGACAGCTGTCGTTTGCAAATGGTTGTCCCTAAGGCTAAAGTGCCGAATGTTCTACAGCTGTGCCATAATGGTCGTTCAAGAGTCCATCTGGGAGTTAAACGAACTCTGCTGAAGGTCCGAGAACAGTTTTACTGGGTCCATTATCGTGACGATGTCAAGGCTTGGTGTCGTACATGTGCAAGTTGTGCGGCCGTGAGGGGACCTCAGACACGTAGTAGAGGAGCACCGAAATTGTACAATGTTGGTGCACCATGGGATAGGACAGCCCTTGACATTGCGGAGCCGTTACAGAAAGGCACAAGAGGGACTCCTAAGATCGTCCATGTGGATCGCCTGGCGCGTTATTATGGGGCCGATAATGCTCGGGACGAGCATATCTTAGGAGGGGGCAGTGTTACGCGCCTAAGTCGACGGCACTAGCGCCATCTAGTGTCGGGTAACGGAGCGATGGGAGAGCTTTCCAGAAAATGACATCACTAATCTTTCAACCGACAGCGCCATCTGTTGTCGAAAGGAAAAACTAAGCTTCTGGAAGCTGACTCTCGAACTTTCGACGCTTTGTCGATTGGTGCGCGTATTTACTTGAATGTTCGGGATGATTCGGTACTAATGTGTATTTATAGGCGCTGCAAGGTGCGATCGGGGAAGTATTGAAGTTGGCGAGACAAGCGAAGCTTCGGAGCGGAATAAAGTGAATCAGTGTGATTAATTATTAGTGTCTTTAACTTTAATTAGTGTAAAGTGAATTAAAGTGTTAATTTAGGTAATTCTATCGGCAATGTCACGAACCTCAAGCTCGGAACAATACTATATACAATGTGTCCGGTTTTCGATGTCCGATACTTTAAGGGGTTAAAATACAATTCATTTTATCGACAAATCAGGGATCAATGATTTTTTTCGCCATCAATAAAAAAATGGCAGCACTTTAAAAAAATTGTTGGCGAAGCATAGATGCTTGTATTAATTTAACAATATCTACCCAAGTAAAAGACTTTCAAAAACAAAATTGGTCTCAAATGTTAGTTAATAGTGTAGACAATAAATCTAGATTCAAAATATTATTTTTTAATTTTTCAGTATTAGTAAAAAACATTTTTGAAAAAATAAATTAGACAACAAATTGATGTTGTTTTTCAGATTCTTAGCTTTAAAAAAAAACCATCGTGTTAACCAATTTTTTTTACTTGTTTTTATTATAATACAGGATATTTGCTATAAATGCACATTTAAATCTTAACTCTGAGTTAGATAGTTTAGGAGCTATGATAATTTGAATGTAACTGTTCAAAGTGCCTCTACCCCGATATTAGATAACTAAACACCCATTCCAGTGAGTAAGATAAAATTCTTCAATAATTCAAGGAATCGTAAGCAAGCACAATAGCATCCTTTGTGTGAGCAGGTAAAAAACGCTGTGCACAACAGTGCGAGCGAGACAGAATAACGGCTGTCTCCAGGTAAAAAAGGGTGCAGTGTGCGCTTGTGCCGTCGAGCGGTCGTCCCTCGCTCTGCGTTGTGATAACATTCCTGGTTTTAAGTAAATCTACTTACTGTACATAATTATTGTTTGTTGTTAGACTTTGTTACGTTTTTGTTTTGTTGTTGAACTGTTACATCGATATGCTGGCTTGAGTACTCGTTCATTGTAATAAACAAAAAGTAACAGTTAGAAAATCGAAAAATCATCTGATTTCCATGATTTTTTTTAAATCTTCATCTTTGCGGCGGATTTATGGAAAAAAAATTAGTAAAATTCTCACCTCAAAATTTCATTAGTTTTATGACTAAATGTGATCATAAACGAACTTCTTCGAATATAATCGTTCATAACTTTTTTGAAAAGCGTTACACGCAGTTGGTATATTTGTTTTCTTAATCTACACAAAAAACGAACATTTAAAAATGCATTGAAAAATGTTTTTTTATTAATTTTATATCTCACTAAGTTTTAGACTTTAAATGTTATCATAAACGCTCTATAAAATAGAAAAATTATCCCCCTTCGTGAGTTTTTTTAAATTGTTTTTACGGAAAAGATCAAAATAAAAAGAATTAACTATGTTGTATGTATTCAAAAATAAATCAATAACTTATATTATCCTCGAAAAAATCTTGTAACAAAATAAAAAAATTATGCAATCTTTGACTGTGATTGATATATCTTAATCTAAATAACGCACATTTTAAAAATGAAAAAAAATTGAAAAAAAATCACATAATAACGTTTATCTATAAAATTTTTAGCGTAGCGAGCTAGGTACTTTGGGCATCCCGACTCGGACACGCTAGGTCAGAAGGAGATCCTATCGCCATCTCCTTCGTGGTTTATTTTTTATAAACCACTCAGAAGTAGGAGCCCTGTAGGTAGGGCTCCGTCGACCGGGCTTCCCTCGACTGCACTACGTTGAGTGGCGTGATGCTTCCCTCCTCTAACTCTCCACCTAACCTTACCTTTCCGAGTCGGAATGCCCTAAGTCCCGATCCCGAGCTCGCATCGCTCGATCTTACACTCAATAAAAAATTTATAAACATACATTTTTTTAAATGTTCTTTTTTTGTGTAGATTATGAAAAAATATATAACAACTTCATTTGATTATTTAAAAATAAAGTTATCAACAATTATACGTGAATGAGTGCATTTTCATGAACATTTAAAGCCTTATAAAACCAGTATAAATTTTTTTTCTGCCGTAATTTTTCGATTTTTCTGGAGCCAAAAAACGAGGTGACCGCGATAGTAGAAAATACCGGTATTTTTATTTATTGTGTAAGTACTTGGGTATATATAGTCATTTAATAAATATTTTTAATTTCATGTTGTATTTGAAAAGTTTTTCTCCTTCCGAATCTTATTTCGATTTAATAAAAAACACCTAGTCAATAAAATATATTATATACATACATAATACTTGATTATATAAATATATCACTTAAGAATACTATAATGATACTATAATCACAGAATAATATAATGACATTATAGATTTGTGAATATACTAGCACAAGATATTTAAAACATTAGTTAACAAATATTTAATTTTTTATACAAAAATTGTAAAAATATGTTGTTGTAATTAAATACTATACTATACACTTATATAAATATATCATTTCTAACAGAATAATATAATAACGTAGTAGATTTGTAAATATATATTATAGCACAAGATATTACGTATATTTATAATTTAAATAAAATATTAGTTCTCAAATATAAGTAATTTTATATTTCTTTTTTTGTAAATTATTAATAAATAATTCTAAACGCAACCTAAATATTAATTTTACGACTCTATGTTTACGACTATGTCTACTATTACACTTTGCCCATTTTTTGGGAAAATCATCATTTACTTGCATACATGTGTGCGTGCGGGCAAACGTAATTACAGGCCGCTTATGCACACATTCATTGTGTTGTTGCTTCAACTTTGAACGGAATTTTGAATAACACTATCACTTTAAGTCTAATTACTCTATGCTTCATAGTTAATAGCCACAACAACTAATGTATGTATGCAGTGTGTAATTTATTTTTATAGACAATACTGCTGATAATAATTTATCGGGTAATAACCACGATTGCACAGAACTCCAGTATGAAAGAGCAGCATTATTACGGTTTTGTTTCGTATGAAAAATGAAGTAGGCCAGAGACCTTTTTTACTGGTATTCCCATCTTAATATACTCAGGGATGATAAAAAATCAGAATTTTATATTTTTAATTGAGGATAGACGTAAGTATCCATGGGCCAAGTCATCCTTCAAGATCGAATGGTTTTTGTGCTGGTTTGTAACCGTAAATTCGAAAAAAATATATATTGGCTATCCATACCCCTTAGACTGGAACACAGCAATTAATGTTATAATATTATTAATAGTTATAATTTTGTGAAAAATAAATGAGAGATAATGATTTCTTATATTTACGCGAACACTACACATTGAAATAATACTAGTTTTTACGGAATTTATCGAGTATATTTTAACTTTTTAAATACCCGACGTTTCGAACGCTTTACAGCACTCATGGTCACGGGCAGGACTAAAATGTTCAACGTCCATATGTCACAGTTAACCGCGGTTACCATAGATTAAAATTTAACTTTTGTTCCGATCTATGCAGTTAAAAACAAAAGTTAAATTTTAATCTATGGTAACCGCGGTTAACTATGACATATGGACGTTGAACATCAGTCTGCCCGTGACCATGAGTGCTGTAAAGCGTTCGAAACGTCGGGTATTTAAAAAGTTAAAATATACGCGATAAATTCCGTAAAAACTAGTATTATTTCAAAATGAGAGATTTTTCTCTTTATGTCATCATCACTTTCATTACAGCCCTTCACAAGTCCAATGCTGGATATAGGCCTCCCCCAAGGAATACCATAAAGCACGGTGCTGACCCACTTGCATCCATTGACTTCCTGCATGTCTTACAATGACATCACTCCATCTAGTGGGGGACGCCCTCCACTTGACCTGCCGTTACGAGGCTGCCACTCGAGAACATTTCTTTCCCATCGGTTATCGGTTCTTAGAACTATATAGCCGGCCCATTGCCGCTTTAGCTTACTAATTCGTTGGGCTATGTCGGTCACTCTGATTCTACTGTACTATCCTCATGCCTAAGTTTATCACGCAAAGAAACCCCGAGCATAGCCCTCTCTATAACTCTCTGAGCGACTTTGAGCTTCCTCATAAAGCCGGCAGTGAAGGACCAAGTCTCAGATACATAGGTCAGCACTGGCAACACGCACTGGTTGTACAAGTTGTAGCTTTTTGTGTACAGTTGAAGTATGCCTGAGGAAATTATGTGTTGTAATTTCCCGAACGCTGCCCGAGCCGAGTTTAATCCGTCGATTGAACTCTCGGTTGAAGTTGGACTTACCTAGTCCGGACTATTTGTCACAGGTAAACTTACTCGTCAACAACTTCGAGCTTAATGCTCCTAACAACCACCGACATAGGTGTGACATGAACATTACATATGACTTTTGTTTTGTCCATGTTTATCTTAAGACCAATCCGAAGGGAGACACTATTGAGGTCATTGAACATAGTGCTTAGGTCCTCCAGCGATTCTGCCGTAAGGACTATATCCTACGCAAAACGAATGTGAGTGATGTACTCGCCATTGACGTCAATACCGTAACCTTTCGAGTTCAGTAGCTTGAAAACGTTTTCCAATGCAGCGGTGAAGTTTCGGGGATATTACGTCACCCTGTCTTACACCTCTCTGCAGTTGGATAGGTTTCGTACTCTGGTTCTGTACTCGGATATCCATCGTAGTCCTACGGTACAAACACTTCAGCACTTCGATATGGCGATAGTCAACTTGGTACCGCTAAAAGGAGGTAAGTCCCTGAAGCACCGCCCAAATTTCGACGGAATAAAAGGCTTTCTCGCAGTCCACATACGCAAGATAAAGTGGCAGATTGTACTCTTCGGACTTCTGTACAATTTACCGTAGGATATGTACGTTGGTCCATGGTGCTAAATCCTTTTCGGAAACCAGTTTGTTCGGGAGGCTGGAAGTCGTCGAGTCTGCGTGCGAGACTTTTCGTAACGACTTCCAAAAACAGCACCCATACCCGGTTTAGAAGGGAAATCAGTCTGAATTTCTTCAGGAGAGCGTTGTCGCCTTTCTTGAAGAACAAGACCACCCCGCGTTTCTGCTCTACGCCACCGGAGTAGTGCCACCATGGAGAAATTGAAGAGTTTTTGAAGGAGTTTAAGTATAAGTTTTCCACCGGCAGAAGCTGCGCTGTAATTCTATCTTCACCCGAGTACTTGCCGTTTTAAGGTGCTGGAGAGCCATTATAATCTCGCTCAGACTTTAGTTCAGGATATCATCTTTATGTGCATTCGTTAAATTAGTGGAAGTAAGACGACGACTCTATATAATGTACTATAATGCTAATATTTTTATGAGTTAATGAATTAAAAGTTAAAAAAAGTAGGGCACTGATATTCTCATATTTCTGAGTGGTTTATCGAACGATTAGTCCACTGCTTTTCAAAAGCGTGTTGGCAGAATTCAAATGTCTTTGAAATGTTAAATAAATCAGAAAAAGTAAAAAATTAAATCAGGACATGAAATTGCAATTACAATTTAATTGACTGGTAAGGTAAGTGTAAAACGGCCGCTCATTAGAATTAGATGGAGCTACGACCTGCTAAGAAATTTTATTTTAATAACATGGGCATTTAAAGGTCGAAAGTCTACAGAAAGTAATCTTTGCGAGTTCCTTGATCATCTCTATATTGCAATGGATAGTGGACTGTAGGTAGATGCAGTGTAGACCGATTTTACAAAAGTATTTGACAAAATTTCACATAATATTCCGATTCACAAATTAGATCAAATCGGTGTACATGGTGATTTACTTCGATGGATATCTTCACTGTTCATCATTTCTCCCAGTTAGTTCAGGTGTTCCTCAAGGTTCGCATCTTGGTCCACTACTATTTATAATATTTATAAATGATTTAATATCCTGCTTCCATAATTCCAAAATTCTCCTTTTTGCAGATATGAACATTTTCAGGTCTATTAAATCTATAGAAGACTGCAATCTACTTCAAGAAGATCTGTGTAGGCTTAGTTCATATTGCCAAGCAAATCATCTTTACTTTAACATCAGGAAATGTAGTATTACCTCATTTGCCAGGAAAAAGAATCCAATCCTCTTTAACTATAAGCTCGACGATAATTTAATAAAGAGAGTAAGTGAACTGCGTGATCTTGGTGTTCAGTTGGATAGTAAATTGTTATTGAGATCACATATTAATATCATAACTCAAAGAGCTTATAAAATGCTAGGTTTTGTTATGCATATCTCAAAAGATTTTAAAAACTCTACAACATTAATTATACTATTTAATACACTGGTGCGGGCTATTCTTGAATATTGTTCTTCGTGTTGAAATCCTCAATACAAAGTTTATGTTAAAATTATTGAAACAATCAATAATAAGTTTCTGCGTCACTTAAAGCGATATAATTCTTCTGTAGACTCTATTATTGATAGCTTAGACACAGAGTAATACACTCGAAAAACGCCGTGATATAAGAGATCAAATGTTATTGTACAAATTGCTACATAATATCATCGACTCTCCCCTACCTTTAAGCAAAGTGAATCTTGCGTGTCACCGGTTAGGTGCACGAAATAAATCTCTTTTTGCATTACGCAAAGTTAAAACGAAGAATGCTTCACAAAATTTTGTATCTCGTACATGTAAAAATTTTACCTTAAAATATTGTGAACTAGATATTTTTCACCTTAAATGTAATAGTTATAAAAAGATATTGTAAAACTCAATTTATAATTGGTAGCTACACAATAATAATAATAATAATGTCCTCCAGACCGCATTTCGGCCACGGTGGCCTGCCTTAACGGAGGCTAGCCAACGGCGCAGGACAGGATTATAGTGCCCAAGTGTATGCGCAAGCATAGGTGCACTCTCTATCCCCTCACTCTCATAATCCGATGGGACGGTAAACCGACACGACCGGAGAGAGATCAGGCGCAGGACTAACGGCTTTACGTGCTTTACGAGGCACGGAGGTGAGACACCGCCAACTTCCTGACTCCGGGCTACTGAGAATTTCTTGTCAGAAAAACTCAATAATTGATCTTTTGGCCCGACCCGGGATTCGAAACCAGGGCCTCATGATCAGTAGTCGCACTACTACAACCACTAGATCAACAAGGCAGAGGAGAGTATAATTGGTAGCTACACAATAGGTTGTATGTATTGCATTACTTTTAACTGCTTAGTACTTAATGTTTAATTATAAATACCATTTAGTTATTTTTTTAATCTTTAAACATATTGTGGTTGCAAGCTTTTATGTATTAGATATCTGTGGAAACTTCATGGGTTTTAGGATTACTTTTATATGTTTTTATAATGTTTTTTTTATTGTAATGTATGTTTCCCTTAAAAAGCAAATAAATAAATAAAATTCATCAAGATCTTTCATAACGGACTAAGAATTTATCATAAAACCATACTCGCATTCCTTCGTTATCATTTGTATGTGGAAAATAAATTTTAATAAGATGAACGTACCCTCAGTAAGCGCAAGACTCACAGGAGTATCTCCCTCTGAATTCTTCAGATTCAAATTCGGCACCAGACTGACGTTGCTTCTATCCGCAGCTGGCAAGTCACCTTTTTCCACAAGCTTTTTGTGTTCGATGATGGCTAGTACAGCACCTTCATGGTTGTTTAGGACGGCTAAATGTAGAGGGGTTTGTCTGTAATAACATGCTTCTTTTACACATTTTGGAGTAACAGTCGATCATATTACGTATATAGTTAATTATCATTTCTATTTTGTTTTCTATTCTATATTTCTACAGCTACGACAAATCTATATTGTCAAGGCATTAAGTTTGCCCTTTGTATTCTTTTGTTTTACGGAATACAATGCAAAGAATAAATAAAATTAAAGAATTAAAAAAAATATTATTTTATTGAATGAATAACGTTAATGATAATGAAGACAGAATTAATTTTTTTCATTCTAATAACACAACTTATCAAAAGTCTACTGCTGAGACATAGGTCTACGCCATATAATATGTTTTCATAAAACTGAAGTTATTAGCGAAAAACCAACCACCTGGTGATAAGTGGCTTTTGAACCGACAACCAACCTTAAGCAAAAACACTATAGATGCATTGTCAACACTGAGGACAAAGATGGTTTTCCTCTAGGCTCTAGGCTCTCCGCCATAACCATGAATAGAACTATTAACTTATGACCACAGATTAATAACTAACTCACCGATAGACGGTGTCCTCATGCTCGCCGTACGCAGTCTGCACGTTGTGCCGAGCGCCGTGCTCCAGGAGAGCGGCTGTTAGTCGTGTGAGGCCATTAGCACAAGCTGCATGAAGTGGCGTAAGCCCCGCCTCATTGCTATGATTTAGATCTCCATTCAAGTGTGACACTAAAAATACTGCGGAATCCTAGATTTAAAAAAAAGCTTATCACTAGCGGGAATATACCGTTGAACTTATTAATGAGTAATAAATAACCATGAACGAAGCTGTATAGTGGCGGAGTGTGAAAATCCATTCCGCACTTTCACCCCGTTTCTTCATCTCATTCATCATTTTCATATTTATATATATATATATATATATATATAGTTCATCTCTCCACTTCATCTCGTCTATGAGGAGGCCTGTATTCAATAATGGATTTTGATAGGCTGTCATGATTGAAAATAAATGATGATGATCTGTAGGTATTTTCGATTAAGTTCTTTCACGAGTACAGCTACTTATACGTAAATATTGGATCATGGTCTAATCGACGAAAGGCATATTATTCCTCGTTATGCAAATAAGGTTTATGTTACATAACGAATTTTACTGTTAATTTACAACGTACTAGGCCACAGATTAATGTTGTTGTTCACAGATTAATAATGAATGCTAATACGTAAGCTACGCGGTGAAGTAAGCCTTACTGCCTGCCTATCTTGAGAAGTGGTACGTGATAGAGCCACGTTGCAGCTGTATTACGGTTGTAGCACGACCGGGGAAGGACCACGCTCTCAAAGAATACCAGCGTAAAATAGCAGCTTAATACTGCTTACTTCGTATGGTGAGTGTAGAGATCCGGAGACCCTTTTTTACTGGAAACGAGGCATTACATCTTAGTCCTCAGAGGTGACAACGCATCTGCGTTTTGATTCTTAATCGAGGATAAATGTAGATGTCCAAGAGCCACAGCATCAACTTACCATCAGGTGGACTGTGTGCTCGTTTGTCACCCTTATCCTACAAAAAAGTAAAAAAATATTTCAAGGATATTTTAAGTCCACCAATACGCATTTAGGCATAGTGAATTTTTACCAACTATAAAACCCTCCTTGAAAATAAAGATGGCCTGTGCCTTGCTGCGCAGCGGATCCTACGTATGTAGAATGTGATTTCTCTGCTATTTTTAATTGCAATTTATTTGGCAAGTACTTTTCTCCTTTTTAACGATTCTTTAAATTCAGATTTTTTACAAAATACTTCCTGACCTTTAAAGGTTTTTATACAAACATTGAGTTTCATAGTATACTATTTTTGTTTAATAAACAGCAAAGAAGCTGTTATTACTAACCTCAAACCATCCTTGAATTAATATATGCAGTAGGCTATCTCCAGAGACAGAATATAATGGATTAGGTTGACACCCTTTTTCCAGTAGTTTCGCAGCAAAGCCTCTTTCTATGATGGTCTCTGTTTTGCCTTCCACTGGATCTTCGGTAAAGGCGTTTTTGTTGGTCACCGGCGTATCGAAGGGATTGGATCCGTTCATAACTAAAGTCTCACTGGAGGAGATCGAAGCACGTCTGTCGTCAACGAGAGCATAGTACAAAGGCGGATGTTCGTCTGATAGAGTACGTAAATTAGTGTCCAAGTTGGCCTGCTTGAGTAAGAGATCAAAAACTCTTTGATTTCTTGATATAACTGCTTGATGAAGAGGAGTGCTAAAATAAAAGAAAAAAGTAAGTTAAGTTTCAACAAGAAATAAGATTTAAAAAAAAGCCATACGATAGTTTTGTAATTGTTGTTAATATTAAAGTCCTCGAGATCGAATTTCGGTCACGGCGACCAGTCTCAACGGGAACTGGCCATTTGCGCAGGACAGGATTACGAGTATAGCGCACGAATATGTGCACAAACACAGGTGCGTTCTTTATTATCTTCACAGCCCTATGAGAGGGCAATCCAACACGACCGGAATGAAATCATGCGCAGGACCAACGACTTATAATGATTTCAGAGGCACGTGGATGAAACAAAAAAGTTTTGACAGAAAACCCCAATAACTGATTTTAGACCACCTAATCAGCAGTAGCGTGTACACCAATAAAACCACGAGGCAGTCTATTAAATTAATACGGTAATAACGAAGTAATATAAAATATAATATTTGTTAATGCCTAACCATTTTTTTCATTTAGTCAGGTGCACCGGTTAAATAAAAAAGTATAAATCACAGCTCGGCCTCAGCCCAGCTAGGGCAGTGAGCATGTTGCGCGGGCGCAATGTCATTATCGATAACAACAAATGAATCATCGAAGGCAGGTACACGGCGGCGATGCGATATACAAAGGATGGTGCGACATTGCTATGTTAAGAGTCATTTCAATTTCAAACGTTTCGCAAAAGAACTGGGAAGATTATGTGAATAAGAAAAACTCTAAAAGGGAGATTTGAAGAAATTTCATCTGGCAGAAGATATCGTAATTCATCTGGATGACGATGACTCTGATGATTCTGATGTAGAATTTTAATGTAAATAGTTTAAGATTTAATTTCAGATATAAGTTATTATCTTTATATTTATATTTATTTATAGTTTTTTTAATACGTAGATACCTAATTAATAGTTTATTTTAAAATCATTATTATTCTTATTTTAATAAATACGTTGTTTTATCTAATTTTTTTTTCATTTTTATCACTAACCCAGATAATTGCAAAGCTAAATACATTATCAATAATAACGCTTAACGACAACAATAATGCGCATCACTTTGCTCGTCCCAAGGCCCGTGAGTGGGTGAGAGAGCGAAATACTCCGATGATTTATGACCCAAACTGCACGGACAAAATAATTCTACTATAGGAGAGCTTTCTAGAAAATTCTATACTAGAACTTTCTACACCTAGTCAATTGGGACCGGTATGTACTCGAAAATTCTAGATGTTTCAGTAGAAGAGACCCTATGTAAGGCCGGTTGGAGGCAGACCGACAGAAGGCACAGGCCCGCAGACAGGAATAACAGGTCCGTCGGTTGCAAGAGCAGCTGCAGTGTGGACAGGAGGAACAGGCCTGCCGACAGGAAGAACAGACCGGTCGTTTGGAAGAGTAGCTCAAACGCGATAAGGGACAGCAGATACTCCTCATGAAGGACCTTCGCGCTACCTTCGGGAAAGAGATAAGGGAGTTTAAGGATAGGGTTGCTCAACATGACAACCGCCTGTCGGAAGCTGAAATCCGAATCGACCAAATGAACAATCGGGTTGAAAACGTGAGGCTAACGTGAAGAAAACGCTGGACGAACTCAATCTTTAGGACGGAATTAAAGCTCCCGTAGTAGCTACAACTTTTGATCGCGCCGCCGTTCGACGGGACTTCTTCCTGGTCGACCTATAAAACCCAGTCCAAGGCTGTCATAAAGGCGAACGGCTGGAATAAAAGTCAGGCCATGACTGCTCTCACACTAGGCCTCGCGACTAGGTCTTAACTGTTCTGGAAGCTCTCGGTAAGGAAGTGATTTACGAGCAGCTCCTTGAGGAATTGGACTCGAGACATGACGACGCTCATATAGAACACGTCTTTCGTGCGCAGCTTAAAGATCGCGTACAACGCAGCAACGAAAACCTGCAGCAGTACGCCCTTGAGGTGGAGAAGCTGGTTCGAAAAGCATACCGGTCTGTACCTGCCCTCATTGAAGGGAACCTGGTGCAGACATTCATCGACGGCATCCGCGACTTTAAAGTCAGAGCTGCTGTGAGGCTCGGGCTCGGGCACCACGAGACGCTTAAGGGCCAATACACTGGAGGTGGAAGCCGAGCGGCAGGATCATCATTCTCATCGCGTCAGGGAGGTTGCAGCAGCTACTGTTCACGACCGCAATAAAGAATACAGCCCTAGGTGCTACGGCTGTGGGGAAAGGGGCTATTTTCGATCCAACTGCCCTAAGCGAACTGTAGAAAGGGAAGGTAATCGATCTCAAGAGAAAAGTGCGGCTAACAGCACCGCCCAGTAGCGGCAGAATCGTCGTTCCCATCGCGTTAGAGAGGTTGCAGCAACTACAGTTCGCGACCGCAATAAAAGATACACACTAGCTTTCGCAAACCTTGCAAGAGAATTACGGCTGTCAGCAGACCTGATCACTGGAATACCACCTGGTGTCCCACGCAGTATAACCGATTATGCAAAAGACTTGCGGAACAAAATGAATGACATTTATGAGCACGTCAGACAATTGGGCCTGCAAATGTCTGAAAATATGAAAACCCGGTATGACCGCTAAATGAACAACAAAGGGTTCGACAAAGGTTCACTAGTTTGGTTGTACAATCCAGTCCGCAGCAAGCTAAGCATCAAGCTAAATGGGATGAACCGTGCCGGATTGTAACAAGGATTAATGACGTAACCTACCGGATACAGAAAGGTTTAAGAGGTACTCCTAAGATCATCCATGTTGATCGACTGGCGCGTTATTATGGGGCCGATAATGCTCGGGACGAACATGTCTTAGGAGGAGGCAGTGTTGCGCGCAATAATTAATGCCAGGTATATGGCGAGTTACCACTAGCGCCACCTAGTATACAGTAGCAGAACAAGAAGAGCTTTCTAGAAAACTTCATACTAGAACTTTTTACACCTAGTTAGTTGGGACCGGTATGTACTCGAACATTCTAGAAGTTTCAGTAGAAGAAGCCCTATCTAAGGCCGATAAGGACCGCGGCCGAGTCAGTATTGAACTGACGATATAAACGAATACTTAGAAGCGATACAACTGCGAATTGTGTTCTATTATTAGCGTGTTTTAAATTGTTATTGGTGTTCGGTAATTAAAGTGTCAATTTCGGTAATTGGATAGGCAGTTTTTATTATCACGAAACCCTTCTGTGTAGTACCTAACATTATGTTACGATTGTGTGAGTAGTTGACGCCGTCATAATAGTAGTGTACACCTAAAACTTTTTTTATTACTATTGACTAATTCAAGTCGGCCCATGTAACCTTTAGTTTAAGGTGTCGTACAATAAAGATTATATAAATAAACGAGATCTAATATGCATCTATGCATCTATACATAAATAAATCTGTAGAAAAGTAGTGTCTGTAATTCTAACATTTTCTGGAAAAAAACAAGTCCAGGGGACTAAATAAAGGACACTGAAGCCAAATTAGTGATTTTTAGAATTTTTTCTGTCTGTCTGTCTTCCTCGCCGTGTATTCAAGATTCACGCAAAAACTATTGAACAGATGTCCATGAAAATGTGTGTAGGTAGTTTGGTACCCGAGGTTACTTACAGGCTACTTTTTATCCTACGGAACTTAAAGAAATTGAGTAAAATATTTTCCTTCCTTTAGACATTAATTTCTATTTTAAACAATTACATCAATCGTTTATAATAAATATAAATAAAATATTTATAAATAAAGCCCACAATTAGTTTTAACCGTTGCGTAATAAATTGAACTACTCTGTCGATTATCTACGATATTATTGTTGTATTTACTTTTTCAAGACAGTGCCATCAAAATTTTCATCAGACATTTTCCCTCCAGTTACTAATAAATGAAATAATATAAACAACTTACATTTATATAGCTATTTAATTAAATTCATAATTTATTTTAAAATTCTAATGTACATTTTTTACTTTTGTTATTTCATTTAGTACCAGACATAAATAAATTTTATAGTAAGTAATTATTACTTAAATAGAAAACAGTGACGAAATCATAAAATAAAGGATGTTTCTAAGTCATTATTAAAGTTTTAGTAGGTATTAGTTTTTATATCTATAAATAAACAGATAAATTGCAATTGGTACAAAACTCTTATTATCCTTATAGTTTAAATAAAAAGATTTTTATATATGTACTGGTCAGATCTTAGAATTTATAATATCATAAATTAGTCGGTTATTGAAACTGAAATGGCGGTATTTCATAAAATTTAAGTGTTTATTGACTATACCATGATATAGCTTGACCAAATCAATGAATAGAGAATGATTAGCGATATTAACAACTTGACACGACATTGCTATTTCTAGATGTTATTGTTATATCGTAAAATAATTTCATTACACACCGCTAGGAACGCTGATTGTGTATATTATCTGATAAAAGCAGAATTTTTAATAGATCCTACATTACTTTATTGTTTATTATTTGTATTTTGTTGTGCGATAGAGTCACTCCAGTCGCACCTCAACTTATTGTGTGTGAGTACTAGAGGGTACAGTTTTGGTTGTCATATTTTCGATTTAATAAAAGCGCCATCTACTAACTGCTATATAAACTAATAACTGGTATAACTGGTCAAATTAAACCTTCCGCGTAAATCTTCCGCGTACGAACTCTGTGAAATAGTTTACCACCGGCAATTTTTTCGGACCGATACGACCTAGGGACCTTCAAGAAAAGAGCTTTCCTAACTTTTTAAAAGACCGGCAACGGACTTGCGATTCCCCTGTTGTTGCAGTTGTTCATGGGCGGCAGTAGTCACTTAACATCAGGTGAACCGCAAGCTCGTTTGCCCCCCTTCCTATAAAAAAACGCAGCTGCGTTGTCACCCCTGAGGACTAATATGAAAAGCCTCGTTTCCAGTAAAAAAGGGTCTCCGGATCTCTACACTCACCATACGATACACAGCAGTATTCAGCTGCTATTTTACGCTGGTAATCTGTGAGACCGTGATCTTTGCCGTTCATTAATTGTATTACCTCCACAGACTGCCAAATAAGTTGGATGTTTGCCATAGTTGCCCCGCTTGGCACACGAGTTGCCAACTGCATTTTTTATTATTTTAAGCTATTATAAGGAAGACGCTGCTGCCCATTTTATGTAGATTTCTACTCCTGTTCATGAATTTGGTTCTTCCTACACGTTCACCGTGAATAGAACTACATTTATGAAATTTTGAAGTCTACTCAAACGTAAAATAATACTGGCATGTTGTGCTAATCAATGTTCAATGAGACCAATATTAATAAAGACCACGAAATTAAACCTCATTTCATCAAAACTTTATCAACTTTAATAATGCATATTATATAAATAACGCATTTCCGATTCCAGGACAATTTTCCCCTCATAAAGACACATCGGAAGACGTGTCCGATATAAAAAAGTTGTTGCTTGACGTATGACATTTATGCAATTCTGATAAACTAACTTATGTGTTCCTGTAGCTTATAATATTACCAATATAGACACAGATACCGATGTCTCTCTCCAAGTGATCCAGTTTTGCTAATTTTTGTACGAAATAGTATTATCGATGTTTCTAGCATTCAACCCCACGCGAGCGGAGCCGCGGGTAAAAACTAACAGTATATTTATATACTACTCGAAATTCACCTAAATTGAAACGAAAATCGCAGACTGAAATGTTGTGACATTTACATTTAAGAGATTAGAGTGCTTTTGAACAAAATGTACAAGTTTATAAACCGTAACTGGAAACGGTGAGTCTCCCACGCGGGCGTTGTTTACGTCGCCATGTGGGTGACTAATAGTGAGGAAGCAATAATAATATGATATTATTATCCTTATACAATTGCCTATACATTTAATAATGGTCTCTATTAATGAGTTTTTTTCCTCGTATCTCAGACACTGCTCTACAATAATACCGGTATAGCAATTATTAAAAATGACTAATTCATTAATTTCTACTCCATGTTTCGGATGCAATAAAATTTTATTTGCGTTTTCTATAGTAAAATAAAGAGAAGCGATACCGTACTGAACTAATAGCGTATTAGGTATGTAGTACTTATACAAGAAATAGACAAATCTAGAAATATTTTTATAAAATTGCATTTATAGTAATTGTAATATTTGGAGTGTAGTGCGCGAACTACTTTCGAAAGCAAAGGATTTTACTTTACTACAATATTATTTCATGTGTATATTCAATTATATATATATATATATATAGAAAAGTACTTATATTTAAAATAAAAATGAAAAAATAAATTTATTGGTAGTCATTTATAATGATAAAATAAGTAGGTAGATAAAGTTATAGCCTCGTTTTACTGCTCAGGACAAGGAAATGTATGCCGTTCAGTCCAATGCGTGTTGAGGAACTTCACGTCTTCGAATTTTTTATTTTCTCTTATTTCTCAGACATGTAGAATTCCACACGATGTTTTCTTTCACCGCTGAACACGTGGTAAATCAGCACTTCTTTCAATTTCAATTAATAATTTAATTGTTGGAGGATAGACCCGGGTTGCTCGCGTACTGTGAAATTTACAGCGAGTGCTTAGCCCCTGAGCTACCACGGCTCGAAAAAAAAACTAAAGTATTCTCTAATTATATCGTCTCTCTTACAATTCAAATTAGAACACAACAATAAGCGTACTGTCGTGTAGCGATAGAAATGGGCTAGATAGTAGTACACAAAAATAAGCGTGCTGCCGAGTAGCGATAGAAATGGACTAGAGAGTAGTTAAGAGAGATAGATATTACTACCTAATGTTTTATCGATTATTGGTCAATTATTCGTTTTGATTAACTACATATATAATTAGAATAAAAATGAATTATTACATATTGTATGACAATCTCATTGGTAAGAACCTGATATAAGGCAAGCTGAATACACGTTTCTTGAAATTCCTGGGAGGTAATCATCTCAGTGAACCGCAACCACATACTCATCTCGTTTGTTAAATACCTTAGAGCCTTAGACGGTTCTCACGAAACCGACGAGACGATGTATTGAAATATGAAGATACAGATTTTATTGGTTACCTTAATAACTAGATGCCGTAATATTAAAATTACAATGATGTTAAGTCTACAGAGTATGATTAAAAAGATGACTGTGTCCTGTATCCACGGTCGGACTTAATACGTTAGTTTTGCGTATCGCATTCTTTGTTTAATTTCATAATGAATAGTAGATTTAGTTTTCAACAAAATTATTTCTGTATTTTTTTAAACAAAAAGCGAACTTACGATAATCTGATACGACTAAAAATGATTGTAGATTCATTTTAATTTGATTAAAATTCCAAGTGTTATGAGTTATGAGGTAATATTTTCGTTTTAAAATGTTAATTAAATTGTTACTACTAAGTTTATATAATTACTGTTCTCATGTAAGAGACGACGTCTTCTTGAGAAATAAAGATCTTTAAATCGAATTGTACTTACAATCCTTTTCTGTTTTGACGATTGATGTCGGTGCCCTTTAGCACGACCGTCTCTGCTATCTCAACCATCTGTTCCATAGTCTCGGTGTCGCAGGAGCTAGACGTGAGTGCCGCAATGAGATGCAGCACAGTGTCGCCTTCCTCTCTATAAAAAACAATAGATAGATATACAGGGTGTTAGTGTAAACACCGTTATCCTTGAAACCAGTGGTTTGGTTTCGCTTATAGAACGTAAATTCAATGAAAAATAACAACATTTTTTTTTTAGTAAAATTTCAATTTTCCTTAATTCCTCAATTTTTGCCTGTCCTAAGCCAGGATGAAAGTATGAAGGAAAAGTTACATCACAGGTTATGTGTACCTATTGTGTTTTTATTGGAATGTTGTGTAGGTAGCTAGGGCGGGCGGTGATCTTTACAGTGATTTCGTCACTCGGGCGCATAGGGTCTCCATGAATTTACGGACGGTGTCGGACAGCTTTTAAATTTTATGAAAGAAAATAGCGTTTCTTTTTTTTTAAATTCGGATATGTTTATATTGAAGCCCTACCTATGGTTTTTAGTATTACCGTGGTTTTAGTGACAACGGTGTTTACACTTACACCTTGTATAAATGTTTACTTCTTTAGAATTAGACGTGTTTAAAATGAGTTTATTTTGATTAGCTAAAATTAATATCAAAAAAATATCTCGATGATCATCCGACAAAACTGTTGTACAACTATTTTACTTGCGTTTTATTAGAGCTTGATTTACAGATACACTGTTGTTTGCCGTTTGACTAAGCCACTCATATAGCACTAGCAGTGAAACGCTTTTGTGTTTCACAACTTGGTTGCTCCCTTGTTCTTTTGGTATGAAACTGCTTACTTCATACGCACTGAAGTAGTTGATATTAGGGATAGTAGGTGATATTAGCTATATAGTTTGTAGGTTTCCCGTAACAAATATGAGCTTTTATATATTGTTAATATCTACTTAGAATCTTTACAAATATGTGAATGAGCTCTATTACTCAACAGAATAAATAAATTATTTGTGTCTGTACATTACATACATTTATACAGAAGGTTAATAAAAAAACTGAAGTTTAAAAAACAATGTTATATCGGTCTGCTATTTCAAATGCAGTAGATCTGTAATGTACAGAGCAAGACATAAAAAAGTTAGACCTACAACAATACGTTTTGAACATTATTTGCATCTGCGCACGCTTCAAATGCGGCGTCTCATGCCATCGCTTTTTGAACGGGACTTTTACCGCAAGATGTTGTCTTAAAGCAATAAGTTATTTAGTTTTTAGTTTTGAGCTCGAAACTCCAAAATTTCGATGCGGTGTCTCTTGACATCGCTCTTTGAACTTGACGTTCTTGCCTTACGCATTTAAAGATGTGTCGATCTTAGTAGGAAAGTTTTTGGGTTCTTCTGCGAAGGGTCTTTCAAAACTTAGCTACGACCGCATGGACAGTATTCACGAGTTTTTCTCCTCATTTAGTAATTCAAACTGAAAGTTTTCGGTTTTTTTTTTGTTTAGAACACAGAACGTGTTTTAACACTAGTTAAAAAAAGTAAAGTTACAGCATTCACCACCGAGCACGTGGTAAATCAGCACTTAAAATTACAATTAATAATTTCATTGGTGCGGGATCGAACCCGGGTTACTCGCGTACTTTGATATTTACAGCGAGCGTTAACCATCTGAGCTACCACGGCTACACTAGCATTATTTGAAAATTATTTAGTGTTTGTTATCTTAATTTTCTAGAAAAATAAGCCAACTACAAGGATTCCGAAATCATGCATTAAAAAGATGATATATGTAGCAAGAAATACGTTTTTTTTTTTTCAAAATTATAAAACAAATCTTATATACCGGTAAACTTATGAAAACTTTAGCTTTAACTTTAATCTAACCAACACCATTTTCAGTTTCATCGAAATTAACCTATAAATAATTTAAAGGCAAATCTGTAAACTTGTACGGTTTAAAGTTAACACCATTACAGTTAAAACCGGCGGTATGTGATCTCTTTAATAGTTTTATAGAAAGGATTCCTGTTATTACATCTCGCATATACTACAGTTGCAATTTTTCATATTAGATTTTACTTTTTTTAAAACAATAATTTCTATATCTTATACCTTTAAACGAGCAATTCTTGTATATATATATATAATATCGGAATCTCGGAAAAGGCTCCAACGATTTTCATAATATTTTGTGTCCAGGGAGTTTCGGGGGCAATAAATCGATCTAGCTAGGATTTATTTTTAAAAAATGTCTTTTTGTCCGTGTTTTCAGGCAATGAAAAAACTGCTACAATATAAGAAGGTAAATTTTGACACTGTGTTAATGATCGTAATAGCTCAAGTGGATATCGAGCGGTCGCAAAATCGTAATGCCTTGGTGCGCGTCCCGCCTTCGGTCCAATTTTTTCCCTTTTTTTTCAACTTATATCTTTTGTGAGAAAATCTATTATTTCGAGCCCTTTTTTAAATATTTTCTAATAAATACGAAAATTTTAATTAAACTAATTGCACTCATGATTTTTTATTCCAATAACTAGTTCAGTTTTTTCTATTATGTCAATAAGATCAAAAATATTATTCATCAGTATGTAATTTGTATTTAAATGTAATTTAAAAAAAAACCGAGCTAAGCTCGGTCATCCGGGTACTCTCTTATAATGTATCACATTACCTGGTTTTCATTTTTAATATTACGTATGAAACTCACCGCGTTATTTAACACATCATACAATAGCTGGTGCGAGCATTAAAATGCTTTTAAATCTAGAGCTTCTAACAGTAGTTGAATATTTTTGTTATAATTGTGCGGAGTGTGTTAATTAAGTATTTAGTAGCCTCATTTACATTTCCGTGATCTTACATATGGTTTTAAAGCTATCTATATCCATTTTATGTTCTTTAGATACTGTATCTACCGTGTGGTGGCGGTATAAGAATATCCACAACCGAAATCATACCGAGAGTGTCGTAACAGGCGACAAAGGGGAAACTATAACGAAACTATAACAGGAGATGGGTACGAGCACTTTCTTGATTACAGCTGAAAATAATTCAAAAACTTCAGTTGCCAACCCGTGTGCTAAGCGTGGCAACTATGGCAAAATATCCCATATAAGGCAATCTATTCTGAGCAGTGGGCTCTTGATAAATTTTAATGAACGAATTACTGAAAGAATTAATTAATTGAAGATAATTTATACATCTTACAGTTGAAAGTATTTACAATTTTTGATTTTACATAATTTTTTTTTAATATAAAACAATGTTATCGTGATCTGTTAAAGTAACTTGTAAAACAACAGGTCGTGCTAATAATCTAGTCTACAACATAACCTGGTCTAAACAAGTTTTGTCATGAGTTGGTGAAATTTCACGAAACAGAAAAAGTTTATTCAACCTATCAAAATTATAACTATACAAACATAGCTGCTTGAAAGTCTAAGCTTTTCTTATTTCTGCCTTCATATTATTTAAATACCCAACCCAATCCATTATTGACAAGATAATTTTAATTAATTTAGTGCGTTGTATATCTCTTATGTTAAGTATCTCAAATAACGAAAATTAATTGTTGGTTATACAAAATATCCCCATTTTACAAGTAGTAGAAAAATTCGATACAATAAAACCATTGAATAAACCCCATAATCAACATTCGACAAAACTTAATTTTCGTGGTTGGAAACGAACAGCCACCTGGCCATGAGTATTTCTAAGTTATCGAATTCTTATCGCTATAGAGTGACTTTGTATTTGAAAACATTGTTCCATTTACGTTCGCCAGGGGCACTATTCATATTCCATACAATTTTAGTCGATGACTATACGAAAATCCAAAACGTTAGGCATCAAAAAGTATTGCCCATATATTTTTGCGCCTGCCTTACTATTGCTAACATTATCTTTACTCTTTATTAAACATGATAATAAAAAAATTCCGATTTTTACAAGACTGGTCAGTTTTTTTGATGTTGAAAACACTTGTGCGAAATATGTATTTTTGATGGTTTATTTTCCAGCAAGTTGCCGATTAATGTTAAATTAAGAGCATTTACTAACTTAGTTGTGAGACTTGGGTCGGCTCCATTGTCCACAAGAAACCTGGCAGAGAAGGCATCCCTTGAATCGACAGCTCTATGCAGCAGCGTGCGTCCGCGCGGTCCTCGTGCGTCGGGGTCGGCGCAATGCTGCAGTAGAGTGGTCGCTATTGAAGCGCTTCGCCCGCGCAGAGCCAACTCGAGAGGCAGCTCGCCACGGGGTGACATCGCATTCACGATGTCCGTAAGCTGTAACAAAGTAAATATAACTTAACACTTATTAATTAAAACTGCTTTTACATGTCGAACGATGACAAACGAGCACACAGTCCACCTGATGGTAAATGGTTGCTGTGGCCCATAGACATCTACATCTATCCTCGATTACGAATCAAAATGCAGATGCGTTGTTATCCGTGAGGACTAAGGTAATTTCTTAGTTTTTGATTCCCGAAGTTTCGTGTGTTTTCCAGCACCCATGGTCACGGGGAACTGAGGTGACTGACGTCCTGATGGCAGTGTACACGGAGTACCTTCAGCTTTTTAATTATTATTTATGGTCCGATCTACGCAGAATGAACCTACTGTGTCTTGAAGTCAAATTAATGAAAATAAAACATAACGAAACCTGTGTGTCCGAGAGATAAAAATAATATTTCGGCGGCATGTGAAGTACACCAATGGTGACAACACGTATGAAACCTTTTTTGTTTAAAGTTGATGGAAGTTGTCCATAGGATTCAGTAGTCACGTACCATTGGATGGGCTGTTAGGTACTTTGTAAGCCTAATATCATATTCATTCATTCATTTATTACAGCGCTTCATAAGTCTATTGCTGAACATAGGCCTCCGTGAATTCCCCACTTCCTTCTGCATTCTTTCACCAGGTCGTCACTCAATCTAGTGGATGGCTAATACTATATGAAAATCTAAAATAATAGTAATAATAGCGGTTGATATCCCAATTTTCATACACAAATCAATCATGCAATTTTTTTTATAAGTGTCTCAATAAGGTTAACAAATATATTCCAAACTAGCGACCAGCCTGGCCTTCACCTGTATAGCATCTATTAATGTGGCGTTATTATGATTTATGATAGTCAAAGACCGTTGTTTTATCAATTATTTGTATTTGTTTTTTTTTTTTAATTAAATTGAATTTTTTCAGATAAAATAGAGCCCAGCTCCCTCCTGGAATTATTCTCTGTTCGTAAAATTTCATCACCATCGGTTGAACCATTCTGAACATTAGCCCGGGCAGACAAACAGACAGATATTCCGACAGAAGAACATTTTTAAAAATTTCAAACAATCCCCTGATCTTAAGGCGACACCGCGAAAAAATGCACTTCCTTTCAACGAATAGTATAATAGGACTACTACACCCCTAACGAAAGTGGAATTTTGATATAGGTAAATTCAATCTTCAATTTGAAATTGGCTTGTTCAAAAACACAATTGTATAATTTTGATTCGATCATAATTATTTGCGAAAACACCTCTAAAAAATCACTATAGTTGAAATTACAACGAAATTACTTAATCTATATGCTTGGGAATTACTCAAATATATTCATAACATTAATATTCGTAATTTACTTTTATTATTATTTATTGTAATTTTTATTCTCATTATTTCTAATTTACTTATTATTTTGATTTCTTAAATCAATAATTTTTTTTAAATATTTTAAGATTCTGACAATTCCTAAGCGGTCTTAATCGTAGCGGGCGTTACGCAATTTTAGACCTTATGACGGCGTTTTTTAAGTTTTTATAGAAATTATGTATATTTGTGTTTTTACTCCGAACAGTATAACGATAGCCCGGAGCCATTTTTTCGATGTGTCTTCTTATTAGAAGCCAGTTACCTATTTCAATATTTATCACAGACTGTTTATACATAACAAGGTAAGGTAGGGGTTTTGTTAAAATTTAAATGAAAAAATCAATTGACTGTGACTTAATAATAATAAATACACTTGTATAGAAATTAAATAAACAACGGCCAAGTCGGTACGGGTTATACACAAAACACTGTTCCATAACTATAGACGTAACTATAACAGTATTACCAGTTACTCGACTCGACTTCATTCTTGGGGCGATGTATATACGCTTTTACAACAAACAAACCCAGAAAATATATAAAATTTGACGTGCACAAACTTCAAAAACTTTATTAAACTAAGTTTGTATAAAAAGCGTAATTATGATATTAAGGAATTTATGGATGATAATAACCTCTGGGACGGGTGATCGCTACTAAGCTATTTCTAATTTTTTGTAATGTTAATTGCAACATACGTCATTATAAGCTAATTATTAAAAAAGTCCCGCTGGGTTTCTTGCTGGTTCTTCCCAGGACAGAGGTTTTTTTTCCGAACCAGTGGTAAATTCAAAAAAGTGACTTTCAATAAGTATTGTTTATAATCTATATTGAATAAAAAAGTTTTGTTTCTGTTTCATTTATGGCTGTATAAAAGCTAGATTGTCTTACGGTTGGAACACAAGAATCTAAGAAGTCATTTTATTACCTCGCACGACTTAAATATTATACTTTTAATCGTGCACAAAACTTATTTAATCTTTGAGTATTAAACCAATACTCAAAGTATTTAATAGATATACTTGAATAATAATTAAAAAACCTCAAGGTGGGTCTACGGTAGAAGAGTCGTGCACGACCTGAGCATAATATGCTGAGCCGCTCTACTAGCCGCGTACAACGAGCGTATATCATGCAAATCGATACATGAGATGCAAATTGGAGCGGAGCATAGTCTAGCACGAACCAAACGCTCGAAGCGCGCTCGTTCGAGGTTTGTAAAACGGTCCACACTACAGGAATTCGTGCTCGGCTCATGCTCCGCTCGTGTTCGGCTTATCTAGCGTAGACCCACCTTTACATCACACCTGAGTAGCGAGCGAAGAAACTGTCTCGCCGCGGAAATAATCATGTGAATGGAATAATAGAAAAGTATAACAAACAATTCATCGGTCGTTGCCGATGTGCGCAACAATTAGCCGGCTTCTAGCCGAATCGGATTACAATGCAATTGAGTCGCCGCTAAGAATGCAAGACATGCGCCACCTGTCGATGTCCGAACGCGCTGATGAATTACAATCATTGTTTACTTTCACGATTACTCAATACATTTGTGTCATATCTGTGACGAATGTTTGATTAATATTAAACAGTATTTCATCTTTATCAGATCCCACGTGCGACAGTGGAAAAGAAAGAGAAAGACAAAAACACTTCATTTTGGCGCAGATCATTGACAAAAACAATATACAAAAATTTCATAACAAATATACCAAATTTTAATAAATTTGATTTTGAAGGCATGTCAAGAAAGGACATTACTAACATGAGTTGTGGCGATAACACAAAGGTTATTTTTGTTACATTATACTCCTGTTTAATCTATGGTACACTCACAGTAATTAAGTTTCAAAAAATACCAGTAATACAAAAACCAAATCCCAACCAAAACAATAATGAAAACTACATTTCTTTCGATACATTATTTGAAATTATTTTGTTAAAACTGACATTTTAAAAATGTTTACTGACCTTTGACATTGAATTATTTTCATCGTGAACCTACACTCGCTTTAACATCCAAACTGATTGCGGACCCTTAATGCGCAAACGTAACATTCATCTAGGAAACTATGTACTCCGCCCAGAAGAAGTGAAATTGCTCACGGCTAAGCAACTCCTTCTATTCATTGAAGACATAGGGTTTAGCCGTGAACTATAACGAATACTGGTCTCTTTCCCTAGACCTGCATAGCTGCTCGCACATAATAAAAAAATACAGTAGCTCATTATATATATATATAATGTTCCACTGCTGACCACAGGGCAGTCAAGATTACGAGTTTATGAGGCAGTTAGTTTACTAGCCGTGCAAGTAAGCAAATTTTACAAATCTTACTGTCATACAAGTACTTGCATTTATGTTAACCTGCTGACCCTTATTTTAAGTATACTAACAAACTTGGTGTCTCTACTTGTATCTCTATTATAAAAATAAATCGCATTAAGTTAGTCAATCAGATAATTTTGTGTGTGTTAGAATGGGTTCACATGGGGTGGGTAGAAGTTCAAATTTGGATCCGGTAGGCGGATCGCTAATAGTGAATAAATAACAATAAAAAAATAATTACATTGCTCCTCTTATGATTGAAGAATTCTGGATTACTATAAAAATACTATCAAATTAAGGTATTACTATGTTCTCCAGACCGATTTACGGTCACGGCGGCCTGCCTCATCGAAGACTAGATATCGGCGCAGGATAGCATTATAATGCCCATTGCCCAAGTGTATGCGCAAGCACAGGTGCCCTCTCTATTCCTTCACTCTCATAATCCGATGGAGTGGTAAACCGACACGACCGGAGAAAGATCAGGCGCAGGACTAACGGCTTTAGGTGCTTTCTGAGGCACGGGGGTGAGACACTGCCAATTTCCTGACTCCGGTCAGATTGAGAATTTCTTGACGGAAAAACTTAATAATTGATTTTTGACCCGAGCCCAGGACCTCACGATCAGCATTCGCACTACTCCTAGACCAACGAGGCAATCAAATCAAAGTATTATCTTAGTCACAACATACAATCTAACATTTACTCGTGTGTCAAATTCTTTTAGCAATTTAATATTGCTTTATAACGGCAAAAGAATTTTTAAAACTGACCCGCTAGTTTTCGCAAATTATTCTCGATGTATATATTCACACTCTATAATTTTAATGTGCAAGATAAAATGTAAGGCAACGAACTGTAAAGTTTTTAATTAAAAAATACAATGGAACGATATTAATGCGTTTATACGCTAATTTTGCATTCTTGGAATCTTGAATATTATTTTTCTTTGACGATTGAAAACAATAGTATTCATTCACGCCAAAGATTATCGATATTCACTTATGATGCAAAACTCATTGAACCATTTATTCATTACAGCCCATAAAAGTTCACAGCTGCCCTCTCCATAGATTGCGTCATAATGGGGATATTTGCAATAACTACCACGCATGGCAGACGTGTTAGCAATCGCGGTTTTTTTTTTAGTTGTTAATAAGAAGTCGCTGTCCATCTCCTAGTTTGTTTTTCTCTGTCGCTTTTTACAACAGCCACGGAATGATGTGGGCTAGTGGTTTATCTTACGCCGTCGGCAATTGAAAGCCTTTTCATATGAATATCAAATAAGCTTTATAAATCAGCTTTACCCATGTACATTATATTAATTATATCATATATTAATGTTTTTTTGACTGCCTCGTTGGTTTAGCGGTTGCAGTGCGACTGCTGATCATGAGGGTTCAAATCCCGGGTTGGGCCAAAAAATCAATTATTGAGTTTTTCTGTCAAGAAATTCTCAGTAGTTGCCCGGAGTCAGGAAGTTGGCGGTGTCTCACCCCCGTGCCTCGGAAAGCACGTAAATCCGTTGGTCCTGCGCCTGATCTCCCTCCGATCGTGTCGGTTTACCGTCCCATCGGATTATGAGAGTGAGGGAATAGAGAGTGCACCTGTGCTTACGTGTAGACTTGGGCACTATAATCCTGTCCTGCGCCGTTGGATAGCCTCCGTTGAGGCAGGCCGCCGTGGCCGAAATTCGGTCTAGAGGACATTATATTAACGTTATCATATTTAATTATATCAAATAAAATAGTTAAATAAAATGATGTAATTAAATGCAGATAATAACATAGTGATACGGCGTGCACTAACTAGTCGTCCGTCTGTGAGCCTTTTCGATTAATGTGAGGAAAGATTGAATATGTACTTTTAACCTTTCAGTTTTTTTAACTTTGTTCTTATATTGTAATCATAACAGGTCAGAAATTTATATGCCTTCTCTACGTCTAACTACGTAACTAAAAGGAAATGTACATAGTCGTTGTATTCAGAGTCAGAATAAGCCAAAAAAGTATAATTGTACTTAATATGTTTAGTGTAAAAGCCCCTAGGTAGTGTAAGAGTCTGAGCTCTACTCCCTTTTTGAACTACCTAAAAGCTACGTGCGATACAAAGGTAGTTAGTTGTTTGCTTAGCATATATATTATGTTATTCCACCTCTTGTCGTTCACTTATACACATGACTGCAGACTACAACATATTATACTTAATATGTTTAGTGTAAAGGCCCCTAGGTAGTGTAAGAGTCTGAGCTCTACTCCCTTTTTTCAACTACCTAAAAGCTACGTGCGATACAAAGGTAGTTAGTTGTTTGCTTAGCCTATATATTACGTTATTCCACCTTTTGTCGTTCACTTATACACATGACTGCAGACTACAACATATTATACTTAATATGTTTAGTGTAAAGGCCCCTAGGTAGTGTAAGAGTCTGAGCTCTACTCCCTTTTTCAACTACCTAAAAGCTACGTGCGATACAAAGGTAGTTAGTTGTTTGCTTAGCCTATATATTACGTTATTCCACCTTTTGTCGTTCACTTATACACATGACTGCAGACTACAACATATTATACTTAATATGTTTAGTGTAAAGGCCCCTAGGTAGTGTAAGAGTCTGAGCTCTACTCCCTTTTTCAACTACCTAAAAGCTACGTGCGATACAAAGGTAGTTAGTTGTGTGCTTAGCCTATATATTATGTTATTCCACCTCTTGTCGTTCACTTATACACATGACTACAGACTACAACATATTATACTTAATATGTTTAGTGTAAAGGCCCCTAGGTAGTGTAAGAGTCTGAGCTCTACTCCCTTTTTCAACTACCTAAAAGCTACGTGCGATACAAAGGTAGTTAGTTGTTTGCTTAGCCTATATATTACGTTATTCCACCTTTTGTCGTTCACTTATACACATGACTGCAGACTACAACATATTATACTTAATATGTTTAGTGTAAAGGCCCCTAGGTAGTGTAAGAGTCTGAGCTCTACTCCCTTTTTGAACTACCTAAAAGCTACGTGCGATACAAAGGTAGTTAGTTGTTTGCTTAGCCTATATATTATGTTATTCCACCTCTTGTCGTTCACTTATACAAATGACTGCAGACTACAACATATTATACTTAATATGTTTAGTGTAAAGGCCCCTAGGTAGTGTAAGAGTCTGAGCTCTACTCCCTTTTTCAACTACCTAAAAGCTACGTGCGATACAAAGGTAGTTAGTTGTTTGCTTAGCCTATATATTATGTTATTCCACCTCTTGTCGTTCACTTATACACATGACTGCAGACTACTGCAGTTTTTATTCGACTATTGAATGTTGTAACACTATAAAATAGACATAAATTTATTTTTAGTATGGAATATGAAATTAATATCATAATGAACCTCAATAAAGAATCAGTGATGTAGATGTATTCTCGCCAATTAAAGCATCCTACCAGACTCAATTGTGTATGTATGTAACACCTTTGATGCTTCGTTGGTAGTGTAGTATAACCCTTACGATTAGCTTCTACGAAATTCGGCAGCATTGTGCTACTGATGAGATTAATCAGTAACAGGATGACTATTAAACAGAAAAGATGGGATATGACGACACAGCTTTATTTTACACTTTCCATTTTTCGTATTCACGGAAGGGATGGTAGCCGTCGCATTCATTTGGGTACAGTAACATTAAGAATAATCAAGTTTAAAGGTCTAAAAAGTCAAGTGTCCTATATCTCGAAAGTAACAGTGTACAAGTGACTTGTCTTTTTGCTTTGGACCGGTTCCTGCACAATAATGTTTAGCAACTGCATACCTTTCGTCCGCACGGCACAACTGAAATAAATTCAAAGTTATAGAGTAGGCGACTATTTAAAAAAAACTGCATATATATTATAAAATTAACGACCCCCCCCCCCGTTTCGCCTGAGTGTATTAATGTAGAGTCATTTAGATTTAAGACCATCATTAAAAACCATATATTTAACTTTTAGATTTCACAATAAAATTCTCCAAGTTTTTGAAATAAAATATAACATAGATCACTCTCAGCATGTCTCTTTTTTATAGGATAGGGTGACAAACGAGCACACAGTCCACCTGATGGTAAGTGGTTGCTGTGGCCCATAGACATCTACATCTATTCTCTATTACGAATCAAAATGCAGATGCGTTGTCACCCTTGAGGACTAAGATGGAATGCCTCGTTTCCAGTAAAAAGGGTATCTGGTTCTCTACACTTACCATACGAAACACAGCAGCATTAAGCTACTATTTGACGTTGGTATTCTGTGAGAGCGTGGTCCTTCCCCGGCCAAGCCGACCCATTCGTGCTACAAGTATACTACTAATATAACTGCAGCATGGCTCTGCCACATATAGAAGGCTCTCTATTTGTTCAAGTTTCTTTAAAAATAATAATCGGTACAGCCTGCCCGAATATTAGCCCGGGCAGACACACAGACAGACAGACAGACAAAAAATAATAATCGGTACAGCCTGCCGAATATTAGCCCGGGCAGACACACAGACAAAAAATAATAATCGGTACAACCTGCCGAATATTAGCCCGGGCATACACACAGACGGACAGACAAAAAATAATAATCGGTACAGCCTGCCGAATATTAGCCCGGGCATACACACAGACAGACAGACAGACAAAAAATAATAATCGGTACAGCCTGCCCGAATATTAGCCCGGGCAGACACACAGACAGACAGACAGACAAAAAATAATAATCGGTACAGCCTGCCCGAATATTAGCCCGGGCAGACACACAGACAGACAGACAAAAAATAATAATCGGTACAGCCTGCCCGAATATTAGCCCGGGCAGACACACAGACAGACAGACAGACAAAAAATAATAATCGGTACAGCCTGCCGAATATTAGCCCAGGCAGACACACAGACAGACAGACAGACAGACAGACAGACAAAAAATAATAATCGGTACAGCCTGCCGAATATTAGCCCGGGCATACACACAGACGGACAGACAGACAAAAAATAATAATCGGTACAGCCTGCCCGAATATTAGCCCGGGCAGACACACAGACAGACAGACAGACAAAAAATTGGTTATTCATATTTTAATAGCATGCAAATAACTCTCTCAACTCGATAAAAGTCATTCATTTCGATATTACCGACTTAAATTTTATTTATATGTATCGATTTTTTACTAAGTTATGTCATCATGTCAAACTCACGTTTAAAATCGCAATTTATTTGAATATACAAATATTTAATAATTACTGTAAATTAATAATAAAAATTAAAAAGGAATTATTATTATAATTAATCAAATTTCCATGTAAAAAAAAGTAAAGTAAAGTTACAGCCTATATACGTCCCACTGCTGGGCTCAGGCCTCCCCTCATTTCTGAGAGGGTTTAGGGCAAGGAAGTGTCCGCCGCGCTGCCCAAATGCGTGTTGACGAACTTCACATGTCTTCGAAATATTTTTTTTTCTTATTCCTCAGACATGCAGGTTTCCTCACGATGTTTTCCTTCACCGCCGAGCACGTGGTAAATCAGCACTTAAAATTGCAATTAACAATTTCATTGGTGCCGGCGGGGATCGAACCCGGGTTACTCGCGTTCTGTTATATTTACAGCGAGCGTTAACCACTGAGCTACCACGGCTCATTTCCATGTAACGATCACATTTAGTATTATATTACGGTACACTCTGAATGAGTGTATATAATAATATAAGCATCTACACATCAATTTTACATACCATTAAATTACGAATTAATGCCTAACTACTATTCCTAAGCATTAAAATACAGTAATACGAATACAGACCCTGGAAACGAGGCATTCCATCTTAGTCCTCAGGGGTGGCAACGCATCTGCATTTTAATTCTTAATCGAGGATTAACGTAGATGTCTATAGGTCACAACATCTACTTACCATCAGGTGGAGGGTTCTTATTCAATTAAAAATAAAAATAAAAAACACAACAACATTCATTACATTTATGTAATGTATGAGACAATATGTGTATTTATAATAAGAAGTATGACAGCACAGAGCGCAGAACAAACAACAATGTTTCCATGATAACGGTTTGGTTAATTCCTCGTCTGAAATGTTATAAAAGCATTCCATAACGTTTGTACATATCAATAATAATATTATGTCCGCGTTTTGCCGTGTTATATCAGACAACAATATTATAACTTACTTCTGAATAGGGTTGCTACCCGTACTATAATATATAGTAATACAATTGTGCTATATATTATAGAAAACTAATATAGTAAGAAAAATACTGTATTTTTATCTCTAATTCAACTGTCGCTCTAACTGTGATTAGAAGCTTAGAACAAGAAAGTTTTACGGAAAGAATTCTTTCAGTCATGAATGTAAAATTGAAAGAAGAAAGAAATAGAGCTTGAATTATATAATTTATTATTTTTATGTGAATCTAAATTGCTCTGACTCCTATAATTATTTTAAAGGTTATCCTATAATTATTTTTAAGGATCCTTGGAGGTCAAAGCAAAGAGCAGAACAAATATTTATGGAAAAATATATATCGCATGTATATTGTCGAAGCCGCAATATTACAATTTCACTAGTGATATTATAATTGAACGATAGATTATCAATCGCTCTCACAGAATACTAGCGTAAAATAGAAGTTAAATGGGTGATAGAGATCTGGAGACCCTTTTTTTACTGGAAACGAGGCATTCTATCTAGGTCCTCAGGGGTGACAACGCATCTGCGATTTGATTCTTAATCGAGGATAAATGTAGATGTCTATGGACCACAGCATCCACTTACCATCAGGTGTAGTGTGTCAATATAAAAAAAATACTTTCCTTGCCTTAGGACGTAACTGTTGAGAACAAGCTGCTTGTCAAACTGCAGCTTGCTGTCAGTGAGTGACTCTAGACTGTAGACTTACACTTAAGTCTCGAACTGTATATCACTAAGAAATTTCAAGTAATGATGCTACAACAAATAACGGGGAAGGCCCGCGCTCTCACTGAATACCAGCGTAATGTGTTAGCTCTGTCACTATCTATTAACCAGGTAGAGTAGGACTTCTGTTCTGTCTAGCAGTACGTCTGGCTAAATACCACCCTCTTACCTTTTTTGCCGCCAAAGGGCAGTGCTAGCACGGCTGTGTTCTGATCCGAAGCGTATTAAAAGCCAATATAGGCTGTGGGGTATTTCATCTTAATCGTCCAATTGACAGCGCATGTTTAGCCTTCTTTTTTAAGTAGGCTGCAGGTGTCCATGACCATGGCCACTTACCATCATGTGGATTGTAATTTCGTTTGTCATTTCAGTTTTATATAGCGGTATAGCCAGCAGTGACTAATCAGTATTATTACTAATCAGTATGGGAATTTATAGGTAAATACGAGTTATTTGGTCTCAGACTCGTTGTTGCTAATAATTTACTAAAAACTGATTGTGTAGCCAAACCGGTTCTGCTAAGAACAAGTTACTGCTATCTTTACATGGAGCTAGCAAAAAAGTAACGAAATCAATAATTTATTCAGTTAAAAAAATTTTTGCTGATATTGTACGCAAAAATAATGTAGCAAACTCTTAGAATTACAAAAATGCTGAATTTGGCAACTGGTAGCAAACTTGCAATATCCATGCTACAATAAACACGCGGTTTTTATAAACAAGATGCAGTAGAATTTATCGTTGCTGGCCAGAAATGAAACTAAGGATGCTCAGAAGACCGGCAACAAAATAAAAACAAAATATCAGCTAACCTGGTAACCAGTGGCTAACTTCACGAGTTCATGCAATAGTAATAATAAGTTTTCAGAGACGCAATGCAGTCATGGATCTTATTGCTGGCTAGAAATTACATTTGAGGGGCTCAGAGAGCCAGCAACAAAATAGAATCAAATCATAGGCTGGAGCTGGCAAAACCGGTAGCTAACTGCTATGCTCCATACAGTTATCATCATCATTTTTACTCCCCTAAGGAATGACACAAATCACGATCCTGAGGAACCGAATCCACCGACTTCCTGCACGTTTTACCAGATTGTCACTATCTACTGGGGGCCGTCCTAACCTTCGCTTACCGGTATGAGGTTGCCACTTCAGAACTTTTCTTCCTTTCCGGTTGTCCATGCTATAATAAAACGTGGTTTTTACAGACAAGATGAAGGCATCAATTTTGTTTGAGGTTTGTTGTTAAGTTTTTGACTACGACAGCTAAAATGTTGGACAAATTGTTTTATTATATTTTCGATCATGGTACGTGTTAACGTCGGAGAAAAAAGAATCCGACAGGGATGCATTTTACATAAACGCATGGCGATGAAAAAAGTATAGGCGCGTTGTGTACCCAAAAGTTTACCAATGCGCTGAAACAAAACAGACCGATTATTGTACGATTCCTTTAGAAACTCTTGCAACAAAATTCTTTCATAACAAATAAAGAAACTGCTCCACATTTACGATACCAAAACAAAATTATAGTCTAAGACTAGGAAAAGATCTTCATCTCCAACTTATGCCTCCATATTTAATAGACCTTACACCTAGCAATTTCTATATAAAGGGGTGTTCTTTTCAATTTATTTTATCCTCTGTATTTATGTTAAAATACTAGACAGACATAAACTAAACCCGCAAGCAATTAAAGTTTAATGAATCATGTACGTATAAATATTGGCTTGTATTCGGACTTAGCATGATTATTCAGGAAATAGATATACTGAACGCGAATGGAAAAATCAGTCCATTTAATATAGTAAATCCAAACCGTGAATATTTCCAGATCAATTATATGTTATAGCATCTCAATTCGCTAATCACGTCAAGGTTCGATCTTTTAGTGGGTGTGTAAAACATCGGTCAAGTACACAACGTTGGTTAGTTACGTTATATTACGAGTCCTTGCGTCGCGGCGCGTTGCCTGGTTGCCTGGCGCAGTAAACTCTTGCCCTCGTACTGGACCGCGCGCACTTTAACTCATCTGCGTGCTATACGCAATAAATTGGAGCGTTTTTAGTGATATTTGGTGGTAATTATTAAATAAGGTGTGGTTTAGATTAGCACTTTTTATGTAATCGACTGTTGTCTAGCAAAAGGTAAATATATTTTTAATCAAACATTTTGTACACAAATAAGTTTCGCATATGTTTTTTGTACTCCTATAAATACAGAAGTATCAGTCTAGAAAAAATATACAAGTAATATAAAAGATCCTCTACAATAGGTGCTGTAAAATTTTACCTACAATATGGTCTCACTGACATGTAATTTTTTACTTTCCGCTCTTTTAAACTTTTTGGGTTAATTACTTATGTTGTGATTTATTTATAAAAACTTCTATATACGCAGTCCGAATACAAAGTAAAGAATCACTCAGTAGAAATTATTTTTTACAGAGTGATTTCTTTTCTTATTAAGTTTATTTACATGTTATAAATAAAAACGTAAATAAAGTTAAAAAAATTAGAGCGTTTTCCCATTACTAAAATTGTGTCCAATTATGGTTTATCAAGTTAATACACAACCATAAACTCTAGGTTTGTATAGTCGGTAAAGATAATCTTCCGCATTACTCCAAGGCAGTTTATCGAAATTAAACCCGGATCTTTTAAATTCAGATTTTAAAATACGGAATGTGACTAGTAGAACATGTTTTTACCTAGGATATGATATTAGATATCTGTTAATACTACTACCAACACTGTCGACACCACATCTACCATTCTCTCAATGATGAAGGAAAAGAATACTATGAGAATATCAATTACTCATAAAAAACAAACACTACGTTCATTATTCAATAAATAGCTTTTTGTTATCGAGTCTTAAAATTTAAATTTATTCATAATTTAGAAATCACAAAACCCACTTCAAATATTGCAACAGAAGAGTTAATAAATAAGCATTGACGTAGAAAATATTGCTATCGATTAGAATACTAAAATAAACTGTGATAAAGCCTCAAAAAAGTTTGAATAATTTGAAAAAAAAACTGACATTACGAAATACCTTTGCCATTATTTCTTTGTAGTAAGTTTTCTGTATTCTTGTTACAATTTTCAAAAGGTTAAATGTATACACTAACAGTCTGATTAACACAAAACTTTTCAGGCACTGTACAAATAAATTACTTGCCCGAGTTTGTTAAGCAGTTGCTTGTTCGCCGTGTTCAAATGATGTTCGACGTTAATGATATATATGACATCAGTTAAAGTTATATGACCTAAAATATTACAAAAATATAGATTGAATGTCGTTTTTAAACATGCAATATTTTTCACAAATAGTAAGTTCTTATTTTAAAGTATAAAATCTTGAAAAGTCCATGACTTTGATTCGACAAGTATTTTTTCAAAATTATTATCAACCATAATCTACTTCTTTTATAATATAACAGAAATATTAAACCAAACATACGTACATACATATATTTCTGTCTGCGTGTATGTATGTGACTGAACTCCTAAACGGCTGCACCCATTTTGCTGAAATTTTGGGTGTATGATTAAGTTGATTCGAGAATGATTTAAACTTTAGTTTCACAATTCGACCCCGCAGGTGGCGCTGTTGTTTAGATCCAGACATCACCCGTGCGAAGCCGGGGCGCATCGCTAGATATATACACAACTTTAAATAAATTCCAAGATTCAACAAGCACTTAGTGTAAAAAAAACAAATCTTGTCAAATGTATTGACATTAGCAGAAGCAGCTAATGCTTATATTTAGTCCACCTAATGACCCGAACACCGCCAGCATTAGAATCACAACAATGTACACGTAACAGTTTGCTGTGCCCTAGAAAACCAATTAATTCACGCAACTTGCGTTTCGTTTTACGTAACACACCTAATTAATTCGCGACAGCTTTGATTATCTTTATTAACAGTAAAGTAATGTTATGATACTTTAATATCTAGTAAAATAATAATATCAGTCAATAAAAATATTAAAATTACAATTAAACTGTTTTCTATCTTAAAATCACAAAAAATAAATCTGTTACTGCAAATAAAAGTAGTAATAACTAAAACGAGTCGCAACATTTTCTGTCAAAACTTTTTTTAAACTTGACTTAGATAAAAAATATATAAAAAGACAATAATACCGACTTTCAACTTTTTAGAAATAACTGCATCGTTTTAACAAGGTTAAGATAAGATTTAGCGTAGTATGTTTTATATTTCATTACTCACTACTTTTTTTGTCAACCATTTATATGCATATGGTTTAAAGTTCTTGTTTTTGATTCTAGTAAATATGCAAATTAAAAAAAATTTATGCGATGTATTAATCAGCACTGCAGCCAAAGACTATTATATTCTCTATGACTGCAGCAAACAGCTAATGGCAGTGCTCGCACCGCTGTGTTCAGATCTGAAGGGTATTATATAAGAGAGAGTCAGTATATTTACATCCTGTACTGTGATGGATTCCATTATAGCCATCAAATGTTTTTTTACAATTTTATCAACACTGTGTTGACATACCCGTACAAATTTTAATTATACTGATATTTAGTTTATTTACTTGATTAACCCGTCACCACCCATCTCCCAGATTACTTCCGTTTCTACACGGGTTTTTCCCGTTGCAGCGAGGATGTGACAGGCGACAGACATTACCAGATGCCTCGCACCCTTGACGATGCTTTCTGTCGTCGATTTGCGTATTTTCCTCTGCAGCTGGCGAAACAAGTTGTTAATACCACCACGTATCGAAACCGTAAGATCTTTCATATCCCATAGTCGCCTCTTACGACACTGATACCCACGGCTTTTTTATTTACGTTTACCGATTTCTCGAAAACAGCTGAAACTATTTAAATTATATACTTTTTTTTCAAGATTAGGATGATAAACGAGCACAAAGCCCACCTGGTGGTAAGTGGATTCTATGGCCCATAGACATCGACATTAATTCGACATAAGGTTATACTTTCGGCGGGATCCCATAAATTGAAAGAAAAAAACACTCCTAATTGTGGAACAAGTGGTAAAGTAAAAACAATTGTACAACCGACACTTCAATATAAATAAAATGAGAACATTATCAATGCAGTCGTCGTCAATAAAATACGCATTATTAAAGATAACTCAAAAACACAGATTACTGTGCTCAAAAACCACTGGTCAGATCTTAGTCAAATTTATATGGGACCACATGGGAAGCAATAGCTTTAAAATGAAAAAGAATCATCAAAATCTGTTCACCTCAAAATGATAACATTTATCTCTCTCCGGCCGGAGCGGGTAACGAGGGTGTCCCCCATCACAACTATAAGGATTTCTCGGTGCTCATGTATTTCTGGGCGGTAAAAAAAGAATAACCACGAAGGTCAGGTTTCAAATACGAATTCCGATGTGATTCTCACGCAACAGAGATTGCTGAGTTGACTGGGAGCAAGCAGAGAATGCTGCGTTTGGAGAGGGTACGACTAACGAAAGCACTGTACCTTTTTTGTTTAATTACTTCCATAGTGGATACATCGACTTGAGGTACAAACCACGAGGAAGATTTGGGGAAATAACATAAATAAATAACGGCAGAAGCCGATCCTTATCAAACAACCAAAAATTTTGCTTCATGGTTTGAGGTTAATTTGCAACAAATTGGTAATATAAAAAATAAGCACGAGAAATGGGTGCCTCATGAAATATCTAATGTGCATAGAGAAGTACGCGTTGAAGCTTTCCTTGTATTGATGAGTAGGTACAGGAATGAAGAATCATATGCTATAATCGAAAACAAAAAAAACGCAATGACTGTCACAGGTCAAATAGCAAAACTATGCCCTAAAGCGAAGCACGCCTAAAGAAAAGTAATGGTAATTGTTTGGTGGTCACTTCAAGATGTAATTTAGTATAGCTTCTTGAGATCCGGTGTATCGATAAAACTCACGTCTAGTGTGAAAAGCTACGAAATGTAGACAAAACTCTCAGAGAAATAACCCCGAATCTTCACAATCTTCGGCATTATTAAAGTAAAAAATGACTTTCACTAAGAAAAAATTACATATGACCTACATGGAATTAAAAAAATCTATTCTATTATTACTCCTAGATAACGCAAGATCCCACACTGCTCGATAAACAGTTTTAATATTACAAGATGGTTTAGCATTACAAGGTTAGAAACTATTCGTCATCTTCCGTACTCGCTAGACTTAGCGTCAACCGATTACCATTTTTTCTGCAATTTGAACAATTTCCTGCAAGAAAAAATATTTGTTCGTAGGAAGCGGTATAAAATGCTTTCATAGATTTTTATTGAGTCCAGATCCCCAGACCCAGAGTTCTATCGCAAAGGCGTAAATGATCTTTCTTAGAGATGGCAGAAATGCATCTAGATAATGTACTTCGATTAAATAAATATAGATCACTTATAGTTGACAAATAAAGATCCTTATTGTTTACAAATAAATACATTAAAACACTTTTGTAATACGAAATAGTACCTTAGTGTTTGGAAATCTCGGTAAACAGAAAGTACTAGGGCGTTTTTTTTTTGCAAGTTGTGTCAAAATAAAGAGATATCTATTTTATTACCTTGCTTAAACCAATAAAGTAAGCAATACTAAACCTTGACTTCAATCTTTACAACAATATTTATCTAGTTTTTTTTATATAAACAAACGCGTTAAAAATGAAGAATGTATAGTTAAATATAAATTAATTTTACCTAAAATTTTAGGTACAAAATTACGAATTAAGAAAATAATAAGTTATTTTATAAAAATAGTAGATAGGTATCGAAAAATGTTAATTCACGTCCTATTCGTTCACGTTGTAGTTTTTACACTGTGAATCAGCCGTGACTCATACTAAAAAGATTTAACTGATATTGTCATCACAATATACAATGTGCGTGAGAGTAAGTACACTTGTATTTGTATAGGTACGGTATATTTACAGTGGCCTGGGCATAATATAAGTAAAGTAAAGTTACAGCCTATATACGTCCCACAGCTGGGCACAGGCCTCCTCTCATTTCTGAGAGGGCTTGAGGGCAAGGAATAGTCCGCCGCGCTGCCCCAATGCGTGTTGGCGAACTTCACATGTCTTCGAAATATTTTTTTTCTTCTTATTTCTCAGACATGCAGGTTTCCTCACGATGTTTTCCTTCACCGTTGAGCACGTGGTAAATCAGCACTTAAAATTGCAATTAACAATTTCATTGATGCGGGCGGGGTCTAACATCTAATCTAACAAGGTTTGCTCGCGTATTGTGAAATTTACGCTTTTTAGCGCTAACCATCTGAGCTACCATGGCTCTACGGTCATAATATAAAGAAAGCTAAATAAGTTAAGCGATGAGAAATTTCTTTTAAAAAAAATTATTCTATTTGTTGTATGTTTCGTTCAATCCCCAACAGCTTAATTGAACCACCCCACGTTGTTTCATTTCAGAGAGAGGCCTGACACAAAAATTATCATCAATATCTAACATTGTTCTACGAGTCAGTCGAAGAAAATTTTTCAATCAATTTTAAAGTTGTTATTTTCACCCTCGATGAGCTTCGATTGCTATTGTTATGCCGGCTGTACACGCTCGTCGAGACACCACGAGACAGGCCTAGAAGTGAGCGTTATTTAACATAATCGGTTTCAGAAACTGTTTACGAGCCTGATAATCGTATATCCAGTTTCGTGGTCAAAAATATAACGATTATTTTACGTACGCAGTTGACACACACAATGACCGGCGCTCGCGTAAGCGTTTCGTTTTGAACAGATTATTATTAAGACACGTATTAATATAGGTACGTAACACGATATACGACTCGCACAACGAGAGTAAAGAGTCCCTTCGGGATAGGTAATGGCTTATACGCAAGATGTGGATCATAATAATTATGTGATGTGACGGACAATAATACTTAGGTACTTACATATTTTATGACTATAAAATTGTACAAAAGTACTAATATTGACGATGTCGCGTACCTATAAACTGTTATATATTCGTAATCATATCATAACACAGTTAAACTAATGTTATAATACCTATAACCTGTTAATATTTTTGTAATCATAACCTAACACAAACGCAAAACTAACCTACGCTATACTGTATTGTATAGAGATGAATGTAGCGTTGCCAGGCGTCCGGATAAAGCCGGACACAGTCAGGTTTTTTGTTTACGTGTCCGGCCAAATTAGACGGTGTCCGGGCCTGTCCGACATTTGTCAGGCTTTTTATATTTGACCATTTTTTTACATTTTTCATGTACTTAAATACATACTATTGCAATTATTGAAACTAATATTGTAATGAATATTGAATGATTAATAAAAAAGAACACTGATTCTTTTAATTTAAGATTTTATGGTAAACGATATAAGCACTGTTTTACTTTAAAAAAATGTATTATCGTGTTATACTAAGACTGAATAATTAAGGGTGTCCGGCCTTTTTACCAAAAAGTCCGGCTAAGTTGGATGGTCTGTTCGGCTTTTCGGTTTAAAGATCTGGCAACCCTAGATGTGTGTAGCTCATGGCGGCCGAACACGCTCGTCTCGTCGCCTTGTGTGCCTCTCGTCACGTAAAGGCTCGACACGAGAACATACCATGTGCACACTTGTTGTATCATTTGAAGTTTGAACTCCATATACCCGCTGAGATGGACCTAGATAAAACTGTTGCTGCGTTTTGCCTTTGAGCTATTATAATTTTTTAAACATTTATTAAAAATAAAATTAATAACCCATTGCTAAGGAGATGGTTGATAGTTTCTATTAATTTGCCGTAACAGTACCATGTACGGTGAATAGAATAGTGTATAGCTTCCGGCTTGCGCCACGAAAGATGAATAGTGCGGTGCGGTATGAGGTACGGGGAAGCGAAACCATAGCAACGGTCGACGCGCTAGCCCCACGTAGTGTCTCCCTGCGTCCAGTCGCCCGCGCACATACTTGTGTCGTCTTGCGTACTATCGATATCGAAAGTGTTAGCGACTACCTGTTATACAATATTTAAAAAAATATATATAAATAAAGTAAATAATTATTTAATAAACCTGGCACTAAAGACTTAAATATTGATATCGGTATTAAGAGTATGAAATATTTTATGAGATTTGTAAAAATTAGCAGGATCTATTGAAAGATGACTGTAATCATGTAAGGAAAAAGAGAGGTTCAACTAGTCCCGGAAAAAACACATGTTTTTTCGTAAATTTAAGTACATATATATTTTAAATGAAATTAAAAAAAAAACAATAACATCATTAAACACTGTATTTAATAAACTTTCTAGCACTGTATTACACTTCTTTATACATTATCATAAAAAAGTTATTAACAATAAAATCACGTATGTCCATCACATCACATAATTTTTATGATCCACATAATACACAAAAATTAACTTAATACAAAAAATATTTATTATTTATTTACACTAATTATATGTCTATTTATGTACACTAAATATTTATATACACTTTAAATGTTTATTCACAAAGAAAATTATACATGTTATAATATTTTTTTAAAAAACGCAAAAAGTTTTTAAGAACAATGTTAAATAACGCTCACCTCTAGGCTTTTCTCGTGGTGTCTCGACGAGCGTGTACAGCCGACATTAGAAATTTTAATTCAAGTACTGAAAATAATTAGTTTAAGTGTAACAAGTCGCGTGACTACTTGTTTAAGGGTAAGATCTGTGTTGAATTTCTGAAGAAAACAATAATTGTCTATCCAAGGTGTACTTAAAGTTGTATAAAAGTTCCTGCAGCAGCATTTATCTGTCTTATGATATACAATACTCGTAGCAGAATATAATCTCTAATACTATTTCACAAGGAAAACTAACTAATATCGTTCAGATTATATTTTTTATTTGAAAATTGAAATATGAATAATAAAATAATAGGCCGACTAATAGGCACTTTTTGCCGACTACAAATATAGCCCGATACATCATACTTATACATCTCTATAATAATAATGAACGATTAAATGTAGAAGAGTTCTATCCACACATCCTTACAGCAGTTAAAAGTCTACTGCTGAACGTAGGCCTCCCCTGAAGATTTCCTCTTAGGGTGGATTTGGCTGGTGGTGGTGGGTGGCTATAGTTGCCACGCTTGGCAGGCAGGTTGGCAATCGCAGATTTTTATAATTTTGAGTTATTATCTGGAAGATTCTGCTGCACATCTCCTATTTAACTTTACCTCTGTCGCCTCTTACGACACTCACGGGACGGTATGGAGTAGTGGATACTCTTACACCACTTCTACACTGCTCAGTAGTAAATGCAGTGTAAGTTTATTTTTAAATGCGATCTCATGAGGATGTTCTATGTTGAGTATTCTCAAATCTTTACATATTATGTTAAATGTTGGTGTCACATGTTTACCGTGTAGTGATGGTGTAACAATAACTTACTACTCCATATCGTCCATAAATGTCATAAGAGGCGACAAAGGAAAACTGAGACAGGAGATGGGCAACATCATTTTCTTGACAACAACAACAACAACAACTTAAAACTTAAAAAAAACTGCGGTTGCCTAACCGCCTGCCAAGCGTGACAACCATGGCAAAGTCCGCCCTATGGAACAATCTGCGGGGGTGACCTTTGTCCAGCAGTGGGCAAAGGCCACCCTCGTATAGGCTGTAATGTATGGATACTCGTAGTATTACGTATGTTGAGAAGGTTTTAGGGCAAGATAATATCCATTGCGGTGCCTCAATGTGTTTGCGGAATTCCATCTCACACTAATTTTCATTCACCGCCATACACGTGGTAATTCAGCACTTAAAAATTCTACAAAAAACCCTCCCAAAAATGAGTAGTAGGACGTGTTCAGGCTGCTTCCTTGCTTTGCTTTTATTACGTACGCAATTTTATTACGTTTCAAAATAGCCATTACAATTCGGACGTGATATTTAAATCAGGAAAAACATGTACTTAACATATTCTGAAACGTAAGTCATTTTAATATTTAATAGATTTACGTTACATATATTTTTAAAATAATACGTGTAACGCTATTAACATTACATTTACATATTATATTTTTATATTTGTGTAGTAACTCACGACGCACAACCTCAGGATTCGTGTTCGTGAACGACGATTAATATTATCAATTAATGGAAATGTAAAGCCTAAGGATCGTATTATATTATGAAATCAATGTTCACATTTTGCAAACGTTTCAGAACCATACTAAACTAATTTATACCCGACACCCGGTTTTGAAACCAGTTCAATAGGCCTTAAAATATGCTAACATATAATTTAAAAAACATCATAACGTTTTCGATTGATTTTAATAGATTTGACTTACGTTATCAAAGTAGTTAATAACAAGGAATAGCTTAAAACTTATAAATTTAAACGTCCAAAAAAATAAAATATTTTTAAGACTCATTGTAATATATTTAATTACTAAAGCATATTCAAATTGTATATTTAAGTACAGCTTAAGATTCTTAGGTTGTTAATATTATTGTTGTCATTAAAGAAACCTTGGGGTATCCGCTATTATAGTTATCTCCAACTTGCGAAAAGTGCTCACGGTCGCAAGGTTATAAATTACTGGGCTCATTTCTTCAACGCTTAGAATAGTTCTTGTGGGTCTGCAATATGTTTGTTATTGTCATTATATTACATAATACAACAAAATTCATTTTTTCATTCTTAGATATACAATACTGAATAAAATAAGACCTATAATGAAGGGCTGCAGCCTTCCTATTAACAACCCAAAAATTTAAACAACTATGGCTCCGTTTGCCAAGCGTGGTAAATTCAGCAATGGACTTCTGATAAGTCGTAACGGTAACGGTACAAATAGCAGCAACGGCAACTGACGCAACGCTGTATTTATTTTTAGGGAACATGACAATAAAAACGTAGTGGAAGGTTGTGTGCTCGCTACATTGTCTTTGTTTCGCACGTTCAAATATTGTAATAATACTGAAAATCAATTTAAAAGAGTTATTATTCGATGAAGTCACACCCGGATATCTATCATCATTTATTACTTCAAACAATTCTATTTACATACTAGTGTTACAAGAACATCGAAAACACTGAATAAATAAATCAAGTTTTCATCAGTATATTTTAGCCAAACGTCTATTCTCAGAAGAAAATATGCGGACGTTGATGCAGAATATTTAATAGGCGTATTAGAATAAATAATTTGTTATACATAATAATAAAATGACATTCAAAAAGTTTAGTAATTTTGGAATCCATCACAGATAGATCTACACTCAAGCGAAATAGGGGGGAAATATAATGTCAAATGGCTTAGCAAGATCCTTCGTTATGCCGAAAATATTGCAGCATTAATTTTGAAATAAATATATGGTAAAGTTGAGGATTAATGTTAGTGATTATGTTAGACGAAAACACGATTTCGTAAAATTTTCTCGATAGAAAAAAAATCCAAAGTTACCTCCAAAATAAACAATAAACCGCTGTTATTCATAAAATACTTTAAATAAGATCATGAAACTTTGCATACTAACTGAACTAACTATAAAGCAGTGCTTATGGTATTTACTTTTTTTAAAATACCATTATTTTCACTGTAAAAAGAAATTACCTAAACTATCGGCGTCTTGAGCTTGATTCCTGTCGTTCCGTTAGTATCGCTTAGGCTTTTGAAGGGAGAAGTTGTGTCGCTTACGATCAGAATATACATTACGCAACAGTACGACGTAAAATTAAAATGAGAAATAACCGTGATAAAAATAAGAAGCGGCTGGCTTGGCTTTAAGAAACAGGCATAAATATGATAAACCTAATGAAATAAGTGTCTAACGACCTTTCTACTTACAGTATTAGTGATTACAAATATTTCGGTACATAGCATACGACGCGCGGGGAAGTGGGGGCGAAATTAGAATTTGAGCTGACTTACTCTAACCTCTTAAGTTATCTATTTATGTGTGTGGGATCCATTCTCGATTAAGATGAAATTTTTAGTAAGTAGCTCCTCGCACTCGATATAAATCTTAATGTACGCAAACAACCTGAATTTGATTTCATATAAGGGGCCAAACGAGTATGTGGCTTACCGCTTTGATTGTAAGTGTCGACCGCCGTTCACTAACAATTGCAACACCAGGGGAATTGCAGGTGCGTTACCGTGCTTTTAAAAACGAGTAGGCTCTTTTCTTAAAGGTACCTAAGTCGCATCGGTCCGAAAAAATCGCTGGTAGTAGTCGATCTCATAAGAAGGTTTAATACTGGACTTGCTCAACACTTACTACGGCACCTGATTTACCACGTGCTCGGTGGCGAAGAATGGTATCTTGAAAGAACCCGCATATGTAAGGAATAAACTTTTTCGAGCGCTTATGAAGTTCGCCAACATGCACTAAAGCAGCATGTCGGACTAATCGATTCCGTAACCCTCTTAGAATTAAGAGGAAGCCTGTGCCCAGCAGTGGAGAAATGCTGCAGCGTTATGCGACGACTAACGCACGTCGCTTGTCGCGACTACATCCGCTTGCGATCAATTCGTAGAAATTGACATGATTACTAGTAGTAAAGTTAATATATAAAACATGGTTATTTTGCAATAACCATAGATAATACACTATAATATACTAGAGAGCAATAACCGGCCAAATTTGCAGAGAAGATATATAAATAATATAGGAAAAAGGCGAAGAAAAATTTAAATTGAAAAAAAAAATCTCAAACATTCTGTCCTTTTTTATCTTTTAAATTCAAAATGCGTATGATTTTACTGCGCATAAATGTTGTAGATCACATTCAATTTGGGATAATTTTAAATAAAGTAGAGGCCTTATTTGGTTGTACTAGTTTACTGATATGATTTACTGACCGCTGCAGGCCGTTAAAGTCCACGACTAAACACAGGCCTCGCCCATAGATATATGTATAGATGTCTCATGGGGGGATATTTGCTATAGTTGGCACGCTTGGCAAGCGGGTTGGCAACCGCGCTTTTATTTTTGTCGTTATTAGGAAGACGCTGCCGCCCATCTCTCAATTTGTTTCCCTCTGTCGCCTCTTACGGCACCCACGGGATGATAACATGGGATAGTAGATATTCTTACACCGCCACTACTCGGTTTACTTGTTTCCTCATCTCAACATAATATTTGTACGTTAGCGTATATACACTTGTTGCCGGTATATCCGGCATAGTTGGTAGTCTCACTGTCGCTGTAATCGCCGTCGACAGAAGGTAAACCTTTTCCATATTTTTTTTATAGGATAGGGTGACAAACGAGCACACACTCCTCCTGATGGTAAGTGGTTGCTGCGGCCCATAGACATCTACATCTATCCTCGATTACGATCGAAATGCAGATGCGTTGTCACTCGTGAGGACTTAGGTAGAATGTCTCTTTTCCAGTAAAAAGGGTCTCCTATATGTACACATAGTGTATAATAATTTAATTTTAATTCAAGTTCTACAAACAAGAAACTAACATTTAACTACACGTTATATAGCGATTGCGGCATTAAAGAATAAATTAATCTTTTTCTTATCACGATTAGCAACTATATCGACAATAAATAAAAAATAAAAAAATGTTCTCAATCTTTTCTACAGCTGAGTAAGCGATAGAATTGTACTTGTATACAGTACGGATTTTTATGTATTATTACATAATATTTAGTAGGAAAATACAGAAGTAAGTACTAAAAAAATATAATATGAAATAGCAAAGGATTCAGCTTTAAAAATAAGAAATGCTTTATAATAGTCTCGTTCGTAGTACACTTGAGTACTGTTCTGTTGTCTGGCGTCCACACTTTACTCTTGACAATCTACCCATCGAGCGTATTCAGAAGCGGTTTCTGTGGCATTTGGCTCGGTTAATTGGTAAAGCAAAAAGAGATTTCTCATATGCGGATAGGCTAAAATTTTTCGAAATGCTATCCTTGGATAAACGCAGGGAGCTAACAGACTGGTTGTTTCTGTACAAAATTCTCAACAATAGAACCAGTTGCCCGCAGTTACTGACCGCGTTTGAATTTAGCGCTCCTTCAAAATATCCGCGTCATCCGGTAGTTCCACTGAAGCCTCCAACCCGCAGTACCATTTTTGGCTCCAACTCTCCATTACCCAGACTGTGTAAGCTGCTAAATAATTATAAAGACATAGTTGATGTAAACTTTGATTCCGCTTACAGTTTCCGTAAAAAGATAGTCGACAGTATGGCTAGTTTTAGTACTTAACAACGTAACATAACACCTTGTGTTTTTATATTACCATACGAATGAACTACGTTCTGTTCTTTTAAAATTATTAATTTAAATTATAAATCAAAACCTACTTAAGTTAAAGTTATAATGCATGCTGTGTTTACTAGTCACTACACTTAGCTTAAGAAAATTTTCTGTTATTTAAGATCATTATTGTGTAAGTTGATTGTAAGTATGAATAAAAAAAATACTGAATTTGTATCTTTGATTTGAAGAATATTTAACCAAAGATTCATGAAAATGAAAACATTGTGATAACGAAAGTTTTCATCGTGTAATGAAAATGTTTATGAGATTGCAAAGGTTCACGAATAACCTTGACCCACAAACCTTGCTAGACGTTCAGAGTTATTAATTCACTTTACTTGTAAATTAACGCGCATAAATTTAAATAACACTCCCATATTTGAATAGCTATTTCTTAGTGACGTAATGTAGATATTGGTATGGTCGCTCATAAATCTATTACTACGTAAGTATACTTAACATGAACTTAATGACAAGTACTTTTTATGTTTTTCGTGACAGAAATAAATGATAAGACTATTAACCTAGGCTATTAAAGATAGAATTTGTGGCCCTTGGTATGGATTTTATTTCATCGATAAAGTGTTTTTATTCTCCATATAACTTTACATTTTTCTACACAATTCAAGACTTTTTTATTTTAATAACTAGCGATCCGCCCAGACTTCACACGGCTGATTTACGGATCTCGAAAACTGCGTCACCTATCGGTCCAAATGTGAATTTAAACCATTGAGTTATACAACACTGTGTAATATATAAATCAATGATTTAAACCATCAAGGAACCCATTCAAACACATACAGTAAATTTAAAAAAAACGGTCGAACCGGTTTTTAGTTTTAGCGATACTGACGGACAGTAACTGATTTTTATTTTTTATATACAGAGAAGAGAAATCAAACAGGAATTTGGTAAGGTTTTTATTACTGACTAAGTAATAAATTGGCACATTCCTTTTTTTGCGGGCGCATTACCGGTCTCAAAATGTTACCACGTATATATATAAACTTTGCAGATGAAGATAAATCTAACGACACTCCCGATCAAAAGCCGAATAGGTTTTTAGGCTACATCAAATTATAACAATAGTCAAATATACATGTTTTTTTAAAAAATCTAATGACACAACGAGTATAAATAAGCCTTTGTTGCGTTATGACAGAGGTGATGTCACTTTGGAGGAGATGTTACAGAGGTGATGTTACAAATTACCGACCGCTAACCACGGATCGTTTACTTTTATCGACACATGTCTTATTCTGTCGAATGACCATAGATAAATAATGATAATGTTAATTTAATACAATGTAAATGAAAGGTACTCTAAAAATATACTCGTAATTTTTGACACTTGGTAAAACTAATTTAAAAATTTACACTGGTTTAACTTAATTCTTATGTTATTTAAAATTTCGAATACAACCGGTTTCACCTTACGACTTCAATAACGCTACAGCCATTGCAAGAACAGTAATACCTTTTTTGTTGTTTCTTGCAATTGATCTGATAGGTATACTCCGATGATCCTATATGACGAAACATGTCGGTTTGTATTTATATTAAATTAATGAGCAATATCAGTAAGACTACTTGCTACTTTAGTACTAGAACGTGGATATGTTAATCTTATGAAAATTATAAAATGTTTCGTATGTATTAAAACTTCCAAGTGTTTTTATTGTTCTAAGTAACATAGAATAAGAGATTGAGTGAGATTGGTGAGATTTATTTTGACTGCCTCTGGATGATAATGATTAAAAGAGAGTTCACGCTTTAATATTGATATTTTGAAATTACTTATATTGAATCACTTCTCAATCTAGCAATATATATTTTTTTTTTAATAAAAATAAAAAGACAATTAATTCAAAGAATATATATTATAATATCAATATCGTTTTTCAAACGGATAGAATGAACAACGAGTATATAAACTGACCACAATGCTCCAGTCAATTCTCGGAGTATACCTAGTGTATTACAATTCGAACCGGATTTAGTAACTGAAACGTGCAGCGAAATAGAAGCGGTGTCATATTATTGCATTGACTGAGCTTACTGAAGCTACCCGACCAAGTGCTTGCGAAAGAGTGACCGACTTTTGTATTCAAAACCTGTAGCTTTGCAGATATATAACACATACATTTAAAAAGAGTCCGAAATATATGCGGACAAAGTTAGAGATATACTAATAGTAAATATTTAAAGCTTAAAACTATTCAGAAACAATAATTTTAACCCTTTCCCTGTCTCATAAACATACATGAACATTTCGCGGACTGGGAAACTGTAAACAATAAATTACCGAATCAATTGCGCACTTTATCAAAGCTTCGGTATAATACATATCCTTTTTTAAAGCGTTGGTTTGAGAAGCCATACAATACGTTTTACTTGATAGCTTGATACAGGATTTGCTTACGCTTTAGAATTCATGTGGTTTTTATTTATTTTCTTAGTAAAATTATCATGGTTCCAATTTTAAACTACACAATCACAAACATAATATCAAATAATTTCCTTATTTATTTTTTATAAATTAGGAGAGAAAAGGAGAGGGGGGGGGGGGGGGGGGTGGTGGGGGGGCGGGGGGGAGCGGGGGGGATTTTGGTTAACCAATATACTACTACTACACTTTTTAATTCAATAGGTAAATAATATACAATCACGAATGCCATCAAACAAAATTCTGTTCTTCTAATTTCTTAACCGAAATTTTACACTTTATATAATTATATTTATTACATAAATATTAATTTAACAAGTTAGATATGCAAAAAACACCATAAAAATAATGATTGTTTATGATCCGATCTATGCAACCATAAACAATAATTAAAAAAGCTGAAGGTACTAAGGCTTAACAATGACATCGGGACGTCAGTCACCTCAGTCTCCTGTGACCATGGGTGGTGGAAAGCACCCGAAACGTCGGGAATTAAAAATTAAAATAATTAAAATAAAAATTAAACGCGATAAAATCCGTAAAAGTAGTTTTAATCAATGTGTAGTGTTCGCGTAAATATAAGAAATCATTAAAAAAGAGAATTTTAATTCTCTTTTTTATTTATAATTCCACCTAAATAAAGACCAAAATACTAAAAATTAAAATGTTGAGAAAACGTTAGTAACATCATTGTCGCCTCTAACAGAAACGATATGAATCGTATCAAGTTTACAGACAGGACAAGCAGATTTACCTAAATCGTTTCTGACAAATATTTCGGTACAAAACGATGAAAAATGATTATCATACCTAATTCTTTTTATTAATAATAAGCCATAATGATTTCTTAAATTTACGCGAACACTACACATTGAATAAAACTAAATTTACGGATTTTATCGCGTTTATTTCACTACTTTTACTTATTTTTAATTCCCGACGTTTCGGGTGCTTTACAGCAACCATGGTCACGGTGGGGACTGAGATGTTTGACGTCCCAATGTCATAGTTAGTCCGGCTACCTTCAGTTTTTGAATATTATCAATAATAATCGGACCAAAAATTAATATTCAAAAACTGAAGGTAGCCGGACTAACTATGACATTGGGACGTCAAACATCTCAGTCCCCCCCGTGACCATGGTTGCTGTAAAGCACCCGAAACGTCGGGAATTAAAAATAAGTAAAAGTAGTGAAATAAATGCGATAAAATCCGTAAATTTAGTTTTATTCAATAATAAGCCAGTTTGCAGAAAGGGACCAACCTCAGTGTAGGTACCAGTTGAAAGGCCAAAGATTGCTATCAAGCGCGACGCAGCCTTGAAAACAACAAAACTGTGCTAAATTGCATCGATACTTATTTAAGTAGGTATTTTATGCATTACGTTACGACACACGTGTTCGATATGTTTACGTCCAGTTGAAAAAATGCGAACATTGGAAATGATTGTAAAATTTTGCGACACAAAACTAGGTAAATAACAGGTGTATAATACGAAGCTGTTTCGTTATTATTTTTTTTAATTATTGTGGTTACGCTTAGGTTAGGTTAGCCACCAAAACCATATTTTGTTGAGGTAGTTTAACGTTTTTATTATCATCATCATCATTACAAGTCCTTTGCTAAGTTTAAGTCTTCTCCATAGACTGGGTTAAAATAAGGTAGTAGAAATTTTATGAGGTACACAGGTGGTGCCATATCAGATTATATAGCTTTTGAGATAATGAATTCGAAAGCCTTTTTAAAATCATGATAAGAATCAGGCGTTACAAAAATCGAATCTAATATTTGAAATGGATTAGCTAAGTTCCCTGTGAAAAATAAAACTTATGTGTCTTAGGTAGACTCTTTTTACTGGAAACGAGACATCAATCTCAGTCCTCAGGGGTGACGGTGACAAAGCATCGGCATTTTGATTCTTAATTGAGGATAAATGTAGATGTCTATGGGCCACAGCATTTACTTACCATCACATGGTCTGTGTGCTCGTTACCCTTATTCTATATAAAAAAAAAAACTATATTGCACAATGCAACTCGCGCCCTCCATCAAATGCGTGCATTCTCCGTCAACACTAGTCTCAACAACATTACACAGGAAAGACACACCACAGTCGATAATGCGAGATGTGCTTCACCTCTACATGAGGCATCATCAGAAGCAAAATAAACTGTGGGTTGCTGACCGCTAAGTGAAAATATTATGTCTTAGTTAAATTTTCAATTTTAAATTTTGTAATTTGGTTACACTTTTAATGGTATTTTAACAGTTGAGGAGGACTTGGAAAAGGGCATAATATGCTTTTTCTGATCACAACTCAGTCATTACCTAATCGTACGAGTACGTGACACGTTTTTTTAAAATCAGAATATGTATCTTTACAGTCATATATAAAAATTACGTGTCAGATTTTTTGTTCGCGATGAACTCTTAAACCAATAAACTGATTTTAATGAAATTATGTAAATGTGTATTGCTTACTTCAAATTCAGAGATAGGATAGTTTTTATACCGATAAGTGACACTTAATATTTTATATAGGGAATTTAAGGATTTTTATCGAATACAGGGTTGTCGGAACAGGCAGAATGACGCGACATCTGCCGGACCAACTAGTTATATCATCTTCATTATTACAGCCCTTTACAAATCCACTGCTGAACATAGGCCTCCCCCAAGTAATGCCACAAAGCACGGTCCTGAGCTACCTGCAATCCATCGACTTCCGGCGTGTCTTACCAGGTCGTCAATCCATCTAGTGTGGGGTCGCCCTACACTACGCATACCTGTACGAGGCTGCCACTCGAAAACCTTTTCCCCATCGGTTATAGGTTCTTCGAGCTACATTGCTTGACCCATTACCACTTCAGCTTACTAATCCGTTGAGCTATGTCGGCCACTCTGGTTTTACTGCGGATATCCTCATTTCTGAGTTTATTACGTAGAGAAACCCTGAGCATAGCCCTTCCCATCCAGTATCCTCATAAGGCGAGCAGTGAAGGACCACGTCTCAGTTCCATAGGTCATCACTAACAACACGCACTGGTTATACAATCTAGTTTTTAGTTTAGTATACCTGACGAGAAAATGTATCGTAATTTCCCGAACGATGCTCAGCCGAGTTAAATCCGTCGATTGACGTCTCGGTCGAAGTTGGACTTACCTAGTCGGACAATTTGTCCCAGGTAAACGTACTCATCAACAACTTCGAGCATATTGCTCCCAACAACTACCGGCATAGGTGTGACATGGACATTAAACATGATCTTAGTTTTGTCCATGTTCATCTTAATACCGTATCCATTGGAGATATGTATTGAGATAGTGCTAAGGTCCTCCAGCGATTCTGCCATAAGGACTATACCGTCGGCAAAACGAAGGTGAGTGATGTACTCGCCATTGATATTAATACCGTATCCTTTCCAGTCCAGTCCAATTAGCTTGAAAACGTCTTCCAATGCAGCGGTGAAGAGTTTCAGGAATATAACGTCACCCTGTCGTACACCTCTGCAGTTGGATAGGTTTCGAACTATGGTTCTGTACTCGGATAGTCATCATACCCCTACTGTACAAACACTTCAGCACTTCGATATACCGACAGTCAACTTGGCACCGCTGAAGGGACTGTAGCACCACCCAAATTTCGACGGAATCAAAGGCTTTCTCATAGTCCACATACGTCAGGTAAAGTGGCAGATTGTACTCTTCGGTCTTCTGTACAATCTGCTGCAGGATATGTATGTGGTCTATGGTACTGAAGCCTTTTCGCAAACTGGCTTTTTCAGGAGGCTGGAAGTCGTCGAGTCTGCGTGAGAGACGGTAATGATTCTAGAAAACAGCACGTAGACGCGGCTCAGAAAGGATATCGGTCTGTAGTTCTTCAAGAGAGTGTCGTCACCTTTCTTGAAGAATAAGACCACCGCACTTCTGCTCTACGCCACGGGAGTAGTGCCTTCATGGAGGACGGAATTGAAGAGCTTCTAAAGGACTTTAAGTATCGGTGTTCCACCCACTTTCAGAAGCTCCGCTGTAATTCCATCCTCGCCTTTTTAACCTGCTGGAGGGCCATTCTAATCTCGCTCAAACTGACATCTGGGATATCATCGGAACAGTGTCGGATAAGACTTGCTCTTTAATCGTTACTCACACTTGCGTGTGGCTCCAACGATGATGTGTACAGTTGCCCATAGAACCTCTCAATCTCACTCGAAACCTCAGGTGTCCCGGAAACGGTGCCGCCACACTCAATCTCCAGCTTTAACAGTTGTCTCTTTCTGGTAAACAGATCTCTGGCAAAGACTTTGGAGCCCTGGTTCCGCTCGATCGCTTCTTCAATACGTGCAGTATTAAAGTAGCGCAAGTCTCGCCGCATGCATTTGGAGATCTGTCTGTTCAGTTGCCTGTATGTTGTCAAATCTGCTGACGATTGCAGCCTCATCTCCCGTCTTGTTAGACGTTAGCTAGTTATATATAAAAATAAATTATTCCAAACTTTAACAAATATTTAATTTACAAAAAATCTGTGATTTTGATGGGACTAAGTTATAAATGTATGTCATATAATGAATGTATAAATATAAAAACCTTTTAAAAATTACATACGATAACCAACGAACGAAAAAATAAAGGATAAATTAACATAATTCAGATAAGAGGCCCATCAATATTATTCAAAGTTATAAAATATCAGACTCGGCAAGTGTATTAAATTTAAACAATAAGTACTTAAAATAAAGAAATATACATTAAAATAATAACAATCTATAGAAATAAATAAAATTGAAGTATCTGGTAGTAATGCCAAAATAACTGCTTTTTACTAAATGAATATGAAAGTATATACAGTACTTAACAAAAAAAAAACAATCCACATAATTTTTGTCTGTCCGTTTGTTCCGGCTAGATGACGAGTGCCTGGCCCGATTTTGACGTGGTTTTCACTAGCAGATAGCCGATGTTATAAGCTTATAAGGTAGCTTAGGCTTCTTTTTTTAGAAAAAAATTCAGAGTTTCGCGCAAAAAATCAAAATCTACTAAATGCAATCGTGATAAATTCTACGCGGCTGAAGCGAAGTCACAGGGAACAACTAGTAACGAATGAATTGCAATATAGAAATATTTATAATACGTACAAATATTGATACTATCTAAAACACTTATTTTACTGTAAATTTTTTGACATGAGCATTATTAATAACCGTATAACTAATCAATTTTCAGATCGAAAAGTTTTGAAGTTAATCCGATGCAGAATTTAAACAACGAATTAAGTCACACTACATCCGAGAGAGCTGGCGAATACGAGCGACAATAACGATAAAGAAATCGAGGGGGAAAAAACAGAGGAGCCGAAATATGGCGGGGGAAAAATCTGCTCTAACAACAGCGATCACAATACTATCGTTTGCTACTACAGGTACGGGTTCTATTAATGCACTATCAATGTATTATGATACATTGACATTGATATTGTATGTCATCATCTAGATTATGTCGGCTTAAGAAACGTACCCATCAACCCATTTCCTCCTATGAGTATCGTAAGAGGCGATTATTGGAAATTCCAGAAAAACTTTATGACTTGGAAGACCTTTATGACGGTATAAATAGCGGTATAACCAAACGAAAAGTAGCCAGATTGGCAACGAGTAGCAGCGTCAAAGGTACGAGACATCTGGTACTGTGATGATAATTCCCCTGCCAAGCATAATGATTAAGGCGATACCTCTCCGCCAAGCAGAGATTCCAGCAGTGGACTTCTAAGGACACAAAAAGTAAAAAAAGTATAAGTAAGTAGTATCTTCATCATCATTACCACCCTTCACAATTCGACTTCTAGCATGAACATAGATTTTCCAAGGAATGCGACAAAAGACGGTTCTAAACCACCTGGATCCATTGACTTCCTACATATCTTACAAGGTCGCCACTCCATCAAGCGTAACAATACATCGCAACATCTAAATAAAATAAATAAAAGGAAGACTGTTCTTGGTTGGTTTCTTGATATTTTTGACTAACTTTTTAAATAAGGAAATGATTTTTATGTGAACCTACTGCTATTAGATTTTTGTTTAACCAAATTGGCAATAATGAAAGAGAAAGTGCATTGCTTTCAATCATTAATAAAACAACATAAGTACATAAATTATTTAAATTATTGTAAATGAAGTCTGCTTACTTGTGTGTATGGACACGCAAAGCCCTCTCGAACAGATTGACTAAACACTTGTGTGCAATGTTTTACCCTCATTTTTGGGATTAAATTTGGTAAGACGTGATGAGCAGTCAGCTTAGACACTTACTTGAGACCTTTGTAACCTGGGCACCTATTATATAAATCAAAAATACAGGTATTTTTTAAGACCGGCCCAGACGCAAGAGTTTTAAATCTTTATGACCTCCTTTATCTAAAACCATGATCAGTTGCCAGAATCTTGTCCGCTAGTTGGCATAATGCAAGGATTGTAAAAATGTTGTTCTAGGAGTCGTGCAAGAGACAAAAAAAATCTGTTTTTTAATTTAAACATTTAGATATACAGCATCAAATTAATTTATCTATTGCATCAAATAAACTAGCGTTTATTAGAGCTTCAGAACAAACATGTTCAAGCAAATCAGCGATATATAATCAAATTAAAATACGGACGTTCAGTAGATTTTGAAGTTTATAAACATATTCAAGATCGCCCCTGCACATTATATCACATTTTATACATCCCAATTTCAATCAAAAAGATGGCTCGGTGCTCTGCAAATCTTCAGAAAACTGAGAAAAGATGATGGAAACCTGGTTAACTTGCTGTTAGGTAAATAAGCCCAAGCTATATCAATTTGAAAATCGTGTGAATTGACACCTGGCCGGTTTTGAATTCTAAAATAAGCGAATATTTTTGCGAAAACAAGAACGTTTTTAGATCCATACCGACGCGACGTATCGTGGTTGTTCTCGAGGCTCTGAGTATCTATACTGAATATAATACAGCGGAAGCTTTTTTTGTTCTTTTGTTTGTTTAAACACGCTAATCTCTGTAACTAGAAGTCCGATTTGAAAAAAATTATTATGTATATTATAGCCACATTCATGAGGAATAGTTAGTTAGTTAGTAGTCTATCTAGCTTGGTAAAAATATTACAAAAACAAATTCTACAATTATCCCACTCCTGATTTACTGCGTCGTCTCATTTTCTCGAAGATTAGTTTCCGAAGGGAAGATGGACGCGAACGTTTTTTAGATGGAGTAGATAGTAGGAGGTATATATACTTTTGTAAAACATTATATTCACTACCATAACCATTTTGCGCCAGCACACGCGGATTAAGCAGTTCGGGAGAGCCTTTTCTTTCAACTCGCTTAACAGAAATCAATATCTAAGATTAGCTGAGAGGTTTAGCCTTAGCTCTTCTGCTTCATTATAAAAGATTCTATCTCTATCTTTCGTAGGCTAAATGATATAGATTTATATATTCGTCGCTTTTTCGTTTACTTGGATTTTAAATTTCAACTTGCCCTAAAACCGCCTCAGAATGAGAGGACGCATGTGCCCTGCAGTGGGACGTATATAGGCTGTTACTTTAACTATAAAAGAGGTGTCATATCGCGCGGCTCACACGCGTGATTTATGCAGCCGTAACCGCGGTGCGCAGTTAGCGTATTTAATAATAATTATTCATCCTTCAGGAACGTTAAACGAGATACTTAGTCTACCAGTGCAAATATTTACGAGTACAGTAAGTAACATCGTATAGTTCATGATTACATAAATTCCGAAATTAAAAGCGAATGTTTGATAGTTTTAGAAAATTTCCGCTAACTAAGCATGACTAGCATTATTATTGATCAATTTTAGCGTAAAGCACGTAATAATACACGTAATCAACATGCGCAGTTACTTCGCAAATTGTTTATGCACGACGAACCTTTGAAAAACAACATTATTTGTATGTTGGATAATTAATCCAGTTGACGAATTTCCTCAATGCTAATATAGCGTTATCTTTATTTTTATAGAATAAGGGTCACTATTTCGAATGCTGTCGTAATAGATTAAACTCTAATACAAACATGAAGAAACAAATAATTTTTTATAGGATAGGGTGACAAACTAGCACACAGTCCACCTGATGGTAAGTGGTCTATCGTCTATCCTATATATACGTCTATCCTCGATTACAAATTAAAATGCAGATGCGTTGTCACCCGTGAGGACTAAGATGGAATGCCTCGTTTCCAGTAAAAAGGGTCTCCGGTTCTCTACACTCACCATACGAAACATAGCAGCATTAAGCTACTATTTTACTCTGGTATTCTGTGAGAGCGTGGTCCTTCCCCGGTCGAGCCGACCCATTCGTGCTACAACTATACTACTAATATAACTGCAGCATGGCTCTACCACGTATATATTATCAACCATAACCAGCCGGGGGTGGAGGTGTAAGTGTAAGGTTCCATTACGCCATTTCGTCTCGTGGGTGTGGTAAGAGGTGTTTATAGGAAATAGCATAAATTTAATATGATTCCCATAGATGGCGGTAATAATCATCTCATGTAGGTCATACGTTAAATACTCAGACCATCGACGTGTAGCAGCAGCGTCAAATATGCGAGGCACTGTGATCGTCAATCTACTCTCTTCAAGAAGGGGATATCTATGTGGAATGATAAATAATTGCAAACTAAAAACCAGATCAATTTACATTATGTTCGACAGTATAGGAAAATGCGAGGAAACTTTTCACTTGCTACTATACCTATCGTTAACTTCTCAGTAATATAACTACCAGCATGTATGTTAACTAGCGCTGAATGGAAATTTTTAATCGAGTGTAACATTTAAATTTTCATTGTATGGTTGTTTACATTCAGTATAAAAAACCTGATAAGATAAACTATAAGCCATACAGTAAGCCGTCAAAAGACCGTTACTTTACGGTACAAAATAGATATCCTCTACTAACCAGTGTGTTGTAAGAACACGCAAAACAACTACTAGAGCAAAAATATTTAAGTGCTATATCATTAAATCAAAACTAAACCATAATTTTCAACACGCGAACTGTTAAAAGCACTAAGATTTTAAAAATCATAATAGTGTAATTGTTACCGAGTAGTTTCAATCCACCTAGTAATAAAAAAATAGTACCAATACATACCATTTACTTTATTAAGGTTATAATCTAGTGTACAATTTCCAGATTAAAATAACAATGATACACGATGACAAGAGCCGTGGTAGCTCAGATGGTTAACGCTCGCTATAAATATCACAGTACGCGAGCAAACCGGGTTCGATTCCCGCCGGCACCAATGAAATTGTTAATTGCAATTTTAAGTGCTGATTTACCACGTGCTCGGCGGTGAAGGAAAACATCGTGACCTGCATGTCTGAGAAATAATAAAAAAATATATTTCGAAGACATGTGAAGTTCGCCAACACGCATTGGGGCAGCGCGGCGGACACTTCGTTGTCCTAAATTCGTCACAGAAATGAGGGGAGCCCTGTGCCCAGCAGTGGGACGTATATAGGCTGTAACTTTACTTTACTTTACACGACGACTCTTACAACATGTGTTAAGCATTTCATATACGAATGGCGTTCAATCTATTCTCGGTATTAGGGTGATTTGCTAAGTATGTGAACATATTTAAAAAAAAAACATTAGCTAACGACACTACCTGAAGGTATAAATATGACATTTCGTCTTGAAAACTTCATTAATTCTTATGTAACCTTCAGTCATAGAAGACGACGGGAATGACTGGCTCGACAATGTTAAAAAAACACCGTGCGGTGATTGAATTCCTCACTAAACAAGGGAAAACTAAAAAGAAACGTCCATAAAGAAATAGTGGCCGTTTACCAACACTCTGCTTCTTCAATGTGAACCATACATAAGTGGTCAAGTGAATTCAAAAGAGGCAGGGAAACCTCCGCCCGGGTGGGTCAATTACAGCGGCTACAGAAAATGAGAAAATTATTGAAAAACTTGTATGAGAAACGTGGGTTCACCACTATAAACCTGAAAGTAAACAAGAATCTATGCAATGGCATAAAAAGGGATCGGACCCCCTCCCCCTCAAGAAGATCAAAGTTACTCCATTGGCCGGTAAAATCATGGCGACAGTGTTTTGGGATTCCAAAGGAATAATACTATTGATCGAGTGCACAAAATTTATACGTGGTAGAGCCATGCTGCAGCTATATTACTGGTATGGTTGTAGCACGAATAGTTCGACTAGGGAAGAACCACGCTCTCATAGAATACCAGTGTAAAATAGCAGCTTAACGCTGCTGTGTTTCGTATGACGAGTGTAGAGACCCGGAGACCCTTTTTACTGGAAACGAGGCAATCCATCTTAGTTCTCACGGGTGACAACGCATCGGCGTTTTGATTCGTAATCGAGGATAGATGTAGATGTCTATGGGCCGCAGTAACCACATACCATCAGGTGAACTGTGTGCTCGTTTGTCACCCACATCCTATAAAAAAAGTGAAACCATCAACGCAGACAAATACTTAGCCACTTTACGCCGTTTAAGAAAAGCAATAAAAGAAAATAGAAGGGGAAAGCTGACAAAGGGAGTGCTGCTTCTTCATGACAATACGCAGCTCTCCATGGCTGCTGTTCGAGACTGGGTTTAAGGAAATTAACCACCCCCCATACCGCCTAGATCTAGCACCTATTGACTACTTTTTATTCCCAAACTAAAAAAAAAAGACCTTCGGGAAAATGATTTGCTGACGATGATGAGCTCAAGTCCGCTGTAAATGAGAAATTGGATTTTCAAGGGAATAGAAAAGCTTTTTTCACAAACAAGTAAATGTATTGATATCATGAGAGACTATACTGAAAAATATTTTATAATTTTATCTTTTTTTCTAACACACCCATACCTAGAATACATTGAACGCTCCTCGTAATCAATGGATCATTATGATTCTATGTATCACTCACTTTTGCAAATAGTTACCTAAATTAGTGACATCAAAGAGTCAAATTACGACTAAAATAATGTTGTGTTTATAAAAAATGATACAAATATTCTTTATTTATAAAATTCCGTTGTGCGTGTTAGAAATTCTTCTTCTCCTAAACAGCTTAACCGATTTGGTTGAACTGACGTACTTATGGGGTCAGCTTGATGGTTGTCAACTACAGTTGGGCCCGGTAGTTGCTGTTATTGAGATCCAGATATCACCCGAGCGAAGTCGTGATGGATCGCTAGTATTAATAATAAAAGTAGTAGTAATATATCGAAAATTCAACGTGTCGCTTTTTTATGGATATTTCTGTCATATGCCTCCGCATTTTTGTTCCTAATGAATAGTCTGTCTCACAGCAACACTAAATAAATCATATAATATCAATGAAAATAACGTGATCGGTGCCAAAATCACTACCAGTCTGTATCCCGGTGTTGGATCACGAAAATGATAGCACAATGCTGGAAACCTCCGACCACCCTCCATACACAATGAACCAGGTTTGCCTTTAACGTAAATAGGTTCCTCTGTATCACACCTAGACTGACTTTCTTCATAAAAAGTGTATTGTGTTACAACACGAGCAAGCATTCCTTTAGTTCCATTTTCATTAAAGCCCAGGAGACGTCTTATCAATCCTTCTTTATATATTTCACTTAATGAATCTACACCCCAATGAGTTAAATTTTTTGGCAAGTTCTTATAATACGCTGTCTGATTACTTATGGGATATGTTTTGTTTTTATATTTTGAAAAAGATTCCTCGATTTCATCTAAGTTTATTCCCAGTGAAGATAAGAAAGTTAAGTTTGTGATATCTACTTTTGCATCTACGTTATCTGTTATATCTGTATGTGGTGAAATTCCACAATAAAATTTTCGGTTAATAGAATATGGCGCACCCGGAGAAAAATTGCACACTACTCTTATATTACCATTTATATTAATACCGAAAGCACATCCTATTTTATGTGTATTTGCCCAAATCAACTGCACGGTATTAAACGTTGAAGAATCCATGTGTCCACATTGAATATCAGTTTCCTTTAATTGTTTCCCGGCGCTCCAATACCATATGTGAATACACCCAATGACAGCCAGCACAAAGCATTCTGACGGCGGTATGCTACAATTGAAAAATAGTATAAAACAAAGAAATTCAATGCAATATCAAATCTACAAGGTGCAAGGTTAATTACCAGTTATAATCCGTTCTTATAGAAAACAAACAGCACCGCTTTACGTCTTTTGTGCACTCAAGTTGTGATACAAAATTACCATCAAGAGCCGAACATGGTGCAGGGCCAGGCAGGCACTGGCTAAGCCATGCGTACGCCATTTTCTCTAAATCATAATCATATGTAACTTGCATCATATTAGCTGCTTTTGGTAAATGTGAATATCTTATCGACTCTCCGGTAGCAATGCGATTTCGCATAGAATTGACGGTGTTAACTAAAGCCACTTGCTCGTAATTGGTAGGAGTCTTGACCTTGTACTCTTTTCCGCATAAAGTGGAAATTGTTTTATCTGGGAAAAGGCAAAGAGTATGATCACCGTAGCATGGTTCTATTCCACACCATTTGTTGAACATTTGCTTTGCAGGAGCGTTCGATACTTTAGGAAAACTTTTCTTAGTATTTTCCTGATGTACAACATTATTTAGGGATCCTCGGTGAATAGAAAATATGTTGGGAAATTTCTTGTATCTCAATTCACCATATAAAAGGGGCAATTGCCAGCAAGGTAAGTCTTCTGGGACATACCATGTATTCTCATCGTCGATTGAAAACGTATCTCCTTTTACGTTAGACAGAGCCGGTTCTAAATTATAGTAATCTATTAGAAGCACTGTCTCCGACTTTGGTTGCTTTTGTTTTTTTATGAACTTTGTGCCCTGATTTAACTTTTTATTTTGATGCGTTTGATGATTCGAAGAACGTAAATTTAAATCTGAGTCGCTATACTTACTATCGTGGGTTTCATATCTTTCTTCATCATATATGTACTCATATTCTTTAAAAAGATTCATCGAAGGTTTTAAAAAATCACTGGCGTTCGGTTGATGACTTTCAAACATTTTCCGGTGATCAATATCAATAGAATTGTTAAATTTTTCTATTTTATTTAAAACTTCTGCATTTTCTGGCAATTCTTTAGTTGTGTAATAGAATTTACCTTCTGCACTATTTTCGCTTTCATTTTCTTCAAAAATTTTACTGTTTATTTCGCTTGGAAGTGGGGTATTGACTAGTTCGAAAACATTGGCATTTTTTTGTGTTACCTCATCATTCTCGAAATAATAATCATTTCCAATACCGTAACTTTTTGTAATACATATGAGCAAAATACTTATATAAAACATGTTCTTTATTGAGTTACAACTTTTGTAGTATAATATTTCTTGACTTTCAAAAGGCTTTGTAAAGGCCAATTTTGAATAAAAATATTTCGACTTTGTATGGATTATAATCTATGAAATTCACATGTAACATAACATATATAGGTAACCAACTCGTTTTCAATTATTCTTAGAATCGACTTCAGAATGGATTTTAAAAAGAATGTTACTTTTATTTAAAAGTTATTTTTTTAAATGTAAGCACCGAGTCAATATGAAAGTATAATTTCTGGCATTAACTCACAATAATTTTTTTAATAATAAGGAATAGCTAAGTATTAGCTTACCGTGTAGTGGCGGTGTAAGGATATCCACTGCTCCATTTGATTCCGTGGGTGTCGTAAGAGGCGACAGTGGGAAAGAAGTCAGGAGATTGGCAGCAGCGTCCCCCCCCCCCTCCATGAGTAAATATTTGGGGGAGGTCTATGTTCAGCAGTGGACTTTAATAGGCTATAACGGTAAGTATCTAATAGCTACTATTAAGTAATAAGTAATAATACTATGACTAGTAGAAAGAAAGAAAATGGAGTAAAATATTGGAACAGTTATACAACTACTTCAAAATCCCACGACTCCATCGGTTGACACTTGACATGTTGAAGTCGCCCATTTGTTCTTTCTTAAAGAGGATGTAATAAAGATTATAAATCATTTAATTAATAAAATAAAAACTCTGAAAACTAATACTTTGAAATTCAAACTACACATTATTATATTGATTGATTTACATCCTGATACATTTTATGCGACCGTGATATATTAATCCATTTGAGTCTTGGCCGGGGAAGACAAGGTTCCAAAAATGAGGTGAATATTCGTCACCGACTCGTACGTGTGGGAGCCAAAAATATGCGGTATGATTCACAGCAACCTGAAGATAAATACAATACAATGACCTAAGCAAAGGTCAAAACTGGCTCTTGAGTCTGAAGGCTTGAATATATGTATTACGTATTTAAAAATTAAAAAAATATTTTAAATAAACATTAGGCGATGAAATTGAAAGGGCGTGTAATAAAAAACGTAATGTAAGAAATAAAAGATTGCCATCGATTATTCATAAATGAAAAAAATTAATAATACCCTTATCATCTAGAATCTAATTCCTTACTCTAAATTCTTAGTTTCACTGTTTTTAAAATACGTACATATATTTTCGATATACTAAACAGGTACAGTAAAAAACTTCTCATAACGCAACATATATTGTATGATATAAAACAAGTTAATAAGTTAAACTTGTATTTATTTCGTGTTTCAGCTTACCTAATACATCACTTGCGTATACATTACGAACACATGAACATAATTTATAGTAAGCGGATAATATAAGATGAACATATTTGTAATGCAAAGTCGTATAAAATACTTTAAAAAAATCAGAATCTACAAATTTAATGCAATAATTTAAAATAGTTTTTGAAATTATTGCGTTTTCTTTCTTTTTAAAAAAGTACTAGTTACTTTATTAAAACTAACCACTTAACGTAAGCTTTAAAATTAGACTTGAAACGAATAGTATATTCGGCCACACGCCGAATACCGAATATTTTGCGGACTTGCTGGCCGAATAGGAATAGCCGAATATTAGGCAAAATATTAGGCAAAAGTATTCGGCCGTGCAGGAAGAAGTGTTTATTCAGAGCGTCTATTGTCTGAAGCTAGTATTATCTACGAGAAGAGAAGGAGTTAACTAGTGCCTGAAAATGCAGAAAAATTAGTCCATCTGCATCACAATATCTTCCACTTTAAATACGATCATTCGAGTGCATAGACATTTATCTGATTTTAAATTTTTTGCTTTTTTCCGAAAAAAGAAAATAATATCTCTAAATGTTGTTTTAGTAGTGGTCTACCACAATAATCGAATGGCGGATTGGAACAAACAATCTTTAGTTAGCAGTTCGCTTCCTAACCATTACGCACATTGCCCCTTACTTTATAAACTTCTAAATTCCTTGTGACTTTCATTTAAATGGACCGTTTAGATTTAATCAGGTCAATAGCTTAAAAATGTCTCATATACGTATGCATGACGCTCTTCCAAAAAATTCATACTCGTATGATGGCGATTAAAATCTTTAACTCTTTACCCGACGAGTTTAAAAATTTCCCAATGACAAAGGTAAAAAAACAAACTTCATGAATGGCTTTTACTTAATTGTTTCTATACTGTTAATGAGTATCTTGATCACAAAAATCAAAACAAATTACATATTTAAATATCTGTATCTAAAAATGCTTGAATTTTTTGCTGTGAGTTTACAAAGGACTTCGAAAGTTATAGAATAATTATTAGTTAGTTATTTTTACTGTTTTTACATATGAACATTTTGATATTTGCAAATAAGTTAAATTCATCAAAAAATTGTTATATCTAATTATTTTTTATTATATTATTTATTATTGCACGCCTCGATAAGTCAGAATGTATAAGAACTTTTATGTTTTAATAATACTCTTGTAATATCTACCTACATTCTATGCAAATAAATAATCAAAATTATGACGAACTATGGCCAACTACGTAATTAGTTGGCCATAGTTCGTCATAATTTCGATTCACAAGATAGTTACAAGGCTAGGGATAAAATATTTATTTATTGGTTTGGGAAGACATTTGCTCGACAGTGGAATTATAAAGACTCATATAATTTACAAAAATACATTTTACAATTTTAGTTTACAATTTTAGACTAGTTATTATTAACTATTTCCGTGTAGTGGCGACGGAAGTATCCCATAAAGACCGGTGGGACTCATTTGAGGCGACAGAGGGAAACATACCAGAAGATAGGCAACAGTATATACAATACATTCATAATAGAACGGGGTAGTGGGCGGAGCCCGTGTAGCCGCTAACATGTCAATTCACACCTATAAATGTCAACACAATCAATCGTTTTTAATTTTCGTATCAAGCGTCGCTGCATACAAATTATTTAAAAAAATGGCAAATTACGTGTCGAAAGAACAGCGGGAAATGGAATTTAAATAAAGGAGACATCTATTAGAAACAAAAATAAAGAAATATTTATGTGTCAAAAACGTTAATCAAAAGTCTAAAATGTGTTTGTAGTAGTGATAGATGATAATATGACGTAATTGTTTGTATGTGTGCACCCGGCGCTGACGATCCCCGTACAAAATAAGGTTGACATCCATTCTATTGTGTTATAGTATTTTATGGGCAACAGTGTGTATCTAATAACAACTAGAAACTGATGATACAATCATAAGATGCAATCTATAAGGGAGAAATTTTTCAGCAATGAATTTTAATAGGCTGTTATGAATGAATTAATGCAATATAATTATAAACACGAGTTATGAAACATAGGTAATAAGCATTTGATTACAGAAACAATAGCTAACATCAATGTAACCATTGAAGCGCCACTATACGGACGAACGCCATAATAAAAACAATGTTTTGTAACAACGACAATGATGTTGTGACTACGATGTTAAATCCAAAAGAAAATTATGACTTAAAAAAGACAATCCCGAAAATGGCAATTTTTTTCAAGTTTTAAATGATATATATAATTTTATTTTTATATATATATATATATATATATATATATATATATATATATATATATATATATATATATATATATATATATATATATATATATATATATATATATATATTATTATTTTTATTTTTATATTATTGGTTTAGAAAAAAGTAAAGTATATAACTAACCAGTTCTAATGTACTTTTTAGTTACTTTGTTTGAAGTGAAGAGTGAAGAGTGCTCAGGGTCAATGAGACATAAGCACAGTATTATAAATATTAAGCCTGTGACATAAGTAAGCGAGCTAAAAAACTGCATTTCCGTAAAATTTCTGTTTACATTGTGTATTAAAAATAAATAAGTAGATCTCAATTCTACAATCACTCGTAACATACTTCTTTTAATTTAAGTATATTATATAAATTAGGGTTTGTTTAACTGTTAATAACAATGGCATTCTAATACCTTTCTTTATATATTCCAGGAGTATCTTCTCTACAGTGCTATAAGTGCCTCATTAACCCACCACTGGGAGAAAACTACAACACTGCTAAGCGTCTTTGCGTTCACTTCGACTACTCGGATAATTTTATAGTAGAGTGTCCTTCCTCTACCATGTGCATGAAGCAGGACTTCTATCTTGACATACAAAATGGAGGTAAGGAGAAAACTAAGTAGAATTTAATGCGTCATTGCATTCCTGGACACTTCATAAAGTGCATATGTATATAGTTTTCATATTATGTTTTTTGTGCGTGTTGCCAGTGATGACTTACGGATCTAAGACGTGATCCTTCACTGCTGGCCGTATGAGGACGCTCAAGGACGCTCAGCGAGCTATGGAGAGGGCTATGCTCGGAGTTTCTCTGCGTAGACTCAGAAATGAGGGTATCCGCAGTAAAACCAAAGTGACTGACATAGCCCAACGGATTAGTAAGCTGAAGTGGCTGGCAATGGGCCGGCCATATAGCTTGAAGAACCAATAACCGATGGGGAAGAAAGGTCCTTGAGTGGCAGCCTCGTACCGGTAGGCGTAGTGTAGGGCGACCCCCCACTAGATGGAGTGACGACCTGGTAAGACATGCAGGAAGAATGGATGCAGGTGGCTCAGGACCGTGCTTTGTGGCATATCTTGGGGGAGGCCTATAAGGGCTGTAATGATGATGATGATGATGAAATTTAACTTCAGTGAATTTTAATTTCAGTTCAGTTAAGTCAATTGTGCAGCTATCAGAAATAGAAGTAGATTATGAATAATTCACATTGAAAGTAATTATTATGTTTAATTTACCACTGGTTCGGAAATTCAACAAGAAGAAATAGCTTAGTAGCGATCGCCTTATTCTCTGGGGTTGTTATTATCCAACACCTCCTTAATTATTCTTATTATAGTAACTTTTTTTCATACAAACTTTGTTTAATAAAATATTTGTACTTGGCATTGGACACATTTTGTTGTTACCCGACTTCCTCAGAACGAGAGTCATCTCACCTCAGTTTTTCGAGTTTATGTATATATATATATACACTATATACTTATGTCTATTTCTTTGGCAAGATCTGTAGCCTATTAGCGGATTTCTACGTAAGGGGTTTCGTTAAATTCGTCTTAGTCGTGTAAATGACATAGGGTATGAAATTATCGCTTTTCAGTAAACTTTTTACGCAGTCAGGATTTTTTGAATTACTGGTTTAATAATTCGACGACATCCAAGGTCAACACCACTAGAGTATACACTTGGGTGTCGTGTCGATAAGTTGTCCGTCATGATATACATAATAATAGCAATTAATGTTTCAATTTCAGTTAGAATAACCGGAGTAGAGCGAGACTGCGCCCCTCAAACACACGCGTACCAAGAATACAAGAACGGGAAATGGTCACCTAAAACGGAAATATTGGAACCCTATGAAGAGGGATGTACCAGCGTCGACAACAAGGGAGAGAGGGCTACAACTAGCAGGTTGGATTTTGCAAGCATGCTAAATAATATTTATATAGTATGTTATGAAATTAGCTTATGGAACGAAATTGTATGGTTATTTAACTCAAGGTCTTTATTTAAAAGTTGGGTATCACATTAAAGTTAACTGCATCGTTGGTCTTGTGGTTGTAGTAGTGCAACAGCTAATCATGAGGTCCTGGGTTCGAATCCCGGGTCGACCGGGTCCCGGGTCGATAAAGAATCAATTATTGAGTTTTTCTGTCAAGAAATTCTCAGTAGCTGCCCGGAGTCAGGAAGTTGGCGGTGTCTCACCCCCGTGCCTCGGAAATCACGTAAAGCCGTTGGTCCTGCGCCTGATCTCCCTCCGGTCGTGTCGGTTTACCGTCCCATCGGATTACGAGAGTGAGGGAATAGAGAGTGCACCTGTGCTTGCGCATACACTTGGGCACTATAATCCTGTCCTGCGCCGATGGCTAGCCTCCGTTGAGGCAGGCCGCCGTGGCCGAAATTCGGTCTGGAGGACATTATTATTATCACATTAAAGGTACGTTATATATATTCGTACGTAATATAAATTTCAAGGCAAATTATTTATTTATTATAATAATTTTCGTCAAGTGCGGCCTAAAATATGAGACAAAAGTTTAATTTTATAGCTCTTAAATGTAAGAACCCTTAGTTTTAGACATGTAGAGCCTCAATTCAATGTAATAAATCATAAGAATATTTTCTTTCTAGTAAAATTGCTTTCCAATAGCGCCATCTGCTTCATTTTATAGAAAGTCATTTTATCGAACAAAAATTGATTGACTTTCAATGTGGTACGAAAAATGTACTTAACATATTATTCTATGTCATCCTCTGGCAGGGTTAATCCAATAGAGATATATTTTATTTTATTACGGCGGGTCTTAGGAAATTAATTATTGACATCTTTAATACATGTCTATTTTTTTAATTTTGCTCTTTCGTTTAATCAAGTTTAAAATCACAACGATTGTTAAGACTTTACACTTCAAAAATGTCCAACTTTAAGCAATACTTGCACGGGTTTCATGTGATGATAGTGTTCAATGCATCGATATAATATATGTATTACGCACTAGAATTCGCATTCCAACACTCACTATGTTCAAATGAACTGTACTGCAATTCGTACACCTGTTATTGTGGCTATAATATTCATACAGTGCGGAGCGGCGCTAATAATAATTTTATATTAAATTAGCACATATGGAAAATAAACAAAAAAAAATACTCGATTAACAATACAATCTAAATAAATAATTATTTATTATGCCAAATTTCGCACATTTATATCGATTGCGCATGTGCGAAAACAGAGTAGTGCACATTTTTTGTTTGGAATAGCTTCTCTAATACGTAGTACGTACATGTAACTCAAGGTTTCATGCTATCAGTTCTTCCACAAATTTTAAACAATTTACCGCTTTAGAAGTTTAAATATAAAATCTAGAAGGTTCAATCTACACCTAATTTTCCACATTATGTTTTTTAACTATCCGTTTATTGATAAAAGTGAATGGGGAAGGTTTTAAAATATATTTAAATTAGGAAAAAAAAGATTAATTTGCCTTTGTATTTTTTTCTATAATATTCTAATTATCATCTAAAATTTAAATTCGACTGTGACAGTGTCATTGTTTAGGAGTATAATTAAGGCGTCACACTCTTAGCATTTCAAATTACTTAAATTTAAACTACGTGTAAATCTAAATGAAAATCTATAGCTCAATATCCGAAATAACATTTTATATAAGAAATATTTAGTATGTTTTAACCCGGAACACCAGTAAAGATATATTCTAAGAATATAAATAAAGCAATGAATAAAAACTTTAAATAACAGGCATATACATAGATATATCTTAAATTACGAAAGATACCAAAAATAGGTAATTGCAGGGCTGCGCATCACAGCATCTTAATCGTCTTCATTTCCACGCTTCGAAGTTCACTCTGAACTAGGTCTCCCACAATAAATGCCACAATACGGTTCTCAGTCATGTGTATTCGTCGATAGTTAAAAATGTTCTTACAATATTTTTTAATACAAAGTAATTTACAAGATCCCATATATGTAAAGGTTAAGGACGTAAACAAAAGTGTGAAACTGCCGGCAAAAAATTCAAGTTTCGAACAGGTTTTCTAAAAGAGTAAAGCAGAAGAACTCCGGCTTTATGTGATATATGTATAATATATTAGAATAATAACCGTAAAATGCATGTTAACCGTGGTCGCAATGTCCAATTATGCGGTGTATAAAACCTTATACTAAAATTTATTTATTCATTAATTTCAGCCAAAGTCCACATAAGCCCATGGATTGAACGATAGAGTGATATTTGACAGAGATTCCAAACTTAGCAGGCGGGTTGGCACTGCATTTTTTCAGCATTCTGAATTGATATATGGTATAAGCAATAAGTTGCTGCCTGTCTCTTGTTTCATTTCCTTTATTCACACCCAAGGGATGATATGGGGTAAAGATTGGCTTACGCCGTCAATATACGCCCAATTTGTTTTTATTTTACTATTCGTGATTATTTCGTTTCTTAAGCCCTTACAATCAACAAACAATAATTATCTACCACTGGGAGTGCTTAGAGGAATTGTTCGGACTAATTCCAGCCGTTCAATTTCTCCACCGCACATCGCGACAACACTCGCAACCGTACGTACCGTCTTTACCACAAGGGCACGCGTATAATAATAGGAATATTTTCTTTTTTTGAAAGAAATTTCAGTTTACATTTTTACATTTTTTACATTTTTCTAAGAAATTATGGTCCCCGCTCCCCGCTATGAAATCTGTCAAATATTTTACCTCATTGTAAAGTGGCGTCTTAAATAATAAATATGAGATTATAGCAGAAAAATGTTTTCGTCATTCACTTTTTTTACTTTCCAACCAGGCCCCAAATTCTTGTGTGCCCAAGGGCCCCAGTATGGCCTAAGACGGCGTTGCTCGCAATACCATCCATACCATCTGGATGTTACGTACAGTATACATACTGGATGTGAACCCCAAGGTCCACCACTGTGCATTTACAAGAAGTTTTCTTCATCGCATGACTTCGATACGACTTAGGGACCTTCAAGAAAATAGCCAACTCTTTTTTAAAAGGCCAGCAACGCGTATGCAATGTTCCTGGTGTTGCAGTTAACCATGGACTGCGGTGGTCACTTACCATCAGGTGAGCCGCATGCTCGTTTGCCCCCTCTCATATAAAAAATAAATAAATAAATAGCACGATCGACTAAAAACAGTAGATCTGCCTTAATACTATAATTGGCACTCTAGTGTTAAGTGTCGTGCTACTGCCTTTAGAACTCCAACCAGTAATTTCGAAACCACTAAGACGTTAATTTATAACTGATTTACCCAGCTTCAGTATTTATACAAAAACTCAAGAATCGTTTTTAAATCTCGATGCGTTAATCTTTCTATGATAACAATAGTCAGTAAAATACTATTATTGAGCTGAGAAACTAAACATCGCGTCGAATCCACTACTGTATTAGTACTAGTGTCGTAGATCAATCCCAAGTAAGCACTTTAAGCTTATTGATAGTGCTTACGGGAGCATTCTTTTTTTTTTTACATAAATGAAGTTGAATCATTATTTCGGCATATATGCGTTATTTATTTATTTATATAAAAAAAAAATGTACCTACACACTAACAATGTAGAGGGCACATCATAATACGTGTGCTTATAAGGTCCACAATGAAATTTCTTGCGGTAGGTCAGTACACAAATTTATGATAAAATTAAGATAATAAGTTGTGCATTTTTTATTACGTAACACATTCAATCATAAAATAAATACATAATTATGTCTGCACATATACGTAAAAATATTCGATCGTACATAGTATGCTTGTATTATAACTATGAATAATATATACACATAGAATATACAAAATAAATAAGTAATAGTAGTATAATAACTAAAAAAGATATAAATAATAGCTACATATTATATAAACAGACAGACTTTTTGTATTTATATTTAGCTATTTCCACAGACACAGAAATAATGATTATACTTATTTTTTTAAGGAAGTCATTGTTTTGATTTCACGAATAACTGGTAATATACAAAAAGAATAACACAGTTCTTGAGTGAGCTTGCAACACTACAAAATGTCCCTGAGCAGTCAACGTATGCGATTGTATTGGAAAGTTGTCACCGTACTTAATATCTGCCCAGTAAACACAACACGATATTTTTTATTATTTTTATTTATTGACTGCCCCGTTGGTCTAGTGGTTGTAGTAGTGCGACTGCTGATCATGAGGTCCTGGGTTCGAATCCCGGGTCGGGCCAAAAAATTAATTATTGAGTTTTTCCGTCAATAAATTCTCAGTAGTTGTTGCCCGGAGTCAGGTAGTTGGCGATGTCTCACAGTGCCTCGGAAAAGCACGTAAAGCCGTTGGTCCTGCGCCTGATCTCTCTCCGGTCGTGTCGGTTTACCGCCCCATCGGATTAGGAGAGTGAGGGAATAGAGAGTGCACCTATGCTTGCGCATACACTTGGGCACTATAATCCTGTCCTGCGCCGATGGCTAGCCTCCGTTGAGGCAGGCCGCAGTGGCCGAAATGCGGTCTGGAGGACAATATTATTATTATTATTATTATTTATATTTTTTTCCAGACATTGCTACTGCCGCCAGGACCTCTGCAACTCGACAACGAGCACGACACACGAAGGCTACACAGATATCATGGGCGTCATAGTGGTGTTCAATCTAATGAAGTACATTAACAGTCTTAGGTAGTATATTATACACGGTGTAGACATTGGGGAAATTGTAGAGTCAAGAGTGAAATGTATATAATGGTCGTTGACATGTGATATTATAATTATAGGAATCTAAGGTATACATATAATAAAGTAATCACATCCCTAAAAGTTTGCTTTATTTATGCAACTTATTCATGCCATGCTGTTGTTATACATGTATTATAGTTGTAGCACGCATGGGTCGGCTCGACCAGGCAAGGACCACGCTCACACAGCTTAAGGTGCTGACAAAACCTCAATATGCTTTATTGAAACAATTATTAGCTAAGTTATGGCATCGCTAAAACACATTGTGTTATTCTTAAACATGTATACATATTTGAGAGAACTGCAGTTTCCAAAACACGATTTAAAAAATCTCGGCACAAAATGGTAAACTACCGTCTTAAAATGACCTACCAGTAAAATGTTATAACACTTATACGTAGTTAAATTAATTACAATAACAGATCATCATATATGAATATATATATATATTTTATATATATATATACTTATATATATATATATATATGTTTTCTAATACGTTAGTTACAAGCGTCGTGTCATCGCGTTAACCTGTTTATCAGTGTCTTCATGCTGCAGGGTTTCGTATAGTGAATGTAAAGAACAGCAGACCCTTTTTACTGGAAAAGAGGCATTCCATCTTGGTCCTGGAGGGTGACAACCAGTGAAACGCACCTGCATTTGATTATTATGGATGACTATTGGATGGACTTAATGTATAAAAAAAATTAAACTTAGGAGCAGAACTTGTTCAGAAATCAACAAGTATTACTAGCCATACTCAAGAACAATTCTTAATCACCTAAATAACTATTTAGCTAATAACTAAAGACCATAATATTTTTTACTTATAGATGTCGCAGCCAACTAGCTTAATTAGCCGTTCAATCAACAACCTAGCCTTTTAACTAAACGGCGCCGTTCAACTAGCTGCCTAAATGATATTCACTATTCAGCCGTAGCGTTTGTTACAACATTTAATAAATTTGCTGGCTAACCGTGGGTTTGCAGTGACGCTATTTTCACAAAAAAACATGTTTCAAACACTGTTTTCTGTCAATGTATCAAAAAGCGTTTGCATATTCAAAGAACAGGTTGTAGTGAAATATGTTTGACAGTTTATTGTACATACTATATTATATCTATATAACTACAGAAACAAATTTGTAGAAACATCATCAGGTTAAAAGATAAGTTTGAATATCTGCTGAAAATTTTACACAGTTTTTGTGAGTGCGAACGCCACCATCAACAAAACATGTTATGTGATTTATTTTATGCGATTTGTTTCAAAACATTACGTGTTGGATGTTTCTCAGTGCAAACGTACTATTATGCTTAGGGCATTCGTAGTATATGTTATATATATATATATATATATATATATATATATATATATATATATATATATATATATATATAATAAACAGTGCCGTCCGACTAGCGGCCTGGTATGATATTCAGCCCATGCGATTCACCCGATGTGTCTAATAAGACATTTCATGCCTAATTACTAATAATGCACTATGCGCTATATTATATACATATACCCGCACCCTAACCTAATGTCGCTGAAATTACAAGATAGTTGCAATGTAGTATTAGACGCAGCGGCTGAATATCATTCAGGCCGCTAGTTAAACATAAAAAGGCTAAGCTGTTAATTGAACACCTATTAAATTAATTGGCTGCGAAATAAAAATGGCTTGTACTGTTTTGTTAGTTTTGTTGTTGCGAGAAAATAACAACAATAATTTTTATTTCAAAAAGCGAACTAGGTGCGACCCAGAAGGTCCAACCGACTAACTTCCCAGTGGAAAGAATAAAAAATATCATATGTTTTAATATTTTATACAATTTTTCATTCGGCACAAAAATACGACTTGACCGATTTTGCTCAAAATTTGATGAGGTCTAAGTTACATAATTATGCGTTAAATGAAATTGGTCCCATGTCAATATCACTCTTTGTTTTCGAGATTACATGAGGCGAAAATTGAATCCGAACATACATACGTACATGTGCATACACGGACATCCTCTCAAAAACCAAACTATTCGACTCTAAAGACCTTAAAACGTGGAGATATGATAAAATTTCCAATTTGCAAAATCGGACCCATTACAATAACTTCTTACTGGGAAGTTAATCTTAATTTAAAATAGTCAACAATATCAAAATATTTATATAATAGCTACAGAATATATTTATTATGACCACACTGAACAAAATATAGAATAATAATAATAATAATAATAATAGTATTTCCGACCGGGAGACCGTATGGAAGGAGAAGGAGCTCCACGGGAGGTACTACAGGGCTCTACATGAGCCCTTCGTAGATTCAATCGCCTCCCTCTGGCTACGTTTCGGTGACTTCTTCGGGGAAACCGAAGGTTTTGTCTGTGCAATACAGGATCAGGTTATTAAGACCAACAACTATCGGAGATACATCCTAAAGGATGGCACCGTCGACGTCTGTCGAGCTTGTCGCCATTCCGGTGGGTTACTTAGGCATGTCATTTCCGGTTGTTCGGCGCTTTCTAACTCTTAGTACTTGCACAGGCACAACCTAGTAGTCAGGATTCTACACCAGGAGCTCGCTCTGAAATACGGTCTCGTGGACCGGAAACTGCCTTATTATAAGTACTTGCCGGAATCCGTGCTCGAAAATGACCGCGCCAGGCTCTACTGGGACCGGGCCATCATCACGGACAGGACTATTCTTGCGAATAAGCCTGATAATGTGCTGTTGGACCGGGCACTGGCAAGGATAATTTTGGTCGACATTACCATTCCATATGACGAGAACCTAGTGAAAGCTGAATCAGATAAGAAAACAAAATATCTGGACCTGGCTCACGAGGTGACCGACATGCGGGATGGTCTGCCGACCGAAGTTATTTCTGTAGTCGTCTCTGCGAATGGGCTAATCCCAGTTAGCCTCGCGGGTCATCTCAAGCGGTTGGGACTCCGTGACGGACCGCTCCGGGCTCAAATGCAGAAGGCGGTGGTCCTCGATACCGCCCGCATCGTCCGCCGGTTCCTTTCTCTTTCCCCCTAACCCTCGGCCGTTTTCCACTGCCGAGGGCCTCCATATGTTTGGGCTTTTATTTATTTATGTAGAAATTATTTATTTATTTATGTTAGTATATGAAATACATATTTATGTATATTTATCATTTCCTTTTATATATTTATTCAGCCCAACCAGATGAGAATACATTATTAATACCCCATAACAATAATAATAAATATAACGAAAAGAACTTATCTAGTCTAAAGCAACCAGTATTTGTGTCAATGTTGATAACATTTTTCTACATTGAACAATGAAAATTATTATCAATTGGTCAATTGAAACTATTAGAAACATATAATATAGTCCATATTCGTAAATATTAATTATTTTATTATTTCCAACTACCAATATTTGAATTATTAATTAATGATTTAGTTATAACAAGTTATAAGACTGTTAATTGTTCTTGTTCTTTATGAATAAAAAGAAAATACACGACACCATCTTGTAGCCAAGCTTAAGTTGTAGGGAAGCTACAATTTATTGTTTTATTCATAAGCAATTCAGTTTAAAATAATAGTGTTAAATTTAATAGCATTATTACTATAAAACATTTTCACCTAACAAAAGATAACTTTATCTTTGAAACTAGTATTGTTATAATAACTAATTGTAACCGTTTATCTTAGACTGTTTAAATACAGTGCATTATAAACTGTGATTGACTATGCTAGTAATCATGGTTTATAACTAGACGGACGTTACTAGTTACCGTCTAATTAGTATATTATTATTAAGACATTATCATCATCATTTACAGCATATGAAAGTCTCCCGAAAGATTGCCTCCCAAGGAGGATTTTTGCCATAGTTGCCACGATTGGCAGGAATTTTCTTTGATATATTTTTATTGAATATTCTTACACGGTATAAAAAATCAAATTTTTTTTTTCATAAACGTATACGTGGTAGAGCCATGCTGCCTCTATAGCATGATTGTAGCACGAATGGGTCGGCTCGATCGAGCAAGAACCGCACTCTCACAAAATACGTGCGAAATAGCAGCTTATTAATGCTTACTAACGCTCTTTTGTTTGGTAAATGTAGAGAACCGAATACCCTTTTTACAAAATCGAGGCATTGCATCTTAGTCCTCAGGAGTTAAAACGCATCTGCATTTTGATTCTTAATCAAGGATGGTTATACATGTCTATGGGCTACAGCATCTACTTACCACCTGGTCGACTGTATAATCGTTTGTCACCCTTATACTATAAAAAAACCGCCATTTCACGGTCGCAGTGCATGGTGTTATTAGTAAATATATGTATAAACATATTTCAGTTCAGCGAAAGATTCATTAACCAAATTTAATTGTGAAAATAATTGATAAGTAAATGATGAACTACGACATGATTGGTTGGTAAACATCCTTTTCTGATATCAGATCTATGTAACAAATATAATAACAATAACAGGCTTTCACAGTTCACCACTAAGCGTAGGGCTTCCAAAGGAAAAGCCACAAAACATTTTCATGAGCCACTTGTATCTATAGACTTCTAGCATACCTATCTAAATAGATCGTCACTCCATATAATGGGGAACCGTCACAGACTACCCCCTAAGGAACCGCCCTATAGACCGCTTATCTGTACAAGACTGGAAGACTGGAGGCTCGGTTTTCACCCGAGAACTTTTTTCCTACGTAATATATATTTAACAGTATATAAATTTTTTTTATAATCTAGTTATTAATTTTATATCACAACTATATATGTTATAATAAAAAATATTATGGTATAAGTGCTCATTCACGGCTCTAGTATTTAGGACTAAAAAGGGCGGGCGCGTTCTTCGTCACTTATCAAAACACATAATATCTTTAAATTAAATAAACATTAAATTCTTTAATCGTATTACATAGCCGATTGCTATGTAATTCATAACTCTAAGTTATTTCAAACTATCTTTATCTTTGAGAAATTAGCATCATATAAAAATTAATATAATTTTGACATTTATATTATGAAACAATGAATGATTTATAGATATTATCTCGCCTCGTCAACAAGGAAAAATAACAAAATTTCTGAGTTTCGACATATAATATATTTTGTTTAATATGATTTGAAAAAACATTATAAATTATAATAGAATGAATACAAGTCGTTTTAAAAAGATGATGTATTGGGTGCGTTTGGCAGAAAAAAGCGCTAGCAAGCGCTTACTAGCGCTGAAATAGTTTTCGGCCAGGACACGATTGCTACTTCAGTAGCGCTGACACAATCCGCCATTTTGCTTATTTAATTTGTTTGTTTTGAAGTAGAGTTTATAAGTTATTTTGAGCAATATTAGTTTTAAGTAATATAATGACATGAATAAACATATTATACATGTTATTAAAAATTCATAATTGGTAAGTTTTTAATATGAATACTTTACAAACATATATTTAAATTAGGTTAGGTTCCCCAGTTAAAACTAACCTCGTGTCCTAGAGGAAAATAGCTACTTACGATTTGACAGCGCTTACCGCTTACGATCGCCATTTTGCTTACAAGCGCTTGCTAGCGCTTTTTTCTGCCAAACGCACCCATTGTCTCAATATAAACTTCTCACACCTACAGACGTCAAGTCATGTAGGATATTAGTCTAAAAGATTTTAAGATTGTTATTGCATTTATTGTATGTTTATCCCTGTACTACTTGCCTTTTTACTCAATGTTTATTTTTTGTTATTTTACTATCACCAAGATAAAAAAGTTAAAGTTACAGTCTATATACGTCCCACTCCTGGGCACAAGCCTCCGCCTCATTTCTGAGAGGGTTTAAGGCAAGGATGTGTCCGCCCAGCTGACCCAATGCGTGTTCACTTCACTTCTTCTCTACTCTTCTTCTTCTCAAACTTCACGTCTTCGGAATATTTTTTTTTCTTATTTCTCAGACATGGAGATTTCCTTTCGATGTCTTCCTTTGCCGAGCACGTGGTAAGTCAGCACTTAAAATTGCAATTAACAATTTCATTGGTGCCGGGGGTGATCGAACCCAGTTTGCTCGCGTATCGTGAAATTTACAGTGAACGCTAACGATCTGAGCTACCACGGCTTTTTTAAAGATATTTAGGTAATATTTAATTAAATTTTATGTCGGTCACGGCCTCAGAGTTGCATAACTAAGCATAGCTTGCATAAAAATACTCTAAGGTCACGGCCAACAACTTCTTTTGAATTGGACCAAGATTACAGACAAAGCGAGAATCTAAAAATAATAAATTGTCGAAATAAATGCATAATGTGCTAAACATACACAAAAATTATTTTGGGATTCTTCTATTAAAAGTCCACTGCTGAATAAAAGGGGAGATATTTACCATAGCTGCCACGCTTGGCAAGCGAGTTGGCAAGCGCAGTTTTTTCAAGATGCCACTGCCAATCTCCTGTTTTATTTCCCTCTGCCGCCTCTAACAAGTACAACACCCACGAAATGACATAGGTTAGGGGATTCTCTTATGTCGCCTCTACACGTTGGCCAACACAGTGGCGAATGGAGTGGCGAATATATTGGCTGAGAGTTGGTGACGGCGTCCACACGTTGGAAGGTCGTTCAGTTTACTTCGGTTCGGGCCAATGTGCGGACGAATTTATAAGCACCGTGGCGCAGTGGCTCAGCAATGAGTGGCTGCGCCGGGCGCCGCGGGTTTGATCCCGCACGGAACAAGTATTTGTATGTCCTACAAATAATTGTTTCGGGTCTGGATGTGTGTCCTTGTGCAATTTATGTTTGTAAACTGCCTGCGCGATACGGGAGAAAATCCTAGTGTAGGGTTAATGTTTTTATAAAAGAATTATAAAATAATAGTGGTTATTAATGGGGCTGTAAATAGATATACGATATACGATTAGCTTTATTTATTCTTTACATGCATCATATACTGGAATAAATACCATTAATAAGAACTTAACTTATTTTAATGTTAAAGGAGTTATAATCGATTTGTCTATGTTTTAAAATTGGGTTTTGATTTTAAAGTTTAGCAAAATATGTACTTGCATTTCTATTAGAAATTTGATGTATATAAAAAACACCTTATAATTTATTTGGTATTTTAATTATTTTTTGAAAAAGACAGAAAAAATAGCAATAAATATAATTAACACTGCCTTAATAATAGGTGCTAAATATAACTTAGAACATAAATGAAAAACTCATGACGAGCAAAGTGGCTCAGGACCATGCTTTGCGGTAGTCTGTGGAGGAGGATGTTCAGTAGTAGACTTGTGAACAGCTGTAATGATGATGATGATTCGAAATCTTACACGATTAAATTATAAGAAATCGACGTTTTTTTATAGGATAGTGTGACAAACGAGCACACAGTTCACCTGATGGTAAGTGGTTACTGTGGCCCACAGACATCTACATCTATCCTCGATTACGAATCAAAATGCAGATGCGTTGTCATCCGTGAGGACTAAGATGAAATGCTTCGTTTCCTTTAAAAAGGGTATCTGGTTCTCTACACTCACTATAGGAAACACAGCATCATTAAGCTACTATTTTACGCTGATATTCTGTGAGAGCGTGGTCCTTCCCCGGTCGAGCCGACCTTCGTGCTGCAACTATACTTCTAATATAATTGCATGGTTCTACCACGTATAAACGACGTGCTTCATTTTTTTTTCATTTTAAAATTGTTCTCGTAATAATGTGATTGTAAAAAAACGTTAATTTTTTTTTGATAAATAGCTTATTGATGAAAACAAATGTTCAATAATAATTAAATCGCGCTAATTAAAGTAGTAGAAATGTTTAAAGTTGAAATTGGCACTAAAAGGCTGGTAATTGGGGCATCCACCCTACAAAGCTTGAATATAAAATTTAAATCAGATACGTGTTATCACTCGGGAGCTTGTAGCAAACTAAACGCGCGGCCAACGTGTGGACGCGGCGACCAAACTCCGCCAACAATCCTTTGATCTTTTGTAAAAAACCGACACCACACGGATCTCGCGCCAACTTGCGGGCCATCGTTCCAATACATACCAATGAAGCCCAAACACCCCGTCTACACGTTGGCCAATGCTATTGGCCACTACATTCGCCACTGTGTTGGCCAACGTGTAGAGGCGCCGTTACGCCGCCACTATATGACGATTATACTAATACTAATAATATTACTAGGTATTAACTATTATTACCTTAGAGTATACATAAGAAAGCATAAGCAAGCTTGCTTACGTATACTCTAAGATTAATACTGTTTACTATTGGTACATTTCGTATCATTCTCGACTTTACGGAATACATAAACACGTAATATATATATATATATATATATATATATATATATATATATATATATATATATATATATATATATATATATATATATAAACTAAGATAATATGAAATATATGATGAAAATAATATCTTTATAAATAAAAATTACGTGTCACATTGTTTGTCCGCGATGAACTCCTGAACTACTGAACTGATTTCAATGAAATTCTGTAAATGAGTATTGCTTACTACAATTTGAGAGATAGGATAGTTTTTATCCCGATAAGTAACTCTCAATATTTTTATTGCGAATTTAAGAATTTTTATAGGACAAAGGTTCATCGGAAACAGTAAGTTATAGACAGGGGAGACCAAATGGCCGAGGGTTAAAAGGAAAGGGAAAGAAATTGGCGGACGAAGCGGGCTGTATCAAAGAGCACCGTTTTTCTACATTTGCGCTCAAGCGAACTTTTATGGAGATCCACACGTCCTAAATGTCCAGAGAGGATTGCAGGAATAATTTCGGTCGGCAGTCAATATTACGCAATACTACGCTCCTGGCTATTCATGTTTGAATTTCGAATGTTATATTTTTTAAAGTCATATATTGATTAAAACTTTTTTCATCACGAGTTAAAGTTCGTCGTCCGTAGCAAAAATTTCTACAATGTTCTATTACGCAATAAATTAAATTGGGCCAGTTTCATCATTAACCCTCACATAAGTCTAGACGGATGCGTCCCTAACGAATTATTTTACATCACGCGACCTGAGACTCAGGGTATTTGTATAAATCAATAACATTAATTAAAAAGAAACTAGGGCAGGAACTATAAGGTGTGGTGGCTCATTATTTGATCTTATATAATCATATAGGTAGTGGATTCTCTTACGGAGGCGACAGAAAGTAATGAAACGGGAGATGCGCAGTAGCATCTTATTAACTCAAAATAAAAATAAAATTGCTAATGCCTATCCGCCTGCCAAGCGTGGCAACTTTGAGAAAAATCGCCTCTATGAGGCAATCTTGTTCAGCAGTCAGTTTTGGTTAGGCTGTAATGATGATTATGATGATAATGATGGTGATGATATTATATCTTGCATGACAGTATTAAATTAAAATAATGAATAAACATTTGCTTTTAAGGTAAGATTATAAAACAAAAGTTTTTTCTATGATCTGACTTTGCAAGTATATCAATATCATTTATAGTCGAGGGGGTAACGATGCTGGTTACCTGATGATACTCAACAAATGAAGATGTTTGAAAAAGGAGTAAGTGTACGAAAATATTCTTAAAGGTCCCTTAGTCATATCGGTCTGGAACATCCGCTGGCGACAGTTAATCATAAAAGAAGGCACGGAGGTCAATTGCTGGACATCAGATGATGGGGTTGGAACTTAGAAATGTGTTCCAGAGTACTATGGTAGAACTTGGCAGATGGAAATAACACGAACAATTCCTTACCTTTGTACTAAGCTTCTTAGCACAAAAACGTACTAGCGGTTGGCCGGCTCGCCGCATGATATCGACGCACTGACTTGCGGCCAGCCGTAAACCGCTCCGGTTGAATAATGTGGCGCGCCGCGGCCCCTCCACGTATTCGGCGCAAGCCGCTTCATGTCATGGATTTTGATACAGAAAAGTTTATTTTGGAAATCAAACAGGCGGACTGCTATAGAACCGATGCGATACGGTTAGCCGAAACACGTCGTGCCATTGCAGCAGACCGTATATGCTGCGGCCAGCCACTAGTTCGTTTGTGACCTTAGGGCGGATTCGATCAAACTTGTCTGCGGCGTCAAAAACAAAGACTCTCTGAATGAGTCTCCTATAATTAAACGAACACAGTAAAGAACACTAGTTTCAACTTTTATATTAAATAGTTTTTGTTGTATTAATACAGTGTAACTGTTGGAGGTGGTTAATAAATATGTAACATCCGCGTCCTACAAGTCAGTCAAGATATCCAAATTGCACAATGCCAAGACAGTGAGGAATTGGCGACAATTTGCGAGCATGTAGCAGTTTTGGTACGATTTTCTTTCACTTATTAGTAACCTAGGCGTTGTGGAGTTACCCTACGGTACGAAGTAGATTTTCATGCCAGAATCATTCGTAAGGCATATGAATACATCCGGTTCCGTTGGCGCGATGTTTCAAATTCCGAATACAAAAGTTCCATTTAGCCACTAACTCATAAAAGAGGAATCACACCTCTGAACTAGGCAGCACTGCTGTTTTCTAGGGGAGGCTGCTAGCATGAATTAAATACAGAATCCTCCCAAAAACTTGCTTTAGATCTTAAAGTATTGACTTACAAATTTTTTGTCACTAAGTGTCAACAATGCCTAACTAATTTTTGGCATCATAAAATTCTGGATATCGGCTAAGAGCATTTTAGATTGAAGGACGCCTAATATCCTAATAAAGAAATCACAAAATCTAACCATAGCATAAATTATAAGAATAGACAAATACAGGGAACTGGAGGCCGAGCCGAATAATATAAAAAATAATAATATAAAAAATCTTTAGCCAGCACAATTTAATGCAAATTATTATTTAATGCTAATTATATTTTATCAAATGCAAATGATACGTGTGTGTGAATCATAAAAAACGAAGTCTTTGTCCGCCACACATGATTTTTATCGCGAAAGGGCAAAGCACTATACGGGTTATGATTCATAAGTATAAAATATAAATATTACTGTCTCATACTGTCGTTGAGGGTAGAAATAAATTTAAAATAGAAATTCTTAAAACTTTATAAGGCATATGTTATTGCCCTGTTTATAATTACCAAAACGTAGCAATTGTAGGTGTTAGTTATGTTTTATTTAGTAATCCAATTAGTTCTTTATTTTGTTATAAGCGTTTAAGTGGCGTGGGATAAGCCAAAGCTACCGATTATTTGGTATTTTACATTTTCTACTTATTTATTACATCTGCACATTACATATAAATACAATTCTATACATATAAATACAATTGAAGTGAGTGTTTGTAACATTTAAATAACTTTTAATACGTAGTAGAATTATGCTGCAGTTATACTAAATGTATAGTTATAGTTGTAGCACGAATGGGTCGGCTCCACCGGGGAGGGACCACGCTCTCGCAGAATATAAGCGTAAAATAGTAGCTTAATGCTGCTGTGTTTCGTATGGTGAGTGTAGAGACCGGAGACCCTTTTTACTGGAAACGAGGCATTCTATCTTAGTCCTCACAGGTGACAACGCATCTGCATTTTGATTTTTAATGGAGGATAGATGTAGATGTCTATGGGCCGCAGCTACCACTTACCATCAGGTGGACTGTGTGCTCGTTCGTCAGCCTACCCAATAAAAAAAAACTGGCTCATATTAAAGTCAGGGTCATTATTTATCAGGTCAGTATTTGTTATAAATAATGTTCTTTATACTTAAGATTATTGATAAAATATGTTATCCTCATTTCTGTTTTCACATAAATCCAAAATCAAAAGTGACACGAGGTTTTAAATATTATATTATAATTCTTTAAAAATATATATTATGTGCATTCCACGTGCTTAATTTATGCGTAAGAAACGCCACTTAAACGTTTACAACAAAACAAATAACTAATTGGATTACCAAATAAAATATAACTAACACCTACAATTGCTACGTTTCGATGATTTATAATCAACCAAACCTGCTTATAGCAGGGCAATAACGTAGGCCTTTTAAAGTATGTAAACATCAGATCCCATAAGCCACATTTGGCAATTAAGCTTCATCATTAAGTCATCACTCTTCGTAGCCTTTCAACAAGGAATGCCACAACGCATGCTCCTGAGCCACCTGCTTCCATCGACTTTCTTCACCTTAATGATTTCTTATATTTACGCGAACAAGACAGACAGAGGGACATTACAGTTGACTGATGGTAAAAACTGACTAATCTCTCTCGGCGCCTTGAAGTGCGTTTTAATAGAAGCACGCTTCAAGATGTACTTTCATAGTGACGCAGGCGACCCGAAGTTTGTTGTAATGCAAAACTTGCTTGACGTGTTGGAGCTTAACATAATCTAATTATTTCAATAGAGAAGATGGCTAGGTGCTACCATTTGCTTAGGATCTTGTAATTAATAAAATTAAATCCCAACCAAAGCATACAACTGCAAGACTTCAGGATACTATAAGTTCATACTGCGTAGATCGAAACAAAATATATAAATCTGTCAATATATCATATCAGTATTAAATATTTATTGATGAGATTAAAACAATGCAGAAAATACGTCAATATCTTACTCATAAAAATATTGTTGACATATTCTGATCATGTAAATTACAAATTGAAATGATATTGGGAACATAAATAAAGAACGAGTTTTCCTAAAAAACTTAAAAATATTTAAGAAAATAACTTTGTTCCCAGTGTTAAAGTGTGTGTGTGAAAATAATTACAAACTGCAGTCATATGCAACAAGCTGATGTTAAATATGTTTAATGAGGAAAATTATAATATAAGCTGTTTCAATGAGTCCGATTTATGAAAGCATTTTTTTAAAATGCAAAAGTCTATTGAATCTGATCCTACTGTTTTATAGAATGTGTGTATACTGTCGGACTTTTTTCGTCTAACAAATCAGTCGGCCTATTCGTTAACTTTGGTGACATATTTGTTATTTATTTTTTTATTTTATTGAATAAGAGTGACAAACGAGCACACAGTCCATCTGATGGTAAGTGGATGCTGCGGTCCATAGACATTTATCCTCAATTAAGAGTCAAAATGCAGATGCGTTGTCACCTGTGACGACTAAGCGCCCAATCAGAGTGCACTAGCAGGTGCGGGGGCTGGCGCGGGCGCTCGGGTCTTGGCGTCTGCATATTCAGAGTGCCAAACGAGCTACGAGTGTCATTGCAAATGTGTTTGGTTGTTCTCAAACTTTGCTACGTATATAGAAGACATAGATGAAGATTTTCTTTTGAAATACATACATACTTGAAATGGAAATTGCAATATAGAAGTTTGGCACACACGATTTAAATAAAGGAAGAGAGGAGTTTGGAGAATTTTATGTATTATACGCTGATTTACGGACGTATTCCGATAAATTCTTTGAATACACGAGAATGTCATTAGACACTTTTGACTACATATTAAATAAGATCTCCGAGATCCATGTTTAGTCAAGATTGACACCCATTTATTTCTTCCCATAATTTATTTATTTATGGCCACCCTATTTAAATGTTACAGATGTTTGCCCTGCCAAATAGCAGTGCGATGTTGTACTGCAGATATAAATTCTTCCGTATTGATATCCATGATGATTGACGACGCTTCGGCGGGTGAATCAAAATGGTTTAGAACCACAAGCGTAGTCACCTAACAGACGCTAGTTCACTGTGAACGATACGAGCGGACTGAGCCATTAGAAACACCCGCGCCGCCCGCGCCCGCGCCCGCCTCATGCCGACGCGCGGCGCGCGGAGCACTCTGAATGCAACTGGCGTCTACATACATTTTGATTTACACGCGCCCGCGCTAGCACCCGCGCCCGCCTCCACTCTGAAAGAGTACTAAGCACCCAATCAGACTGCACTAGCGGGTGCGGGGGCGGGCGCGGGCGCTCGGGTCTTGGCGTCTGCATATTCAGAGTGCCAAACGAGCTACGAGTGTCATTGCAAATGTGTTTGGTTGTTCTCAAACTTTGCTACGTATATAGAAGACATAGATGAAGATTTTCTTTTGAAATACATACATACTTGAAATGGAAATTGCAATATAGAAGTTTGGCACACACGATTTAAATAAAGGAAGAGAGGAGTTTGGAGAATTTTATGTATTATACGCTGATTTACGGACGTATTCCGATAAATTCTTTGAATACACGAGAATGTCATTAGACACTTTCGAATACATATTAAATAAGATCTCCGAGATCCATGTTTAGTCAAGATTGACACCAATTTATTTCTTCCCATAATTTATTTATTTATGGCCACCCTATTTAAATGTTACAGATGTTTGCCCTGCCAAATAGCAGTGCGATGTTGTACTGCAGATATAAATTCTTCCGTATTGATATCCATGATGATTGACGACGCTTCGGCGGGTGAATCAAAATGGTTTAGAACCACAAGCGTAGTCACCTAACAGACGCTAGTTCACTGTGAACGATACGAGCGGACTGAGCCATTAGAAACACCCGCGCCGCCCGCGCCCGCGCCCGCCTCATGCCGACGCGCGGCGCGCGGGAGCACTCTGAATGCAACTGGCGTCTACATACATTTTGATTTACACGCGCCCGCGCTAGCACCCGCGCCCGCCTCCACTCTGATAGAGTACTAAGATGGAATGCCTCGTTTCCAGTAAAAAAGGGACTCCGGATCTCTACACTCACCATACGAAACACAGCAGTAGTAAAATAGCTGCCTCGGCTCATAAAACATATTATGACACAATGTACTACACTATTATTTTGATTTCTATACGCGGTAGAGGCACGCTGCAGCTATATTATAATTGTAGTAAGAATAGCTCGGCTCGACCGGGGATGGACCACGCTCTCACAGAATACCAGCGTAAAATAGCAGCTTAACTCGTTTAGCGCCATGTGTTTCTTTTTGGAAACACAAAACGCTACCTTCTGAGGCCGCATTTCCTTTTGGATACACGGTCGGCCCTTTAGTTCGAGGCCAGTGTATCCACCAGGAAAGACGTTTTCAAACATTTTACTACGGAATCTTATACTTCTGGCCTCTACGGACGTTTCGGACCGAGTGGGGTTTTTATGTCTTTTAGGCAAAAATTATGAAAAAATAAAAAACACCTATTTTAAAAATGACATTTATTTTTATTATTCTCATTTATTTTACAAACTTACAAAACCAACAGTAGATAGATAGATAGAATATAACAGGCTAGTATAATTAGCAGTTTATTTACGAAAAAGGTATTTAGTAGAGCTTGTCAAAGCGATCTGCACATAACAAAACTTGGCAAATAGAGCAAATTCTTTTTTTGCAAATTTGTGTTTTCCTTCATCAATTTTTGCTTGCCTTCCATACATCTATTAGCCTTTGACACAACGTCCTGTCATCTTTTTCGGAGGGTTTCCCTTGACATTGAACACATGTCTGTGTCGCTTGTTTGATGGTGGGCGTGGTGTTAGTGGGCCTTGGTCTTCTTGATGTGAGTATTTTTGAAGCATTCCTCTGATAACTGCCTCCCTAAATTCTGTGTTTTTGAGAGCCTTTCTGCGAGTATTCTCAGAGTATAAAAAGTGAGCATTCACGATGCTGGTACCCCACAATACTTCAAAAAATAATTTTCTGTACCATTTTGTACAACGCCTTAACGCTGAGCTGTACGGAGCCATCTGATCACTCAAGTCCATGCTAGATTTTCCTGTGTAATGTAATGTAATGTATAATCTACGACGCACGCCGCCTTTAGGATAATTTGATTCGTGCGAGTTTTTTGGCAACGGTTTTCAGTGCTGAATATTTTGTTGAAAGCGCGGACACAAACCTCTTATCCGTCCACTTTAAACGACAATGCCATATGGTTGCGTGTTTTCAAAAGTATATACATGGCCTCTAAAGAAAGTTTTAAGTTCAAAGTTTTTCAGGGGCCCCGTATTTGTTTTTGGCACACATGAAAAATCAAGGAATATCATGGAAAACCGAAATAATTTAAGCTGATTTTACTTTAGGAATAGTATTACAACGAGAATTAGGTCAAAAAAGGCAGGTTCAAAAATTGATAAAACATAGTTTTTGGATTTGGCGGTCAACGTGATAGAAAAGCTATACAGCATACTATGCATGTACCGACGACCTACTTGACCGAATATCGTAAATATGCCCGTCACATCTTAAAAACATTATATTCCTTTGGCGAAAACTCGTCCCGGGAATCACGCTCTCCTATCATGCATTACTTAAATAATTTCTAATTGTATTGTACTGATTGGATGTTATTCCTACTCCAAATGAATCCAAAATTATTGACATGCTTATTCAGAGAGTATAAAAACGTGTATGTTTTTGTGATAATGTCATATATATGTGTATTGTGACATTGTGAGTGTACTTGTTAAATAAATAAATAAATGTACAGAGACAATCATTTTGATATAAGTGAAGTTCGAATAAGACTGTCTGACCCTATCTAATAAAAGTACAATTTACAATTTGTGATTAAAATGTTCAATAAAATTAAAAAATACGCAATTGTCATGGTAGAAAATTTACAAAATTGTAAAATTATAATAGTATTGTGACATGTGAGTTGGCGGTAATTAATTATTACTAAAGAAAATATCAGGCGTTTTTGCACACCTCGAACTCAAAGCGAGAGGTTGGGCTTTAGTCTACTTGACAAGGTCGCGCTACCCGCTTACATTAAACTTCGTATAATATTTTTAAACCGCACTTATGAATTTTTTATACGTGGTAGAGCCATGTTGCAGCTATATTATGGCTGTAGCAGGAAAGGGTCGGCTCGACCGGGGAAGTACCATGCTCTCACAGAACACCAGCGTGAATTAGCAGCTTACTACTGCTGTATTTCGTATGGTGAGTGTAGAGAACCCGAGACCCGTTTTACTGGAATCGAGGCATTCCATCTTAGACCTCAGGGGTGGCAACGCATCTGCATTTTGATTCTTAATCGAGGTTAAATGTAGATGTCTATGGGCCACAGCATCCACTTACCATCAGGTGGACTGGGTGCTTGTTAGTCACACTAGTTCAATAAAAAAAGGAATATGTGAAAGAAGGCCATTAGTATTGAAAGGCAACAAAGATTAATTTTCTACACGTGGTAGAGCTACGATGCAGCTATATCATGGTTGTAGCATCAATGAGTCGGCTCGACCGGGATAGGACCAAGCTCACACAGAATACCAACTTAAAAACTTAAAATAGCAGTTCAATACTGCTGTGTATCGTATTGTGAGTGAAGAGAACCGGAGGCCCTAATAACTGTAAACGAGACATTCCATCTTAGTTTTCAGGGTGGCAACGCATCTGCGTTTGGCTTAGCAATGAGTTGAAGCGCTAAGAGCCGTGGGTTCGAATCCCGCATGGAACAAGTATTTGTATACAAGTAATTGTTCCGAGTCTGTCGTGTTTGTCGTTGTGAAATTTATGTTTGTAAACTGCCCCCACGATACAGGTGAAAATCCTTGCGTGGCGGCAACGTTTTCAAAACAGAGAGACAGAAAGATGTCTACGGGTCACAGCATTCACTTTACCACCAGGTGGACTGTGTGCTTGTTTGTCACTCTCAATATAAAAATAATAAATAACACTGATGCTTTTATTTTAATTTTGCAGTACGTATCATTTACAATTTTAAGGGTTTACTTTACAAATATTTTGCAGTCTCACTTCTACAATTTTGTAGCCATTTTGAATTGTATTTACGGTATGATTTGACAATTACATCACTTTTTTAGAACAAGATGAAATCGACAAACAAATCAGTTGCATTATATACGGTATTGCATAATGTATACTTGTTAGTGATAAGACAAAAAAACGCGGAAAGTACAAATGTCACCAAATGGTAGAATGAGCGAGTGATGAAATTGAATCGCACAAACACTTATTAAACTTATTTGTTATAGTTGTTTAAAATTAATTCGCACAAATCCGCTCAATCATTTTAAACAACTTTAATATAATGGATTTCCGCAAAGTAATGCCTGATTCTATTAATTATTTTATTTGTTATTGGAATATAATACAATTTTTACGTCTATCTTCTTTTGCATCGACCCCTAACAAACTACTGCTGCTAGCCTGCCTATGTAAATCATTATTAATATAATATTTATTTTGTATAAACTTATAATGTAGATCTTATTATTATTCATTATCACTATTTATATTATTTTATCTATCATAATATTTTATTTTTATATTCTTGGATGAAATACGAATAAAAACGTTTTATAACTTTTTACGATAAAGTTAATATTTTTGAAGTAAGGACGTTTGAAATTAAAAATTCCATGCAATTGAAAAAAAAACGCTTTAAATAATATGGCACTGAATTGCCCCATGGCAACATGCATTTATATCATCAGTAAGACAATTTCAAAAGAATCGCACAAAAAAATTGTGTTGGAATAGTTTTTGGTACTCATTCGCCGATTTCTCACAGACTAATCGCGTCATCATGGGATACGTTAAAAATTCGAGTAATTATGAAATATAAATACAGTCGTGGCAGCAACGCGGCACAAGCGGCACGCAAAATCAATGACGTTTACTGAGCGAATACTACAAACGAACGCACCACCTGTTATTGGTTTGCCCGCTTCCGTTCTGGAAATATCGATCTAAAAAAATGAGCCCCATGGTCGCCCAAAAACTTTGATCGACAATGACGAACTAAAGGCCATTATGGAAGCTGATGATACTCACTCTACGGCTGAATTAGCAGCAGCTTTCGAAGTTAGCATGACAACAATATTGGTCCATTTGGGTCAAATTGGCAAGGCAAAAAGCTTAACAAACGGGTGCCCCAGGAACTTAATAACCGAAAACTTTGATCGACAATGACGAACTAAAGGCCATTATGGAAGCTGGTGATACTCACTCTACGGCTGAATTAGCAGCAGCTTTTGAAGTTAGCATGACAAGAATATTGGTCCATTTGCGTCAAATTGGCAAGGTAAAAAGCTTAACAAACGGGTGCCCCAGGAACTTAATAACCGAAAACTTTGATCGACAATGACGAACTAAAGGCCATTATGGAAGCTGATGATACTCACTCTACGGCTGAATTAGCAGCAGCTTTCGAAGTTAGCATGACAAGAATATTGGTCCATTTGCGTCAAAATGGCAAGGTAAAAAGCTTAACAAATGGGTGCCCCAGGAACTTAATAACCGAAAACTTTGATCGACAATGACGAACTTAAGGCCATTATTAAAGCTGATGATACTCACTCTACGGCTGATTTAGCAGCAGCTTTCGAAGTTAGCATGACAACAATATTGGTCCATTTGCGTCAAATTGGCAAGGTAAAAAGCTTAACAAACGGGTGCCCCAGGAACTTAATAACCGAAAACTTTGATCGACAATGACGAACTAAAGGCCATTATGAAAGCTGATGATACTCACTCTACGGCTGAATTAGCAGCAGCTTTCGAAGTTAGCATGACAACAATATTGGTCCATTTGCGTCAAATTGGCAACGTAAAAAGCTTAACAAACGGGTGCCCCAGGAACTTAATAACCGAAAACTTTGATCGACAATGACGAACTAAAGGCCATTATGAAAGCTGATGATACTCACTCTACGGCTGAATTAGCAGCAGCTTTCGAAGTTAGCATGACAACAATATTGGTCCATTTGCGTCAAAATGGCAAGGTAAAAAGCTTAACAAACGGGTGCCCCAGGAACTTAATAATCGAAAACTTTGATCGACAATGACGAACTAAAGGCCATTATGAAAGCTGATGATACTCACTCTACGGCTGAATTAGCAGCAGCTTTCGAAGTTAGCATGACAACAATATTGGTCCATTTGCGTCAAATTGGCAAGGTAAAAAGCTTAACAAACGGGTGCCCCAGGAACTTAATAACCGAAAACTTTGATCGACAATGACGAACTAAAGGCCATTATGGAAGCTGGTGATACTCACTCTGCGGCTGAATTAGCAGCAGCTTCCGAAGTTAGCATGACAACAATATTGCTCCATTTGCGTCAAAATGGCAAGGTAAAAAGCTTAACAAACGGGTGCCCCAGGAACTTAATAACCGAAAACTTTGATCGACAATGACGAACTAAAGGCCATTATGAAAGCTGATGATACTCACTCTACGGCTGAATTAGCAGCAGCTTTCGAAGTTAGCATGACAACAATATTGGTCCATTTGCGTCAAAATGGCAAGGTAAAAAGCTTAACAAACGGGTGCCCCAGGAACTTAATAATCGCCAGCGCAAAGTTCTCGTCGAGCCCTGCCTTGCGCTGCTCAACAGGCACATAAACGAAGGAATTTTGAATCGCATTGTTACCTGCGACCAAAAATGGATTCCGTTTGACAATCGGAAGCGCTCAGAAAATTAGTTGGATCCTGGTTCATCAACTAAGCTCTGCCCTAAACCAAAACTTACTCCTAGAAAAGTGAAGTACTACAATTTATATTTTTATTTTATTACAATTTATATTTTTATTTTTACTTATTTATTGTTGATACGTGTCTTTCATCAATTGCCTAAGAACATATATGAATTATGCGCAAAGGCTGTGGCAGAAAAGCAGGAGTAATGGGTTTTCCGTTACAACTGAGTCACAGACCGTTTTGTCACAACTAATTATTAAATACTTTTTATTTATTTATTTTCTTACCAAACGGGATGAGCATTACTGCAGAGGTGTACTGTGAAGGACATGTGCAGAGGTGTACTGTATCCAACCAGTTTTGGTCAATCGCTCGTCCCCGTTGCTTATGCACAACAACGAGCGACCTCATACTGCATGACGAATGTCTCCAAGTTATAAGAACTGGTGTTGGAAGGTCTTCGTCACCCGCCGTACTAACCAGATCTTGCGCCTACAATCTTCTACTTTTTCCAGAATTTGGATAACTTTTAGGCGGCAAAAAAATGTAATACCCAAGAGACAGTAAAAAACTCTTTTGCAGAATTTATTGCCTCACGTCCAGCTGATTTCTTCAAGAGGGGCATCAATAAACTGCCACAGCGTTGACAAAGATGCATCGATTGCATGGGTGATTACTTTGATTACCCAATAGTTAAAAATTTAGAAAGAAATTATGTTAATTTATTTCATAAAAAACGGCAATGTCATAGGTAAAGACATAATATTAACACTATAAATGGCAGAGAACTCGGCGGTGATTATATATCTTGTGGAAACTTGTATATCTAGGATAGTATTTCTAGAAATAGTAGTATATTATGTATAGTAAATAATATATATAATCCCCCTTAAATTTTAAATAAATATATATAAAATTTAAGGGGACCACCTTAAATTATAACCTATTTATTTTTAAAAAATCTGTTCATAATTGACGAAGATATCGCTTAATATACACAGAATTCAATGTAATCGAATTAACAAAGTATGTAGTAACATAAAACGTTTGTATAAATTTCACACAGCTTCTTTTTATAAAAATGTATCAACAACTAAGCAGTGTAGTGGTTATTTATTATTTTAAATAGTAAATTTAGGTTGCCTAGTATATTTCTAGCTGTTAAAAATAGAGCGTTCTAATATTTCTACAATCGTGCACAAAAGTGGTAAATCTGTAGTTACACCATTAGAGAAAGAAATAAAGAAAAGGTGATTCACACACACATGCTACAATATTGAATAAATTAATGTAGGTTAAATAAAAATTGCCAGATCGTACACATATTTATCGGCAAAAGGATGTGGCGTACGTCGATATGGAATATAAAGTTTCATAATTACATACTATTTAGTTGCTTATGACACATTTTTATAGGTTAAAAATCATTTGCGTTAAAAATACGTCAACTGTTATCACTTCGCGATTTTAGTCCCTATTACATTCTTCTTCCGAATACTTGAATTGTGTTGCTGCGAGTTTTTGGACCTTTGTAGCGGGAACAAGAAAGAAATTTTGGTTCGGAGTTCGGATTGTTATTGGAAATGAAACTTGGGTAAAAATTTGGGCGGCATGGGCGGCGGTAGTCACTTAACATCAGGTGCGCCGCACCTGCAGTAAACGAGCATGCGGCTCACCTGATGTTAAGTGACTACCGCCGCCCATTATCAACCGCAACACCAGGGAATTGCAGGTGCGTTGCCGGCTCTTTAGAAAGTAGAGTAAGCTCTTTTCTTGAAGGTCCCCAGGTCGTATCGGTCCGGAGAAATCGCCGGTGGTAAACTATTCCACAGAGAGGTTGTACGCGGAAGAAAACTCCTTTTAAAACATACAGTGGTGGTTCGCCAAGCATCCAGATTGAGATTAATCCGGACAATTCCTCAGAGCACTCTCCATGGTATATGCGACAGAAAATGCAAAGAGATGCAACATCTCTTCGCAGTGCCAGTGAATCGAGCCGCTCTGCGCTGGATGCGGTCAAGTGGAAGGAGCTGGTACTGGGGAGCCCCAGCCCAGAGATGGGAACAGTATTCTATGTGCGGCCGAATCTGAGCCTTGTAAAGTTGCAGGCGGTGTGCCGGTATGAAATACTGTCCCGCTCTGCTGAGCACGCCAAGTTTTTTAGAGGCCAATTTGGCCTTCTTTTCCAAGGGACCACGACCACTGCACGTCACTCGATATGTCGACGCCGAGGATTTCGATACTGGCTGAGGCAATAAGGGGAGTGCCTTGAAACTGAGGAGATACGACAAAGGGGTTCTTTTTAGCGGTTAACGCGCAAACTTGTCTTCTGGGGGTTAAACTGGACTAGATTTAGTCGTCTCCAATCCGAGACTCTGTTCAGCAAAGACTCGACTTCAGACACAAGTTTGTCCCAGCACTCGGAGACGTTTTCCCGAGATATATTGGCTCAGCCGGTGTAAAGAGCATCACCAGTGCTGTCATCTGCATAGCAATAAATGTTACGGGTTTGCAACATATCATTGATATGCAGAAGAAACAGCGTTGGCGATAGCACGCAGTCTTGTGGAACACCAGCATTAATAGGCTTGTAATCGGAGCTTGCACCGTCTACAACGACCTTGATGCTCTGATCTGCAAGAAAGCTGGTGATCCGTCGCACAATTTCTCGGGAAGCCCATAGGAAAGGAGCTTCGAAAGAAGCGCTTTGTGCCAAACCCGATCGAAGGCCTTCGAAATGTTCAAACTAACGGCCAATGCCTCCCCCCTTGGACTCTACTGCCTCCGCCCATCTGTGAGTTAGTTAGACCAGAAGATCACCAGCTGACCGACCACGGCGAAAACCGTATTGACGGTCACTAATCAGCTGGTGATCTTCAAGGTACCTCATGAGCTGGCAGTTTACAATGGACTCCATTGTTTTGGAGAACAAGGAGGTGATGGCGATAGGCCGGTAGTTGGACGGGTCTGAGCGGTCGCCTTTTTTAGGGATCGGGTGGACGAAAGCTGTCTTCCATGATTTTGGGACTACGCCTAGGGAGTAGGAGTACCGGAAAAGACGCGTTAAAACCGGTGCCAACTCTGGAGCACACGTCCTCAGCACAATTGGGGGGATTCCATCAGGCCCACTCCACTTGTGGATGTTCAGGGAGAGGAGTGCTTTGCGAACCGAGCGCTGTGTGAACTGCACTTCCGGCATGGAGCACTCACACCGCGGGATGGTCGGCGGCGTACTCCCCCCGTCATCGAGAGTCGAGTTGGACGCAAAGAAAGAGCCTAGAAGATCGGCTTTCTCCTTTGCGGTATGGGCCAGTGAGTCGTCCTCCCTGTGCAGAGATGGAAGAGATGGCTTACAGAAATTCCCCTGGACCGCCTTGGCGAGAGACCAGAATTCACGAGTTCCAGAAGGAAGGTGAACTAGTTTCTCGCCAATTCTGCCTATGTGCTCTGACTCTGCCTTGGCAATGACTCTTTTGAAGGACCTAGAGGCGGAATTATACTTCTTTTTTAGAGCGCTGGTGTTTACATCCCGGGACGCTGATGCGTCAGCCCAGGCTTGGTAGCACCCCTGCTTATAGCATGATGCTATTTTACAGGAGCGACCAAACCATAATAAACAAATAAAATAAACAATAAATATATGTCATTCATATGGATATTTATTTACTAAGTTTATAAGCATGTATGTACGTATGTATTATTGTACGTATATTTATACTATACGTGTGTATATTTAAATGTATTGTGTATTTACTTTGTATATATGTATATTTTAATATATGTTCACTTATTTATGTATAATATTCGCACCTGCCAACAATTGTCCTTGGCACCCAGGGTTGACTGGCAGAGAATGCCACATGGCATTAAGTCCGCCCTATGTACCCTTTAGCTTAAGGTGATACATGTAAGTTTTTAAATAAATAATTTTATAGTTTTTGTCCTCTATTCCTCAAACTTATTTACTTATTTTATATAATACATGTGAGCACACAATCTATTTGATGGCCTATAGAAATTTATTCTCGGCCAAGAATCAAATGCTGGTGCAACCCCTGAAACAATAAGCCGGCCCATTCGTGCTACAACAGATTGTTTTTATGTTGACATCGGTCAGTATAATAGCTTTGTAATAGATTATTATCAACTAAGTTCGTAGATAACAGTAACTTTCTTATATTTAATGATTACTTTTAAGAATTATTCAGAACTTAAAGCTTCAATCTGTATGAGCTCTACACACAATAAATAATAGCTTGGTAACAGATTATTATCAACTAAGTTCGTAGATATCAGTAACACAGTAACTTTCTTATATTTCATGATTACTTTTAAGAATTATTCAGAACTTAAAGCTTCAATCTGTATGAGTTCTACACACAATAAATAAATAACGGGCAATAATCATGCAAATTTTGCGACAAATCACATTAAGTTGTCCCACTGACCGCGATTAAAATATCGTAAGCGTGACTAGACACTAAAATGGCTATTAATTAGACTATGTTCCTTAACATAATCTAAGTGCAATATAACGGAATAATGTTTTGCCACACCGAAAGGTTACTGACCTCCCAATTATCATATGGTTAGAATATGCTACATTAATTTTGTAAAAAAAAAGTACCTTAAACACATCGTAATGTCAAGATTACAATTATAAGGCAGTGTTTTTATTATTATAACTTGTTGGGCCAGGATGATGAACATTCTCCGTCTTATTTCCATCTGTCGCCTCTTAGGACACTCACAGAATGATATGGGTATGTAGTAGATTATCTTAAGCCGCCGTTACACGACGAATTACTTATATTTATTAATCAATAGTGAAATCAGCTTATTAAATTACGATCCGAAAATATTACCATTGGTACTTCAACGTGGTTTTCAGCAGATTCTTGTTCAACAAACGGCCTGTTTTAATAATTACTTGGTGGCGGAAAAGAGATGAGCCTTCTTTTTACTAGGTTGTTTGTGGGTTGTTAAGTAAATATATGAAATTTGTATCTATACGGATCTAATGTTGCCGCCTAAATGAATATGTCCAGATATTTAATGCTCCCAGGCCACGCAAAGTACCAAAAGCACACGACTTTTAACAAGTAATATTTATCGAAAATTAATGACGACGTTCAGGGTGTCGGCTTCACCGAAATTCCAGTCCAGTCCACATCTTATAGGTATCGGTATCATAGCATTCTTAAATTATATTTTTGATTTAATGACATTAAATAAAAAATAAATAAACACTTTTCATTCAAATAATAAACATCAAAGCACCTGATAAATTTTTGAGACATAAAAAGTTTATTAAACAGATAAATAAAATATAATGTACGAAACTATATTATCAGTCGTTATCTATCGTCAGTGGATGATAAAAAGCAAAACAAAACATTCGGGTCCTCGAACGCAAAGAAAAATATAATTCGAATGCCAGTTTGCCGAAAGTTGGTCAGTCCCGCGCCGGCGCCAGCATCGATCGCATGAATCAGCACCAGTGTGAGAGTTAAGACTCTATTTTCTTCGATATTTGGACATGGCCCGTTTTGCTACTGGGCTTCCTTCCTGTGAATCATGACTTGAATGGAGAGGCCGATTACAGTCGGGTGCGGAGCACATGGCGCCACGAGCGCCGCACAAACGCCTCCGAGTATATCGTTTTGAGTTACGCACAAATATATTTTAATAGTTAAATGTTTGTTATAGTTTTAAGTGAAAAGTACAATTTACAAAAAGAAGTGTACTAATAAATTAAAGTGATTGTTATTTTAAGAATAATGGAGTTACACTTATATTTATTTTTGTTGATGCTTCCACTGCTTTTGAGATGTAAGTTATTTCCTAAAATATTTATCACACATTTACGTACTAGTATTTTAAACTAGTTAGGAAACAGATAGGAAATACTCTATAAATAACATATCTTCCTACTAATATAATTACATAATAATTCTGTTTTAAAAGTATACAACAAGAGATTAGATTGTAAAACAAATAGATATGAGAACTAAAGAAACGATTTAATGTCTCACATAATACGAAAATAAAATCTTTTGATCGTATAATAATTATATAAAAAATATTCAATATTTTAAGAGCAATTTTACACATGGGACAAAATGGGATTTTCTTAAAGTATTGGAAATACTGTCACCCTTAAACAAAGGAATGTATTTGGCGAAAGGAGACATTGGCACATTGTACTAAGCCGTTGCTGAGTGCCTACTGTCTATTTTTAAAACGCTTTTAATTGTCATGAAACGAATTATTATTTTACTGTAGAAAAATTTAGAATGTCTTACATGATCATTTTTTGGAAAAACATTTTTTTTGGAAAATACCCTTTTATAAATTATCTATTCTATATTATATTTCTAATTCTCAGCTTAGCTTTCTAACAACAAAGTAACTTAGTAACTTAATTAATACATGATTTCAAATTTTGTGTATTTCATATTTAATGGAAAAATTAAAATCGCTTACAGTAATATTAAAACGTATTAAATATAAAAAAAAAATCTATGGGATAGCATGTATCAACTCAAAATCCTAGTACGAGAAACAGGGTGATCGCTACCAAGCTATTTGTAATTTGTCTTGTGTTGTTAATTGTAAACATGAGTGTAAGCTATTATTTGACAAATTTTCTGGTTCTTCCCAGGACAGAGGGTTTTTTTGCGAACCAGTGGTAAATTCAAAAAAGTGACTTTCAATAAGTATTGTTTATAATCCACACAGAATTAAAAAGTTTCTGTTTCATGTGACAAAAAATAATGGTTGTAAATTATACACGCAAATGAAATGTTTTTTTTAACTAAAATACAACTAAATTCCAGATGATCCAGCCATCCCAGTTCACCAGCTTATTTTCATCTTGTTTAATTACTTTTTCGCAAAGCCAACAATATTTTCAAATGAATTACAGTTTTATAACTGCCTGAAACTGCGACGGTTAATTACACTTGTAATTAATTTGCGTGCTAGTCGAACTTTTAATTTTGTCGTTTGAAAGCAAGTTTAGCTATAATTATAAGAAACATATATTAATGGACATAAAAAGTAAAAGTTTATCATGTACTGGGCTCACTCAGGTCACCTCAACGCTTCTTTCTGAGAAGATTTTTAGGACATATTATCTGTTAAAGTTACCTATATACATCCCACTGCTGGGCACAGGCCTCTTCTCATTTCTGAGAGGGGTTATGGTAAGGAAACGTCAACCGCGCTGCCCTAATGCGTGTTGGCGAACTCCACATATCTTAGTTTTCTTTTCAGACATGCAGTTTCCTCACGATTTTTTTCGTTCACCGCCGAGCACGTAGTAAATATGCATTTAAAATTGCAATTAAACATTTCATTGCTGCCGCGGCAGGGATCGAACCCGGGTTGCTCGCGTGCTGCGAAATTTACAGCGAGCGCTAACCATCTGGGCTACCTTGGCTATTTTTTTATATTGAGGCAGTCAGCTGTGCTACCCCAACATTAATCAATATTTGTTAGAGGATTCCACATATTGATCAGATGCCTCGAAATATTTGAAAGATCCAGTTGATGATACATCAATATTCTTTTCGAGTACCTATTCTATTATATATTGCGTCTACCGCTTGCGTTGTTTGATAATAATGATAAAATTTACTTAGCATCGAAGAAGTTTTTTATATAATTTATAACAAATAAGTCTAATAATATTTACGCTGTAAGTATTTAGTTTAAAAATATCTTCGCAAACAAAATAGGAAAATGTAAAATTAATATTATAATAACATACATTTTCCTTGACTATATTTACCGAATGCAATAAATAATTTAGCAGAACATGTGGCTTCACAAAAGTTTTACGTACTTACATTCAATTATTGGTATAACGACACACGTACTGAACGCCGATAAATTACTTAATTTATTCTTAAAATTTTATAATTAAATATTCCATCAAATATTCATATCTATGTATGATTACGACAATGACCCAAAATAATAAATCCGTTAAATCATTTTTATTCAATGAATATTATTTGTGAAAGTGTGATTCTAGGGTGATTCTAGTGTGATTCGAGATTTGCGATGGAATGTTAACGAAAAACACATCTCTAAACACACAGAAACAGAAACAGAAACGTTTTATTCAATGTAGATTAATAAACAATACTTATTGAAAGTCACTTTTTTCATTTACCACTGGTTCGCAAAAAAAAACCTCTGTCCTGGGAAGAACCAGCAAGAAACCCAGCGGGATTATTTTTTTTACACCAAACCTCTATTCTACCGACAGGTAATACGTACCGAGTTACAGTGGGAGCGTTGGCTGTAGAGACTGCGTATGAGTTGTTATATCTAAATGTAAAATGTTTCGATTGACAAAAAATATTATTAATATTAACTTTAAGCAATTACGGCTTTGTGACTCGGCAGCGCAGTGGTTAAGCGTTTGGCTGCGGCACTGCGCACGCAGGTTAATTTTTCGCATGAAACAAATATATTATGGCCTACAAATAATCTTTCTGGGTTCGAATGGTTTGTCTTTGTAAAATTTATGGTAGTAATTACGCCTCTACGACACATTCCCTGTGTAGTTAAAAAAAGGAACAATTCATTGCTCTCTTTGCTATTACATGTTAAAAATTTCACTTGTAATCTATCCGACGGAGAACATGAATATTTCATCCATTTATCCAGCCATTACAACCTATAAAAGTCCATTGCTGAACACAGGTCTCCCCATAGATTTCCTCAAAGGGAGATTTTGCCATAATCGACAAGCTTGGCGAGTGAGTTGTCAGAAGCAGTTTTATATTATTTTCAAAAAAATAGTCTTACAAGATATATATTAAACAATAAAATTACATCAAAAAGCATAAAGTTAAAAATAAATACATTTCAGACATTAAGTATTATAGTAAACTAGCTTGCCAGGCAGACGGTGTTGTGCCCTTTTCGACGACCCTTTGTCATTTCCGATTAAAAATCCTTAAAATCGCAAAATAAAAAATTGTGGGTCACTCATGGGCAAAAAAACTATCCTATCTCAAGTTGGACTAAACTGCACACTGGTGTGCAAATTTGATTAAAATCGGTTAAGTAGTTTAGGAGTCCATGGCGGACAAACAACGTGACACGTAAGTTATATATATTAAGATTAAAGGCAAAGTATTGTCTTTCAAAATAAATAAATTTATTAAAAAACTTGTAAAACATTTATAAGATAATTGTGAAATTGGTTGAAAATTGTCTAAGTCATGGAGAGAGTTCGTGTATAAAAGAAAATTTTCCTAAGTTATGGAGGGTGTTTATGTATACTCGTAAATGACTTGTATGGAGGAGCTGCCGGAGACGCATACCCAAGGTCGTACATATATATATGGGGTGGTCGGGTTCCGACAGTTGCTATCAGGAAGATACTGCTGCCCATCACCTGTTTCAATTTCTCTCCGTCGCCTCTTACGACAGCCACGGGACGATTATGCCACGATGCCACTATGCAATATTTTATTCCATGTTATTTAATGGTTATTTAGTTTTATAATTGCTTATAGTGACTGATAATGACTTATAGACATATTTATAACATTCGGAATATATATTTACTGACGCATAAACTTTTAATGTAAGCAATTTGAACTTAATCCAAACATTTTGGTTTAAGTGTTCCGCTCGCTTATAAAGTAGAAGCTATAAAAGTAAAAACATTAACAATATACACTACAGTCGTGCAGCGTACCGCACTGAATTTTTATAACACAAAAAACCTTTTTAAGCTGCTTAATAAAAGAAGTATTATTAAACTAGTTATATGAAGTCATTTAAAAGTTAAGTTGCATTTTAGGAAAATAACCTAAATATCGATTAAAACAAATACTGCGTAAATATAAAAAAAATCTTTAAAAATCGCATAATCCGCATTCGTATTCAACAATAAACTAATACAAAATAAAGTAAGTTTAAGAAATAATTTCCACAAAACTAATTAAAGTGATGATAGATAAATAAACTTTCTAAACTCCTCCTGAAAGCTGAATATTTGAAAATATAGTCTAGGGATTCGCCCAGGCTTCACACAGGTGATTTCTGAATCTCGACACCTGCGCCACCAACCGGTTCCATTTGTGAATCTAAACTGCCCAACTTTCATCAATATCGGTCCAGCCGTTTAAGAGGAGTTCAGCACACGAACCTACAGAAGAATTATAATAAAAATGATGTAAGTAATATAGCCCGTGAGTTGTTACAGGTTGACGAAGTTCGCTCTTTACATGGATACAATCAAAATACTTCTGAAGCGCAGTACATGAATCTTTCTTATATATGAAGTCAATTAAAGGCTTCGCACACCACAGTCGGGGGCATTGAAATAGATCTGTTGCCTTTGAAGCACTGATACCTTAATAAAATCAAAAAATTTCGTATATAAAACAACACCTAAACTCCACATGCTAGCTAGGGCTTTTTCTTGTATGGGGTGATTTCTTCCTGTAAATTTACTTATTTAAATTTCTAATCCAATTTGGTTTTCGGTAAACATTGTACACAAATTAAAATTTTATCTGTAACTCATTTCGCCTGCAAGCAAGATTTCCGTGACACACTGATAAACATAACGGAGACGCGGACAGACACAGAGACAGCTGAATGACATTAATAAGGCTTTGGGTAAGGATCCCTAAAATGGTAACTCGTTCACTTCTAATTATTACTGTTTACATTTTAAAATATTAAATAAGGCAGACTAGAAAAGTAAACCGTTTTAACCAAATAAAAATTCATGTAACACGAATACGTCCTTGATACAAATGCTCAGGCATACTCAATATAAAAATCTATGCTCATGATCTCCCACACACATCCGTCTCCGCTTATGGCCCCATTATCCCTTCTACATAGTAACGTTGTGACGGATCGTTTCTATGGTTTCTTTGTTCTCAATCGCCGCACATCGATATGCAGATGTGCATGACACTTATGTTAATAAGTGAAATTAATACAAAGTAATCATAATAACTGAGACTGAGAACTGGTCTTCGATCAACAATAGTGTTGATCGAAGACCAGTTCATATTATGATTCATAGTATGTTATTGCTTCTCTGGATGTATTTTAAAATACATATAAAATGTTAAAACTAACAGATCGCTATATTTATACACACCAGCCGGGGCTGAAAGAAGTATAATTTAATTTGGTTTGAATATTATTTACTATATTTAAAATTGGTAATATATCAATCCCCGGTACTTACTACCTACATCAACTGATGATAATTGCGTAAGGCGAACAGAATTCTATACTCCGCTGCACGGTGCTAAGCAACCACTCTTTAGTCCGCCCGGACTAAAGAGTGTTAGTTAACCAGACAACTCATCAGACGAAGAAGTCATGTTTCATGCTATTAGCACCGTGAAATCTGAAGATGCCCTGAATAACGTAGATATTTTTATTAAATGAATCCAAGAAAATGGAATCAAGCGATATGGTTGCAAATTTACTTAAAATGGGCGATGAAGTTATCAAGATATATTTGGGTAAAAAAACAAGCAATTAGACCCATGTTGTTCTAAATATGAGTAATTTACTGTAATAAAATATTCATTATAATCCGCCGTTTTCAGTAATCCGCCGATGGTTTGGATTTTATGGTGGTGGATTAAGAGTACTGTATTTATATTATATTGTTTTTGAATTTTGTCGCGGGTATATATATATATATATATATATATATATATATATATATATATATATATATAAAGACTGGCGCCAATAGCGTACAATAATTTAAAAAAATCCAAATAAGAGTTAGATTATTAATTTTATTTATTTTTAGTCTAAATACACTCAGCCTAGGCGTGTAGATCGTTATCGACTCTCAATATCCGTCACGATAGCAAACTATGAACTCCAAACTTCAACATTTATATTGACTCAGTAGTATTTGATGCATCGATTAATATCAAATTAAATATTTACAGTGTCATCGGCATCATGCATGCAATGCTACCGGTGTGACCCGGAGCGAACCTACGGCAACGAGGACATACTATGTGAACACTTCGACGGCAGCGAGAGATACATTACCAACTGCGAACATTCCACTATGTGTTACAAGAGGGACACGTCTTTGGACTTGGGGAACGGGTGTAAGTTCTAAAACTAAAAAGGTTTTGATTTTATTTAAAAAAATATTATGGAATATATTGAATTGATTGAGATCATATCTTTAAGATGAAATAGATACGTAAGAATACATATACAAACAGTGGTACATTTAAGGGACAATTAGTAATGAAGTTAATTAAAAAAGGTGATATACGCATACATGAAGCAGTTAGTCAAGATTTTATTTCTGGTTTACCACTTCTCCTAACTTGTAGTAGAGTAAAGTAATGGCGTATATACAGGCACAGGCCAGCTTACAAGAGTGTTTTAGGGCAAGGTAATATCCGCCGCGCTGCCCCAAAATTGGCAGACTTTACCTACATGCATTCGATATTTTTTTATTTTTCTAAAATGCAGGTTTTCTAACGATGTTTTCCTATACCGCCGAGCAAGTGGTAAATCGGCACTTAAAAGTGGACCAACAAACAATTTCATTTGGGCCGGCGGGGAGCGATATGTATGTATGTATGAAATAAATTAGCAACCATAGCCACAGTAACGATTAGCAAATATTTATTTGTATAATTCATTAATAGAGTTACTTTAACAATAATCGTATTTTGTTCTTTGGAATAAAGCTGAATCATTTTACAAAAAAAAACCGTAGGCTGTGTACCTTTGCAATTAATTTATGATGTAAGAACAAATAAAATACAAACACGACTCTTTTAATAAACGTAAACAAATAGATATTGGCAAAGTCCTTATTCGTTTTCTTACAGCTTTCTTATTTGCGGCAATTTAATTGAAACTACAAATAACTGGAAAATACCGTTATGTCAACTTACTAAAAATAGGCTTTATATTGATTTCATTGATCTTAATCCGTAATATCACTGGCTCAGTAGGTTAATAAGCCCATATTAGTCAGGCATTCATTACGTTACCGACTCTACACGAATCTTGATACTTTAAGTTGGGCAATATTCGTGCTGTATATAGCTTTAACTTCGGTTGCGTAGTTTCGTTTAAATCGAGTTCGGCATGTGTTTAAAAGGGCAATGGTATGTTGTTTAAGGAATCTTAAATTTATGTTGCAAGTAGCAACTAGCAAGTGTATAGAAGTGCGCAGCTCGTATGCGTTGCAACTTGCAATATCACCTATTTATTTATTTATTGTGTCAAACGAACCAGAAGTCCGTTACCGTTACCGTCACCGTTACATCCTATTAAAGTCTGTATATAAAGGGATATTTACCATAGTTCACACGCTTGACAAGCGGGTTGGCGACCGCAGTTATTTATTTTTAATCTTTATTAGAAAGACGTTAATGCCCATCTCCTGATTTGTTTCCCTCTCTCGCCTCTTACCACATCCAGCGGATGATATGGGGTAGTGGATATTTTTACACCGCCACTACTCGATATCAGCAGTCCGTCTGGCAGTAAGTGCCAACTACAACCCACGAACACCTGATACCAACTTCAAACAAAGAAGGACTAAGATGGAAGGCTACAAGCCCATAGTGCACAGAACACAACAGTGGATACAATATTATCAATTTGATGCCTCGATGGTCTAGTGGTTGTAGTAGTGCGGCTGCTGGTCATGAGGTCTTGGGTTCGAATCCCGGGTCGGGCCAAAAAATAAGTTATTGAGTTTTTCCATCGATAAATTCTCAGTAGCTGCCCGAAGTCAGGAAATAGGCGGTGTCTCACCCCCGTGCCTCAGGTAGCACGTAGAGCCGTTGGTACTGCGCTCGATATCTCTTCTGGTCGTGTTGGTTTACCGTGCCATCGGATTATGAGAGTGAGGGAATAGAGAGTGCATCTGTGCTTGCGCATACACTTGGGTACTATAATCCTGTTCTGCGCCGATAGCTGGTCTCCATTGAAGCTGGCCGCCGTGACCGAAATTCGGTCTGGAGGACATTATTATTTATTTATTTGATAGTGTTATACCAACCCAGAATTTTAGTCCGAAAAGGTGCCCACCTAGGTGGTTATTACGAGAGCTATACCCAACAGTATTTTATTTACACGTTGAAAATGACAATAAGCAATAACATATTTAAAAATACAAGTCAATGTAAGAAGTATAATAATATTTATCGTGTCGTTACTTTATATGCTCGTAACAAGTTACTGCTCGTTAAAATATAAATACCATTGTCTACTTTGCTTTGCGCATTTACACTTACATTGTGAAGTGTGTTGGCAGTGTAAGAATATCCACTGCTCCAAATAGTTTCTAGTTTTTTTTATTTCATGCGTGTCGTAAGAGGTGACCAAGGGAAACAAACTAGAAGACGAACAAAAGCATCTTCCCAATAAAAAGTAAAAATAAAAAACTGGGGTTGGCAACCCGCCGGCAAAGCATGACAACTATGACAAATATATATATATATATATATATATATATATATATATATATATATTATATACGAGGTACAGCAATCTATGGCACTGTAGATTTTCTAAAGTCGACAGTGTGCGGTGTCTGTTAAATGAAATAGATTTTCAAAATGTTTTCTACTAGGCTGTTCCTGTCATATTAAAAAATTTTTAATTGAAAACTCCTTGATTTTAAAAATCGAATACCATTTATTTATTTAAAAAATGGGTGCGTTTGGCAGAAAAAAGCGCTAGCAAGCGCTTACTAGCGCTGAAATAGTTTTCGGCCAGGACACGATTGCTACTTCAGTAGCGCTGACACAATCCGCCATTTTGCTTATTTAATTTGTTTGTTATGAATTAGAGTTTATAAGTTGTTTTGTGCAATATTAGTTTTAAGTAATATAATGACATGAATAAACATATACATATTATTAAAATTCATGATTGGTAAGTTTTTAATATGAATAGTTTACAAACATATATTTAAATTAGGTTAGGTTCCCCGGTTAAAACTAACTTCGTGTCCTAGCGGAAAATAGCTACTTAAGATTTGACAGCGCTTACCGCTTACGATCGCCATTTTGCTTACAAGCGCTTGCTAGCGCTTTTTTCCGCCAAACGCACCCAATGATTCTCGGTCTTGTCACAAGGTTTTGTCAAACTTGTTTAGTCGTTGAGAAAATGGAATTGACCCGAGAAAATTCAATAGCGATGATTTATTATGACTTTCGAAGTGGTTTAACACAAAAACAGTGTGTTGACCGGATGATTTCTGCATTTGGTGATGAAGCCCCATCCAAAACCACAATTTATCGCTGGCTTGTTGAATTTCAACGTGGACGTGTCAAGCTCAGTGATGATACCCGTCAAGGTCGTCCAAAAACTGCAGTCACCCAAGAAAACGTTGATGCAATCAATCAAACAGCTTACGCACATTAAGCTGATTGAGGAAGATCGACATGTGACATACCGCGAAATTCAGGCAACTTTAGACTTACACTTTCGGCACTAAAATATTACCTGTGCACTTGAAAGATTCTAATATTATGCCGAGGTCGAAATCGTGCAGGAGAACATACATGGTACTACATGACGAGAATCGTAGGATTTTTACTGTTAACGTAACATTATATAGTTTGTAGGTGTGACGACGCATCTGAATTAAATTTTAAATCGATATAAATATAGAATCTATAGGCCATGGCTTTGGACTTTGCGTTTGTCACCCTTCCATAAAACTATAGTGTCGTATAGGGGAAGGTATGATGACATACTACTGGCATAGTTAAAACTTCTACTTCTAAAAACAAAACGTGTCGTCATGATAGAGTTTTTAGATTTATAAATTAAGGTCATCGCCAAATTAAATATATCTTATTGTTGCATCGAACACAATTGTAACCTTATTGTTGATTGATTATTATAAGCAAGAAGTCATTGTGTAATCGTTGCTAGGTCATCAATTAAGCAACTCTCACGTTATTTTTCGTGCTCGATCCAATTAACAGAATTCAACAGTAGTCGGCGCTTGCTGTGTTCTTATGCTGATCGCGTTTTATTATATAGTACATGAGCGATCGAGCTATGCTCGGCGTTAGAAAAAATTGGAATATTCTCAGGGATAACTACGAGTTACGAGGGCGGCACTGAAAATTTCGGGAATCAAGGAAGTGACACAACATTACTATTTAAAAAATGTATTGATGGCTTTTCGAAGTATTCTCCGCGAAATTTGACACATTTTTCCATACGATGGAACCAATCATTGAAGCAACCATTCCATTCGGAAGTTGGGGTCTCCAAAATGGCCGTTCTGTAGGCGTCCATAGCTTCTTCAGGTGATGAAAATCTCTGTCTGCACAGTGCACAGGTAATATTTTAGTGCCGAAAGTGTACGCGTTAACATAGAAACACTCACTTGTCCCAATATGTAACTTTTTTGCGAATTGCGAAAAGCAAACATAGAAACCTTGTCCGAGTAAGTGCATAAATTTGGAAAGGCTTTCGCATGCAGTGACAGAAACATATACCACATCGAAACCTAAATCAATTTAGTAATTATTGGTATTTACCATAGAATACTATAATATACAATAGAATGGCTGTCAACCTTATTTTGTACAAGGATCGGCGCCGACGGGAGCACACATATAACCAATTACGTCGTATTATCACTTAATCACTACTACAAACCCGATTCGCTGTGTTGACAGATGGATTTTAATACATATTTATTTGTAAATAGCGTGCAATTTGGAATTTTCCAAATAATTTGCATGCGAAATTTGGAAACTATTGTAACGTCAAAACACATATTTTTCAGTTTTTTCTATTATGTCAATAATATCAAAAAATATTATTCATGTAATTTGTATCTAAATGTAACTTAAAAAAACCGAGCAAAGCTCGGTCATCCGGGTACTTAATATAAAGCGAGTAAAAGGACCTTATATTCGAAAGGATTTTACTTCTTTTCATGAGCATACTTATCTGAAAATTAGGTTAAAGTCTTAATTAACATAATCTCTATAGATTTCTCATTTATTCAGACATAAAATAAAAACTAGCTATATTTATACTATTATGTACAGGCGCGTAAAAAATAATAAATTTAAATCTATATCTATATCTAATCCATATGTAGTACGTGCCAAATCGATGGTGAAAAACGGACATTGACCTTTCAGTCGTTTAACCAGGGGCTACAAACCTTCAACATATAGGCACTTTTTATATGTAGTACTTTCTTTATATATATATATATATGTATATATATATATATATTTTCATTACTATTATTAAAAAGTTATGTAGAGGTATGTCAGGATCGTGCCAAATGGAAGTCCGTAGTCTCTGCCTACCCTTCTGGGTGACAGGCGTGAGTGTTTATGTATGTATGTATGTATGTAAAATATCGCTGTAGAAGAAAAATCATTTATTGTTATAAAGTACTTTATTCATTTCAAGAAGCACTAATTTATAACACATATAAAGATTCAAGTGATAACGACACCGAATAAGTACGAACTTATTCAAAAGATAAAACTGTATTTTCAACATTATATAAGAACTTTATTTTTATTCGGTGCATGCGAACCGGCTTAAAAAGTGACTCTACTCTGGCTGCCATTGTCACGTTTCTTTTAGAACGAACTGACGTAACGCGCGTTTTGTTTATATTAAAGGGATGAATTTGCAAAAGCTCAATATGATGATTATATTGCTTCAAATATTTTTTTAATATGAACCTGTTATTAAATGAATTGCTACGTTACTTACCATAAATTGAATTATAAAATATAACACATTTTTCGCGATGTACCGTAAGCTTTAATTTAAGAAACAAAAAACAAAACATATGTGCCGACCTAGAAGTGTGAATAATATCAATATTTAAATATTGTTATCACATCTACATTGAGATTTTGTAAGTTACGCCTTTTGACACTCGGCTCATATCTGAGGTCAATGTCAGTTTTTCTCAATCGATTTGGCACAAACTATAGTACAAAATGTTTCTTCACAGTGACCACAACAACGACACAGCGAGGCTGCGCTCTGCAAACTATGAGCGGAGACCAAGCGAAGATAAACGGCAAATGGCGACCGGTCAACACTATCTACGATGTGTACAACGAGGGGTGCGCTGAGGACCCCAGTGATATCGAACGCGCTACAACAACAGTCTACTGCTACTGCCGCGGTGATCTGTGCAACGGCACTGGAAAATGTTTAGCGAATCTATGCGTACTGCTAACAGTAATAATCGGTTTATTTATTAGTTAATATTACTAAAATTTAGGTATTTTTAATTCTTCCCAAAAAGTGTAGTTGGAGACCTGAATAGTATGGCGTAAATAATCAAAGAGCTTCTTATTTTTTGGTATACAAATCTTGTATGTATGTAGTCGATTTATTCTATAAAGTGCTTAAAGTAATATGCAATAAAAACCAAAGCAAATGTAACTTAAATTTATGTATATCTTAAGATTTTTTTTTGTTATCTATTTTGAAATTAGTTACCTATGTATTAATTATTGTATATATATTTTGTATAAAATGTAAGTAATAAGTATCGTAAGGCAATAAAAAATTTGGCTTAAGCTTCAAACTTGAAAAAGCTTAAAATAATGTAAAAAATTATCTAAGTGTACTTTGCAACAATCAAAAAAAGCTTATTTCTGCTTTAATTATGCTATGGAAATATTTGTCGCGAATGACATGTTTGTTCTTAAATTTCAGTTAAATGTGATAACATATTTTTGTAAGTAAAATATACCAAATATATACGAGTCCATAGATTTCCTTTATTTTGATTCGTGAAAAACACATGAATACTCTTTTATCCACAGACATCTACATCTCCTCGATTACGAATCAAAATGCAGATGCGTTGTCACCCGTGAGGACTAAGGTAATTTCTTGGTTTTTAATTCCCGACGTTTCGTGTGTTTTCCAGCACCCATGCCTCGTTTCCAGTAAAAAGGGTCTCCGGTTCTCTACACTCACCATACGAAACACAGCAGCATTAAACTACTATTTTACGCTGGTGTTCTGTGAGAGCGTGGTCCTTCCCGGGTCGAGCCGACCCATTCGTGCAATAACTATATTACTAATATAACTGCAGCATGGCTCTACCACGTATAAAAATATAACATGCCAAATGTAAAATTCATTGACAAGGGCCCCTTAGCCGTAATAAAAATAGGATACTGCGTACGCCAATCCGCTTGCTAAGCGTTACTATTGCCTTCCTACAATTATTAAAGAGGGCTGTGTATTGCAATGAACAGTAACGAACTCGTAAAGAAGTTATTTTTATGATATGCGCTAAGGTTTTAAAAAAAAAAAAAGAATATTAACAATACTATAAACATTACTAATATTCCCCTTAACCACTCGTGGTAAGCTTAAATTGCTTGTGTTACGACTAGTTCACACCAGTAGTCGAATGGCGGATTCGAACCCACGACCTTTTTGAGTTCGCGGACCGCGCCCTGCCATTAGGCTACTGTCGCTTTTATTTACACAAATATTTCTTGTAACAAAGTAAATGACTGCAAACTTAAATCGTCCCATCTATCAAAAATATTGATGTTCAATAATCTAGATTGTCATATAAAATGAGTGACGCTTTAAAATAATTTCCTGAAAAGAATTTATATACTTGAAAACGTATAAGCATAACCATTTTGGTCGCAGCAGTGTGGAAAACAACCTCTTACATCATTACTTAAAAATGACAACTCGTTAAAATACCACTATGATATTTTCATATCGGAAATTTAAGGAGTAAGACATTAAATAAAACAAGTTCACACAAATGTAACATCAAAGTTTTTAGTAGCAATAATAAAAGCACACCCATATTACAATGTTGACATCTAAATTGGTAACGATTGTTCATGCCCTATATACTGTTTTAGAAACCTGCATCTTCTACGTTTCTGTATTTGACCATAAAATATGATATTGAAACTTAAAAAAGGTATATCATATCGTTTGCCTGACTTATCTGATTGTACACGAGCAGTCGGAGTCCGATACCCGGTGACATTACCACTGAAATTAAAATTTCTATTTGCAATTTAAAAACTGACCACTGCGCTAGTAACATATGTATAAGTCAATGTTCACCACGTGATTATTACTAAAGAAAAGTTACGTTTAAAACTGTCAGTCGCAGGACTGCACATCAGAAATGACAATTTCCGAACTTCACAAACTTGTCAACATCGTTTTTTGGTTATTAAGAAATATTTTTACAGGAAGTATTTTTATTATAAATTAAGAACAACGTACATATTACAATAGTAATAAAATTCATTTACTGCGCTGTTTTACATGAAAAAGTATGATTATTATCAATATAATACGAACTTGATTTTAAACATTACTTTCATCAATTTTATGTATCCGAGCGTGACGGTCAAGCAAGTTCAGTGCTTTTTCCCCATCCCAAAAGCACCCAAAGTGCCAAAAAAAATTTTCACTTCCAAAATGTCTGTAATTTCGAATTAATAAAGTGGGATTCCACGTCGAAATCTAACACCGTTTCGAATATGAGCAAAGATGTATAGGCACAGTAGTGGAATGTTTTGTTTACACGATTTTATTGTAATCTACTTTGAACCAAGTTAAAATCTGTTGTTATTGTTTTATATTGGAGGGTACGTTTCGTAAATTCCTGTGTATAAATAGCAGATAAATATACGCTGTTTATCGGTATATATATCTTTAATTTACAAAAAATATTATCGGATCTAAAATATACACACACACATAAATATATATATATATATATATATATATATATATATATATATATATTGTTTGTGTATTTTTTGAAATAACGTTATCACCATACTAGGATTTTCTCCTGTATGGTGGAGGCAGTTTAGGCCATACAAATACTTGTTCTGTGCGGGGTTCAAACCCGCGGTTATTTATTCTCTCCCCAGGCGCCGCAGCTCAACGAAGCCACTTACGAGTTACAGGCGTTCTCCTAATAATGAGAGACATGTCGTTTGATACCTCTAGGTCAAAGCCTCCAACCTCCAATTCCGTTACTCGTCACACGAATACGAAATGCAACAGCGGTTTTCTCAGTAAACGCAAATAAAACGATTTAAGTTCTGCTATTTCACACTGTTATAAGCTTATAAGATCATTCCTCAGTTGACTGGTCAGTATTTTGGTATGTCTAAATTTATAAATTCACCAATGTTTTTTTTAAACATGTCGAAATTCTGCCTGCTCGACGTACTAAATAAATCTGTTAAAGATTGCGTAAGATACACATATGTCGTCTAGACTTAACGCTTAACTCGACATGTGTTATTACAAAACAACTCACGTCCGAAATTCTACTAAAACATTCGAAGTCATTTATTTTTCAATTACTTGCAAAAGCATTTCATAGAACTCGAAAGTATGTTACTTGGTGCAAAGCAAAAATAATCATTAAAATTATTTTTTACAACAAGTATAGACCCTGGACGGTGAACACGTTACGGTTAACAGTGACACTTTGATTTGCAAATTATTTGACTGCGGGACTGCGGGTTCAAGTATATTAGTATCAAAGGGCCACTAAAGGAAATATAAACCATGATCTTTATACTAATGGAATAATAATATATATTTGTATTCATGTGCGCGACGTTACATCCGTACATAATGCAGTAAATAAATTTTTATCATTCCTGACACTTTTCAATCTAGTACAGGGCTATTACCATTTACAACATACGCCTTTTCAATTCACATTCAATCCACGTATTTGAGTGTAGAGCCTAGACGCACCATTATTTAACAACGCCGGCATACTTTTTAGCTTCGTTCGTGTGGTGACGTCAGCTATTGTTTCGATCCTGGTTTCGGTGAGAGAAGTGTCCTTGTCCTCGACAACGATATAATTGGAAACCATTAAGGGGAAATATAACCTAAAATGGCTTAGCAAGATCCTTCGTTATGCCGAAAATATTGCAGCAAAAATTTTGAAATAAATATATGGTAAAGTTGAGGATTAATGTTAAGGATTATGTTAGACGAAAACAAGATATCGTAAAATTTTCTCGATAGAAAAAAAAATCCAAAGTTACCTCCAAAATAAACAATAAACAGCTTTTATTCATAAAATACTTTAAATAAGATCATTAAACTTTTCATACTAACTGAACTAACTGTAAAGAAGTGCTTATGTTATTTACTTTTTTTAAAATACCATTATTTTTACTGTAAAAAGAAATTACCTAAACTATCGGCCTTTTGAAGCGTGATTCCTGCCGCACAGCCACTTAGCTTCGGCCTTTGAACGGGGAGGTTGTGTCGCTTACGATCAGAATATACATTACATAACAGGACGACGTAAAATTAAAATGGGAAATAACCGTAATAAAAAAAAGAAGCGACTGGCTTGGCGTTAAGAAACAGGCATAAATATGATAAACCTAATGAAATAAGTGTCTAACGACCTTTCTACTTACAGTATTAGTGATTACAAACATGTCGGTACATAGCATACGGCGCGCGGGCAAGTGGGGACGAAATTAGAATTTGAGCTGACTTACTCTATCCCCTTAAGAATAAAAAAACGAAAACAGGTATTCATCAATTACAAAGTGCCCAATATAAAAAGCTCCTGAGAAAAATAGATAAGTAAATCACATACATTTATATACATACATACGTCTATATAGTTTAGTGTTTTTTTCAGTCTAATAGCTCATTCTAGTTTATTTAAAAGAAATAGGCTCCCATATTTTGTGAATAAACTTCTATAATAGTGAGGCATTGTTTTAAATTATTAGGTATTTTAGTTTCTACTAATATAATAATACGACAAATAAAATAACATAAGTGATTTAATTTAATGTTAAAAAAAATTAAGAAAATCTTCTAACCCATTTTAATAGTAATGTTAATATGTGACACTATACTTAAACACTGGGTCAAATTTTTGAGTTGCGGTGACCCTGGGATATTATTAAATACTACGTATCACATAATAACACACTAAGTCTTTAGATAAAAACTTGCAAATTTGTGTAGTTGGTAAAAATACAGCCTAAGCCTGTCCCTATGAAAAACAGTAAGAGAATTAGAACCCAATCCTGTATTCCGTCAAATGTCAATGCGATATTCCGGGCTCTCAAGCGGACTGATGACTCGGTCCAGTTCCTCTACTGTCACCCTAATCTCATCTTGCCAATACCATGACTGCGGCGGATGATTTAAGGAACTTGAGCGGTTTTCCGGGAATAGTGTGCTGGTCGCCCTTCCAAGCAGTTGATGGAGCCTAACCAGCACCTTCCTGAATAGACAAACACTCCTTTATTTCCTCTAAAAAGTGGATTGCCTCTAGGATCCCATTCTAAGAATCCTGGCATGAGATATGGCGATATTTAACGCCTTTGCGACAGTTCTGTATGCCTCGTAAAGTTTGACTATCTCCACCGGCGAAACTTGCACTCTCCTCCTTCGTGTTATAGTGTACTGGCACAGAATAAATAATAGTACTACGTACAGAAGTTGCACTCCTTTCATGTCGACTGCTTACCGACTTTTATTAGCCAAACTAATTATTATTAATCAGATAAATCGAGCTCGCAAGCTAAATAAAACTTTATCGCTGCGCGCTAGTGTCGAATATTACTTTGCATCTTTTCCGCTTCCTAAGTCAAAGTGGACTTTCCGTGGTTATTAAGGGATGTCAATAGAAAGTAAAAAAATACATTGCGAAATGTTAATTATGTTACTTAGGTGAAGTACGATCGACTAACCATACTTTCGCCCCTATGTGAGTTCTGCGATGCCTAACGCATGCAAATTGCAAGGTCATTCGTCGGGAATCGCAACGCTTGGGAGAAATAGGTAGATAGTGTAAACAACAAATAAACCTGAAATACGATAACTAACAGAAATGTGATCTATTCTACTTAGTTAAAAATCTTGTTAGTAAATACCTATACAAAGTTTTAATTTCAGTAATTTGTGTTATTATAACTTCAAATATTTTAATTACAAAAGACAAGTATAGGTATGTAAGTAAATACTCGCATAGTGAAGCAAATTTTAACTAAATTTTTAATGAGGTACTTAGGTATTTCTTCTGTAGACCAAATTATTATTTAATTCTTTTTTGCTGTAAGTACATATCTAACCAAAAAATAAATAAATTCACCTTTCATAATTTCCTTCTAAAATTCTTCGGTAACTTAAAGAATGATATGAAACCTTTTGTTGGTCATTTCATTTAGTACCTATCCATCTAAGCAACAGTTATAGTAGGAACGATGTTTTGCTATTATAATTTATCAAATAGGTAATATACATCAGTGGCGAAGCTTCCATTAAAGCCGAAAAGCCGGGCTTGCCTTATTAAACCTGAATTCATCAATAATATCAACTTACTAATAAAATAACTCGTAAAATGTTGCAAGCTATTTCAAATTTCCCGCGCACTCCACTGTTCGACACATGTCGACCGATGACCTCGTATTGCCTTAGCGATACTGCTGCTGTCATAAAAAATGAGTTTTAATAGAGCTAATAGTTGTCTCCCTCGCTCGCGTGGGCTTTTTACGGGGCTTTCGAGAAGACGATCGCTCTCTTTCTAACCTATGGCTAAATATTCTATAATGAAATATAACTACGATTGTATATATAGCAATTAGTATAGAGATTTAAAGCCAGGCTTTTGGGAATAAATTTGTTAAAAGCGGAGGCGCGCGGGCAATACGTTTGCAAGTTCATTTCACGTTTCAATTTTTTTTTACTCTGTGTGCTTATCTTAAACGGTTTAATATTACGAGTTCAAAATTTATGCTTTTTTAAAGATTTTTAATGAAAATGGAGGATAATAGTGTTCCTTGTGATGAATTGAAGTGTGTTAAAGTGATAATCGGAGAGGAAATCTTTAAACTTTGTTGAGATAATACACAAGTTAAGAGTGTATTTCAGACTTAATATCAATTATCGCAATTAAAACCAGTTGTTGGTACAATTAAAACGTTCACCAACATTTTACGTGAACGTAAATTAAATCTTTCCATAAGAAAGCGAGACGATTCCACTTATCTTATCTTATCTCTTATCTATTAGAATGTAAATAATTTTTTTTTAATTTTGTACATAGGTTGTTTGTACTTTGTTCGTGTTTTACTTTTGTTCATGTATTGTATTGGATGTAAATATTTTTTTCTTTCGCTTAAACAAACCCAAACGGCTTTCTTCGCCACCGAAGCTATGCAATTGCAGATATGTAATACAATCTATCTAGCAGTGATATGCCTTCTGTGTGCTTTGTTAAACACGTCCTTGACAGTACTGAATATGAAACTGAAGCGTGGAGACAGATCAAGATTGGTGTATTTTTATAAAACTGCTAAAAACAACAATCTATATTTTATCAATTTATATCTTGGGCTTGCCCTAGCTTGGAGCTCTAGCTTCGCCACTGATATACATATTATATAATTTTAAAATAGGTAGATTAAAACTTTTACAACTATTTTACCTACAATTAAATATACTAAACACTAAATACTATTTCAACAACTATTTACATAAAACTATTTACCTTAAAAGCGTTAAAAAACTTTAACATTCAATCGCCTCCAACGCGTTAGCCCTGACTGCGTTATTTCGCCCGGGCGCGTCGCGATTTTAGGTAATTATTTCACGTAGGTAGCAAGAGTGATAGAGGCCTGGTACTGGTGACGACTCCACAATCAGATCGCCCGGAGGCGGGTGATTTTTGCCGATCGTCCGTATTGAGCGACCGGTTCTGAACTTCGAAGCATCACATATTTTCATCATCGAGCCCCGAAACCAGTACGCTTCCCCTTCCGGATCAATACGATGCTTTTTCGGCGGCTGGAGTAACTGTCTGAAGGATTACAACATCTCATCACAGACATCATTAGAACAGTCGCCCATTTAAAATCCGCAATGGATTTTTAATGCCATATATAAATTTTTTGAAGTGAAAACTTCTTTAGCATCGTTTTGATTTGAAAGTCTATGAAATAAAAAAGCGACAGTAAAAAGAGACAGACTCATAAATACATAAGATGGGAGAAAAATGATATAGGAAGCATTATAGCTCAATGCTCGCGAGAAAAAAGTCGTAATCGCTTACGCGTTTCGTTCAACAAGTTACGAAAGTGTCATGTCCCTATGGAATAAATAAGCAGTGAAAAACGGCCAAACCTCAACTTCGTAATAGGTAAAATTGAAATAAATCTTTTTGTAATTAGTGAGTACTATATAAGGTATATCGAAAAGAGTATAAACATTCCCTGTTCCGTAATTATAAAAGTACATTAACAATGTCGAGGACTTTTTTAGATATTTTAAAAATTAAAATATGTCCTTTAAATAAAATAAGTAATAAAATAAATGAGTCCAAGTAATACTAATTTGAATAAAAAAAGAATCATCAAATCCGGTAGGTAGGTAGTTTCGTGCGTTTTCCATCTGTATGGTTCACTTTTCATAATCAACGATTTTCATATGAAAATATCAGCCACGTGGCAGCGGCAGTAAACAGTAAAAACATTAACAATTAACCATATCGAAAAAAAACATTAATAAAAAATTCAGGCCATCTAGCATCTATTTTACATACCACCTTGGGTGTCAATCAGTTATTCGATAAAGAGACTACCTATACAATGTAAAAAGGTGGCGCTATTATAATTTTACCCGTAAGAAAATATAATATCTATATGTGTCTAATATATATATATATTAAAAGTTTTGTTACATTTATTTACTATAAAATTAAATATTCTTATATTTTATGCTGAACTTGTAGTTTAAATTATTAATATTAAAAAAAAACATTTGCCGTAAAGTATTATATATTTCATTGATATTTCATTCCATTTGAAGGTTTCACTTCTGTCGCGTGAGAGCTGCACGCATGTGTTTTTTAGAATAACAAGGCCAGGGACCGGAGCAGGGCCACGTTCTCACAGAATGCCAGCGTAAAATAGCAGCTTAATACTGATGTGTTTCGTTAATGAGTGTAAAGAACCGGAGAACCTTTTACTGGAAACGAAGCATTCCATCTAACTCCTCAGGGGTGATAACTGATAACGCATCTGCCTTTCGATTCTTTATTGAGGATAAATGTAGATGTCCATAGGCCACAGCAACCACTTACCATCAGGTGGTCTGTGTGCTCGTTTTGTCACGTTTATTCTATAAAAAAGGCATTTTATAGTTTTCTATAAGCGCTGAGTTTGTAGAAAGTGAACCTAGCTAACTAAGCTGTGCCCACAACGTCATCGAGGAACCTCGATGACGCTGAAGACCTAGCTAGACTGACGGAGGAATCAAAAAGACCTCTTCTATTTCTACCCATAGCACTCTTTACTCTATGCCAAACAATGGTTTATCAAGACTACCCTGGTATTAGTTTTGTCACTGCATTGCATGTGTTCCTTTTTTCACAGGGTGTAATCCCCTGCATTCACTGCATTAGCGCCGTAGACCTTAGGATTAAGATTATCTTGCTTATGTGACTTGTGGTCATAGCGAAGGCGCTTAAGGTCGCCCGGAAGGTTGCGCTTGCGCTAGGCACACTGCCGCGTATGATGCTACCCTGTCGGATAACCTCCTTTTTTCCCGTAGTCTTAACCGACTAGGAAAAAAATTTTACCTCTGCGGACTAATCCGCAGAAACCAACAAAGCCTAGATAAGGCTCCCAGGACTGCCCCATAGCCGTGGGCCATGAGGAAAATCCGGGTAATGGGGGCATACCCCGAGCCCCGAAACCTGCAGGACATAAGAATGCCTTGTAGACGACACCACTGAGCTACCCTGTTCGCTCTGATCCAAGAACAATATCGGGAGCAACGAAAAGCCTGTGAACGCCCCTCTCTCAGGGCTAACAATAGATGTTATTGATCTACTTATTCGATTACGATCTTTTAATAATCGGTGTTGTTGGGATGTTGGTCGATTCCGATCTTACTCTACAGTTAGCCCCAGCAACGAAGCCCAAAAATCGCGTTATAAATTTTTGGGCTTCGTTACTTATACAACAAAATTCGAGCGTAAATTTTAATTCTATTGTTGCATGTTATTAGACGACGATAAATAATTGAACAATTAATATTAATAATAAATATACAATTATAAAACTTTCGATTTATTCGACTTTTTATCATATAAATATTAGGTGCAGGTATATCCATGACGTTCAAAACAACACTACGACCACTTCAACAAATCAACAATTAAATGTTTTCCATGCCCACTACATAAAATAATGTGAGATCTCCCCTCTTTCGTCGCCCTTCCGTCTCAGTACTGTCTCGTCCACTGCTTTCTTTGAGAAAACGGCAACATATTGTTGCGCGCCACAATTAACGCCCGGTACATGGCGACACTAGTTACCACTAGAGCTTTCTAGTATCGAGTGGAACTGGGAGAGTCAAGATCCTTATAAAGTTCCATAGAAGAACGTAAAGGGACCTCAGTCTCGTAGTAGAGGTGCATTGAAATTGTAAAATGTTGTGCACCATGGGAGAGGATACCCTTTGACGTTGCGGGGCGGTTTCCGGAAAGTGAAAGTGGTAACAAGTATATTATGGTTGTGATAGATTCATCACTATTTCAATTACTTCACTAAGTCTTCTGTCGTTTTAGAGTACCTTTAGACATTCACAGCGATCAAGAAAGGAATTAATAATTTATAATATATTATATATAAGAAAATAATAACATGATAAGGAAGTGAATAATAACATTCAACTAAACATTACGAACATATTTAATAACTACTTTTATAACAAAACTCTCAAATGAGGTTTTAAATAAAACTAATTTTACGGAGTTAATCGAGTTTAATTTAACTTAGTAAGTTAAATTCAATATCAAGTATACGTGTAGATATAAAAAATTATAAGCTCGAGGTATATTTAACAAACCCCCTGTGATGAGCCTGGATAGGCCATGAAGAAACAGCGGCCTACGTTACTCAATTGTTTAGCGATTGCCAGCGTACAGAGCTAAATACCTAGGATCAATGGGAATTTAAGTAGTAGAGTAGCTATGAGTAGTTCGAGTTGCTCAGATAACATTTGATTCCTGCCTTCATGCAAAATACGCGCTTAGATGTGGAGTTGCAGACACCAACCCAGCTCAATCAGTCCATCAGTATTTCAATCAAACAATACAAAATAAAACGGGTGTTTATAAAAAGCAACGTGTACTTACATTAGCATGGTTCTCAACAAGGCACAGGAAGACAACGTCCTCCCGCATGAGCCGCACGGCGCCATGTAGCGGCTGCGGCGTCTTACTCTTCAGCATGCGGTATAGCAACGCAGAAGACATGTGGGCAAAGTCGTCACCTGCGAAACAAACAAAACTAAGTATATTCTCCTCTCAAATCAAGGTTGTGCGAAAATAAGATGATATGCTGGTAACTCCGGAATCGTCCTATCCTAATGGTAATGATAATAAAGATAATAGTAATATGTTTTAATATTTTCTAGTGCGATTGAGTTGTAATCCTTTTGTAACATATAATGAATGAATGAATGAATGAATATACTTTATTGTACACCACAAACAAATTTACAAAAAACAAAACAAAGAGCAGATTACATGTACAATTTAGCGGCTTTATCGCTACATAGCGATCTCTTCCAGGCAACCAAAGGTATAAAGGAATAAAACAGTGAACACTAGGTAGGTGGTGCAATATAAATATACCTAATATAATATCAGTACATGCAATAAAATAACATAAATAACTAATACATTAAAAATATATATATATATATATATATATATATATATATATATGTATATATAATATATCCTCAAATATATTTCTCAAACAATAACATAAACAAATAAATACAAAAACTACACAATCACATAAATTAATTAATAATTTATCCTAATGATGTTCGAACGATTGAGACAAGTAATACTCTTTAAGATAAGCCCATGTATAAATACGATCCCATCTGGTGGTAAGTGGTGGTCAAGCACGAGATGGTAAATCGTACTGTCTTAAGCTAAGAAAATCTTTCGACCTAAAAGATTCCGACCACGATGACAACCTCTGAATATTTTGAAATGTTATAAATTGCACAAGATATCACAACACTGTTAATGTATTACCTATACTAACAGAGGCACTTATTATGGTCATCACCTACACCTACTCGGTTTCTGATGAACATATATCAATGCTAAAAACAACTGAGCTATTGCACAAAATATGATGACTTCTCGAGAAGAAGTAACGTAATTTCCCGAACGCTGCCCAGCCGAGTTGAATCCGTCGATTGACGAAGTTGGATTTACCTAGTCCGACTATTTGTCCCAGGTAAACGTACTCGTCACAACTTCAAGCTTAGTGCTCCCAACAACTACCGGCATTGGTGTGACATGGACATTAAACATGATCTTTGTTTTGTTCATGTTCATCTTAAGACCTATCCGTTGGGAGGCACCATTGAGGTCATTGAGCTTAGCGCTTAGGTCCTCTTCTTAGGACTTCTTCTCTCTTAGGACTATATCGTCGGCAAATCGAAGGTGAGTGATGTACTCGCCATTGATGTTAATACCGTATCCTTTCCAGTCCAGTAGCTTGAAAACGTCTTCCAATGCAGCGGTGAAGAGTTTCGGGGATATAACGTCACCCTGTCTTACACCTCTCTGAAGTTGGATAGGCTTCGTATTCTGGTTCTGTACTCGGATAGGCATCGTAGCCCTACTGTACGAACACTTCAGCACTTCGATATACTGACAGTCAACTTGGCACCGCTGAAGAGACTGTAGCACCGCCCAAATTTCGACGGAATCAAAGGCTTTCTCATAGTCCACATAAGCCAGGCAAAGTGGCAAATTGTACTCTTCGGACTTCTGTACAATTTGCCGAAGGGTATTTATGTGGTCTATGGTGCCTTTTCGGAAACCGGCTTGTTCGGGAGACTGAAAGTCGTCGAGTCTGCGTGCGAGACGATTCGTAATGACTCTCGAAAACAGCACGTAGACGCGGCTCAGAAGGGATATCGGTGTGTAGTTCTTCAAGAGAACATTGTCACCTTTCTTGAAGAACAAGACCACCGCACTTCTGCACCACGCCTCGGTAGTAGTGCCACCATGGAGGACGAAATTAAAGAGCTTTTGAAGGACTTTAAGTACCGGTGTTCCACCCGCTTTCAGAAGCTCCGCTGTAATTCCATCCTCGCCCGGGGACTTGCCGTTTTTAAGGTGCTGGAGAGCCATTCTAATCTCACTCAGACTGACGTCCGGGATGTCATCGGAATAATGTCGGATAAGACTTGCTCTTGGATCATTACTCACACTTGCGTGTGGCTCCAACGAAGATGTGCACAGCTGCCCATAGAACCTCTTAATCTCACTCAAAATCTCAGGTGTCCCAGAAACGATGCCGCCACACTCAGTCTTTAGCTTTGACAGTTGGCTCTTTCCAGCAGACAGATCTATGACAAAGACTTTGGAGCCTTGGTTCCGCTCAATCGCTTCTTCAATACGAGATGTATTGAAGTTGCGTAAGTCCTGCCGCATGCATTTGGAGATCTGTCTGTTCAGTTTCCCGTATACTGTCAAATCTGCTGACGACTGCAGCTTCATCTCCCGTCTAACATCCATGAGATTAAGAGTGTGATCGGAGAGTTTTTGTGTTCTTCTGCGGCGGGTCTTGTAGAACTTAGCTCCGACCGCATGGACAGTTTCCACGACCTTGTCATTCATATCGTCCACTGTATTGCAGTCATCTAGGCACTGAAAGCGGTTTTGTAACTCGAGCTGAAAAGTTTCGGGATTCTGGATCAGAGCACGAGGGGGACTTCATTAGACGAGACCTCTCCAACTTAACGTTTAGGTTCAGTGTGCCTCTAACCATTCGGTGATCGCTGCCAGTTTTCACCTTAGCGATCACTGAGACATCACTGAACAGTTGGCGTCTGGTTGTCATAACGAAGTTAATCTCATTTTTTGCCGAACCGTCGGTGCTCGACCAGGTCCACTTCCCGTGGGCCGCTTCTGGAAGAAAGACTTCATCATAAAGAGTCCCTCTTTCTCCATAAAGTCGGCCAGCTGCTGGCCCCTACGGTTCCGTTGCCCTACACCAAATTTCCCTAACTTCAGCTCACTGCTTTCTCTTATGCCTAGTTTTGCGTTAAAGTCTCCCATCAACACTGTATAGTGGGTTTTGGAGGAATGCATGGCTTTAGAGACATCCTCATACATTTCCTCCACCTCCTTATCGGGATGTGCCGAGGTTGGTGCGTAAACCTGTATGACCTTCAGCGAATACCGTTTGGTGATTCTGAGTATCAGATACGCAACCCTCGTCGACACACTCTCAATCTTTACAAAATTGTTGACAAAAGACTTAACGATAAATCCGACACCTCCTTGGGACAGATGGTCGCCCTCCCGGTGATAGAACAAGTTGCCGGATTTGAAGACTACCGTGTCCTCCCTCTCTCTTCGGATCTCGGATAATCCTATAATATGCCAGCGCAACTTGTCTAACTCTTCTTCCAGCTCCAGTATCTTCTCGTCAGTCCTCAGGGTGCGCGCGTTATATGTTGCCAGGGCGAGTCGTCGTAGGTGGCAACCGAACCTTAGCACCCCCTGCCCCGCCGTTACCATGGTTGCCACCGTAGCCAGGAATAGCAGGGCCGCCGGGGACTGGGGGCGGTTTGTTCATGTCGTTGCTCATGGGGGGATGTTTGCCATAGTAGCCACGCTTGGCGAGCGGGTTGGCAACCGCAATTTTTTTATTGTGTAATTGTTATCCGGAAGATGCTGCTGCACATCTCCTGCCTGTTTCCCTCTGTCGCCTTTTACGACACGCACGGGAAGACATGGATATTCTCAACCGTCACTACACGGCTAGTGGTCTTACTGGTAAGATTATTGGGAATCTTTGAGATCTACTGGGAATTTTCTTCCCAGAGGTCTTACTGGTAAGATTATTGGGAATCTTTGAGATCTACTGGGAATTTTCTTCCCAGTGGTCTTACTAGTAAGACTACTTGGTAAGACTACTTTTATTTTGACAACTGTTCAAAAGTATTTCGTTTTGGTGGCAAATACCCAATTGTGGTTAGTACTATACTGTTCATCAAACTTACCTGTAAGATCATCCCAATGTGTAGAAATCAAACCAGAGCAATGTTCTTTAAGTGCAGTTGCACTAATTTCATCGGCCGCTGAATAGAACTTCACACAGGTCCTAAAGAATTTTAAAAAATTGTCAAATATTGTCTTTTTTATTAAAATATACTATGAATTATGAGGAATAATAAAATACATGATTATCAACGGCAAAAGGCAACCTCTCTCTCTCAAATCTCATTTGCCCCCTCTCCTATAATAAAAGATACACCAATGGATAATATTTCAATGTCCGCGCCTACTGGCCTATAACCTCAGCAAACATCTTGACTTAGTAATCAGTGAACACGACTTGTACACCGGTTGGGCGTACGCAGGGAGGAAAAACATGAAGCAGGAGCTGTGTATATAGTAAATAAATTGCTAAAATAGTCTTCCAACTATTAATTAATTTCATGTATTTTTACTTTTTTAAAACTCATATTGTAGTTATAATTTAAACTTAAATTGCGAAATCGTTTATAATAACATACGGAAAGGACGACTCATGGCATGTATATCGCGTACTGGTCTAGTGTAGAAGAGACCGAGCGGGCATGCCAGGGAGTCGGTATCTTCCTTTCAGAAAAAATGGGTCAATGTGTGGAAGAGTATGAATGTGTAAGCCCGAGACTGCTATAGATGCGAATGAAAGTGGGCTTAAGGAAGTTGTTTGTTCAGTTTTGGGAGATGGTAAGGGTAGTGTTAATGAAATGTAAGGGAAATGAAAATATTGTTATGTTAGGAAATTTTAATGGAAGGGTTAGGGTGAAGAGGCTTGGTTATGAAAGGATATTGGGAACGTTTTGCTTATGAAAGTATAAATGAGAACAATGAAGGCTTCCTCACCGTATGTGTGTAAAATAATATTTTTGTGACGAACACTTTCTTTCGTCATAAGAAGATTCACATATATACCAGTGGCGAAGCCTCCATACAAGCCCAGAAGCCGTGCTTGTTCTATAAAAATGCTCAATCAATAATATCAATTAATAAGATAATTCGTAAACTGTTTCAAACTATTTCAAAGGGCATGACCTCAAAGCATATAATATGTAACGTCAACAATTGGCAGTTTGCTTTCAATTCGAAATACACAGGACTGTCAAAATTAATTAAAGCAAGAAGTTGATTTTGTCGTCTCTCTCGCACTCATTGGCTTTTTACCGGGCTTTCGAGAAGACGACCACTCCCTTCCTAACCTGTGGCAAAATGTTCTAAAATGAAATATATCTACAAAATGTTTATATAGCAATTACTATGGAACCAAAAGCCGTGCTTTGCCCTGAACTTGTTTGGGAATGCATTAGCGAGTACAATACGTATGTAATATATTACGTATGTAAGTTCACTTCACATTTCAATATTTATGTTTTTTTTTTGTTTTTGTTGTGTCTGTTAAAAATTTATGCCTTTTCAAAGATTTTTAGTGAAAATGGAAGGATAATAGTGTTCTCGTTTTATAGTGTGTTAAAGTGCTAATCGGCGAGGAAAACGTAAAATCTTTAAAAATGAAATTTTAATTCAATAAACATTTCTTCACACTTTTGCAGTCTGACCAAGCACATATAAATTATATATTGTTCTTGTTTAATTCACATAGCGTTTGTAGCTTATATCACCAGCAGATAACAGACATGTCTATTATCTGCTGGTGTACCTATCTGCACTGTGTGTCTTATGAGAATCGGCACAATATGATTTTTTGCATTCCAACAAAACATGTATTGTGTTTTGAATACACACACACATTCATATTAAAAAATATATAATGTAAAATATTTAATGGGTAATATTCTTTTTATTTCTAAAATTTTGAGAGTAATTCCTAACAATAGTAACTTTGGTTAGTAATAGATGATACACAAAACTGTACAATCTAGTTAAGGGTCTCGTTATTTTGTTACATATTAATTAATATCAAACTCCAGGATGGTGTGAGGCAACATTATCGACAGTTATGTAAATCTCAAAACTTGCAAACAAGATTGTGTAAAACCAGTGCATAATGCTAGTAGATATATGGGATCTGAGAGGTGTTCTTTCACTGCTGGCCGTATGAAGAAGCTCTAGATCGCTCAGAAGCTATGGAGAGGGGTATGCTTGGATTTCTCTCTTGTCGCCGACGCAATTGCAAAATTAAAAGATTTGAAGTAATAAATAATAATGTTCTCCAGACTGAATATCGGTTACGGTAAACAGAGAGAAGCCAACTGTGCAAGACATGATTATAGTAATAGTGCACGAGTATGTGCACAAGCTCAGGTGCAGTCACTTTCTATTACGCTTATAGCCCAATGGAATGGCAACCCGACACAAGCAAAGTGAAATCAAGCACAGTACCATTGGCTTTACGTGCTTTCCGAGGCAAGAGGGTGAATCACAGCCAACTTCAAGACTCCGGGTTACTACTAAGAATTTTCGTCACATAACTGATTTCTCGACCGACTCGGGATTCGAACCCGGGACCACAAGACCACAAAACTGTTATGCACAGCATCCGCTTACCATCAGGTAAAGTGTGTCCATTTATCGCAAATAATCCATGAAAACATAAATGGAATTAAAAAGCAGCATCAAAACTATATTCGCCGCCGCAGGCATCGATTTCCTATTAATTAATTTACTGTGTTGCCGGTTACATAATCTGTTCACATTTATGGAATGGCTTCTTGATAGACAAAGCCAAATAAAAAATAATTTTTAATCTGTAATTCGTTGACAAATTTGAAGATATTGTTAGTTGAAAATCGTCAGTAATCGCACCGCCGGAGACCCGTGCTGTCAAGTAGCCACAAAGGGAATGACGGCCCATTGATTAAAACATTTATATCAGACTGAAAACTTTTGACTATGCTACTGTATGACACAATATTGAAAAACTTTGAAAAATTTATATGTGGTAGAGCCATGCTGCAGTTATATTAGTAGTATAGTTGTAGCACGAATGGGTCGGCTCGAGCGAGGAAGGACCACACTCTCACAGAATAGCAGCGTAAAATAGTAGCATAATGCTGCTGTGTTTCGTATGGTGAGTGTAGACAACCGGAGACCTTTTTTACTGGAAACTAGGCATTCCATCTTAGTCCTCACGGGTGACAACGCATCTGCATTTTGATTCGTAATCGAGGATAGATGTAGATGTCTATGGGCCGCAGCAATCACTTACCATCATGTGGACTCTGTGCTTGTTTATCACCCTATCCTATTAAAAAAAACTATAAAAAATTATAAACTAAAATTATTAAATTGCCTAATCGCATTATAATTACAAGAACTCTGTTTTTTTACTAAAGACTGTACTTATACTCAGGGTGAGAAAGAATCAGTTGTTGTCATATTTACCTTACTCCAACTGAAGTTATAAGTGCTTGTTCACATTTTCCAACCAATCCGTACAGCTTAAAGCCAGCAGCACATTTCATAAGATGTAATGCAAAAGCATCACCTCTAGATAGATCTACCACATCTGTGTATAACCATTTAAGTAGTGCTGAACCAACATCATCTGGCAAATTAGACCAATCTGGAAATAATAACCACAGAAAACTTTACTTAACTGCTCAACAGCTACTATTATACCTAAAATATTCTGCTAAACATTTTAGTTCATCATAGCAAAATCGCAGAGAAATACTTTCATATGTTGTAAAAATAAAATACAAAACCTCCGCCAGACAATGTAATAATACAGTATTATGATATAAACAGTATATTATATGGAGGTATGTATGTACATAATAATTATTCAAATGATTAAAGTGATTAAGCTGGACCTAGGCTTTACTCAATTATTAAATGATCACACAACCAATTGATAAATATAATATGGGCCAAAGCATCTACCTACCACCAGGTGCATCTGTGTGCTCATTTGTCGATACTATTTTTAAAAAAAATTGGCTGACCCTGTAGGCCACCCCTGGAACTTCACTTTCACTTCAAATGCAAAGCCCTCCAAATTTCACTAAATTATTGTTGCGGGCCATTGAGCTATTATATACTATGTACTAGAGGCGATACTGCATTCAGCTACTCTGTTCCACTTAATTGCGGTGCATGCAGCGCACTTTAATCAAGTCACTCGCTAGACGCTTGTAGAGTTGTCACATCATGTTGTGTTGATTCAAAAAATCTCTTGATAAAAATATGCCGTTGTGTGTACTTGGATATTGCACAAATAATTCAAGAAATGTCAGAAAAACCAAGGTATTACTTTTCATCGGTTAATAAGATACTTAATCAATAAAAAAGTATTATAAATTATTAATAAAACAAATTATTCCTAAGACGCCATCTTGTGTCATGTAATATAAATTATGAAATTAATTTGTTCAGATGCGGCATTTCTGTGGGTACTTAAGTATAGGACGAATATATTATTATACACATGTAGAAACATATATGAGTTATCATAATTATGCCAATTTTTTATATTTAAATCTGCTCATTATTCTTTTATATTATTTTTAGGTTTCCACATCAAAGTCAAAGTGGAATAAATTCGTCCATTTTTAACTCTCGCATGCTTAGCATTTATGAACGACTCTTATTCTAATTTAAATAAATATATTTGTAATTTAAATTTTACATTTATAGGTTTTGTTAAACATACATTTAGTATGTTTTTTTATATTTGACATAGATACCTTTTAAAATATATGGATAAAAATATCATTAAAATGTAATTGTGATATAATATTATGTAATATTATATTAAATAAGCACATGTAATATACAAAATAAATGACAAAATTTGAAAATTGTTCTCGATATAATTTACCTATTTAACAATACAATCTATTATAACCTGCTGATCATTCTACCTATGTTTATTCTATCATAAAAAAACAAACCGCGCGAACACAGAGTAGCGCACATGTTTTGTTTTAAATAGCTGTTCTAGTACGTAAGTACATATTACTTCAATGTTGCGGGCTATAATTTATGCCCGGTATATGGCGGGTGATTATTAGCGCCATCTCATCCATCAAGTAACAAAAATAGGAGCGTTAAGATATTTCTAGAACTTTCCCACTAGCGCCATCTAGTGTCGAGTGGCGAGGGCTTTCTGGAGGATTCTTTGCTAGAATTTTCGACATTCTACTCGAACATTCTAGATGTTTTCGGTGGAAAAGGTCCTATATAAAGTCGGTAATGAGCGCGACCGGGTCAGAATTGAATTGGCGATACGAGAGAAGACTTTGGAGCGAAATACAGTGAACTAAAGTGTAAAGTGCAATTAATTATTAGTGTATTTTAAGTTTTAATCGGTATTCGGTAATCAAAGTGTCAATTTTGCTAATTCAATCTGCAGTTTTTATTGTCACAAACCCTCTCTGCATTGCACTGCATCTCAAACGATCAAGACTTTCAAAAGTTGTGAAAGGTTTATACACACACACACACACCCGCGCGCGCAAACGTACACGCAAACGTACACGCGCCCGCGCACGCGCGTGCTATGTCCTAGCCCTTTATATATTTTATAAATATTTCTATTATTTGTCTAAACTAAATTGCTTGGACTTTACAATAACGGAGCTGAACAAAAAAGAAATTCAAAACCAAGCATGATATGGGGATGTATTTTACTTTTGGGATGGGACACAAGGTCTGAGAGGTGCAAATGAAATTAGTTTGTGTTTTTTTGATTATCTTTCCAATTTGTGGATGCATTATCCTAATGACAGATTAAAATTACATTTATTCCGACAATTGTACTGGTCAAAAGTCAGGATAAGAACAAAATTATGGCTAGTATGTATTCATATACTTTTTTTTTCAATTTTAGAATAAAGAGAGCATCACACATAAATTTTTAATTAAACGTCACACACAAAATGATGCTGACAATGTGCATGCTCTGATTGAAAAAAATTAAAAAGGCATGAAAAATCCAGATCTATCTATACTCCTCATCAATTCATCCCACTCAAAAAAAAGTGTGTGAAAAACCGGAAAACCATTCAATGTTAAAGAACTAACTCATGATTTATTTTTCAATATGAAAATGCTGCAGGATGAATGGGTTTACAATTATAACAAAATATTGATAAAGAGAATATTCTATGGGGTGATATCAAAGTCCTTAAATTTGTAAAAGATAAGCTGTTAACCATATATTATAAAACTTCTTATACACAGGCAGAATACTATAATTTTATTATTAACGTAATAACATTTTTCGTGTACTACACCTCATGATATATTATCTAAGTGTTTTGCTTTTAGTGCTTTACGGTTTGGATATTTAAATTGTGAAGTTTTTCTAATGAATCGAAACATTAAATTGTTTTTAAACTTTCATATCAAAAATTATTATTGATTTCCTGCAACAACATATGAGTATTTAGTTATTGATTTTCGAGTGATGTTTTTTTCGATTGCAAAATCTTATTTTTCGTATGTTTTTTTTTACATGATTTAGGGGTAGAATTTTAAGTTTAACTTTACAAGTGGCTATTTTGTTCTTTTTTATTTGCTATGATTATTTTCTAATGTTCGTGATTATGACTAATGATAACATTACTTTAATTATTTTTCTTTAATTCAGAGTACAAAGATGCGGGATATTTTTGTTTGTTTCTTTGTTCTAAATATTATATGAGCAGTATTAAAGTTGTGTAAGTCCTGCCGCATGCATTTGGAGATCTATCTGTTCAGTTGCCTGTATGCTGTCAAATCTGTTGACGATTGCAGCCTCATCTCCCGTCTAACAGTCATGAGATTAAAGAGTGTGAACGGAGAGTTTTTGTGTTCTTTTACAAATTTTATTTTCCAATTATAACTTTGTTTTATTGACCTTGTTTAAAACACAGCTTACTATTTTTGTATTACACCAACTCTTACGAAAATAAGATTAAAGATGAACCTTAATTTAAGCAACCAACAGGCCTATTTATAAATATTATGACTTTAATGAGTCCTTTTATAGACTATAGTCTTATTTTTAAATATAATACCATAACCTATTTAAGAGTGATTATTACAGTGTTTCCACAGTGATTTACAATTAAATTAACAAAATAAATGTTACATGATTTCAAAAGTTTGAACTTTCAGGTGAAAATAGTAACTAGGAACAAGAAGTAGCTGATAAATATTTACGAAAATTAATATCTCAATATCAGTGTATTTCTGCAATATTATTATATTGCAGAAAGATACTGTTTAATAGTTTTATCCTAATTTATAAATTAAGATAAAACTAACTCATATAAGATCTTTAAAGAGTTAAAAGTTTGGACTTTCAAATCAATTGTAGTTATTTTCGAGTTGAGTTGTGTTTCTAATCAATAAATTTTTAAGGAAATCAAACTTACCTAATTCTGTAAGGTTCTTGAGGGCCCCTTCATTCCAGTCATCTGAACGAGCATTTAATACGAACTTGTGCCCAGGAACAGACTTACTTTGCAGTTTAATATTTATATCTGAATATGTCTCCCTGCCATAAAGAGCTGACACCGTCATGAGTAACCGTGCTACGAAGCTTGTTTCACTCAGATCGCCGGCCGATGCTGCTGCAAGAGTATACTTCCTCTCTACTTCAGCACAATGACTCTGAAGTTTGCTGTACTCTTCCTTTAGTAATGACAAATGCTGCTGAAGTTTTGTTACTTCACTGGACGCTGAACAAAAACAAATTACAATTCCTTGAAATTATCAACACCGCCCACTATTCAACAATAGATATACATAAACTGTTTTAGATACTTACCCATAATGCGAACGTGTTTTAAACTTTAAAGCAATCTGGTCAAATGTTTATAAACAATATTACTTATTTTAGTGAAAAAGAAAATAGCTGTCGGCAAAATACTAAAAAATAGGGTTGTTCGATGATCATCGATGTTCGATAATTATCGATGTTAAAAATTAAAACATCGACGTCAATAAACCCATAATCGATTATTGGAAGGTTATTTTCAAAAGTTGGCTCAACATTTTATCAACAGAGAAACAGATTGTAAGTTACTTCTTTGTCAATATTACTATCTCTTCAATCAACAGCAAAAAATATTGGACTGTATAAAAAATGAAGTAGATATTTGTAAAGTTTTCCAATTTTTGTAAACGACAGTTTTAAACTATGTACATTGTGTCTTTATATTCTTTTATTTCATTTTAAATATACCGTAAACAACATGTCTATTTTTTATTCACCTAATTCTAACGTATTCAATGCATGGCAAAACGATAATGTTCAACATCGATGTGGGATAAACATTGAACATCGATGTTGAGCTATCGATAGCAACATCTATGTCATCGAAGTTTCTGCAACATCGATCATCTCTACTAGAAAGTGACAATTAAACTAAACTACCATTGATTTTTTAAAAGCAAAGGAATCTATGGTCATACAGTCTAACTTAATGTCTTGTTTATATTAATAAATAATCGCTTACTATATATTTATGTGTTACATTGACGAAGTTTAGGGGAGATGTCAAAATCTCCCCTAAACTTCGTCAATGTAACACATAAATATATAGTAAGCGATTATTTATTAATATAAACAAGACATTAAGTTAGACTGTATGACCATAAACTATGTACATTGTGTCTTTATATTCTTTTATTTCATTTTAAATATACCGTAAACAACATGTCTATTTTTTATTCACCTAATTCTAACGTATTCAATGCATGTGCAAAAACATCGATAATGTTCAACATCGATGTAGGATAAACATTGAACATCGATGTTGAGCTATCGATAGCAACATCTATGTCATCGAAGTTTCTGCAACATCGATCATCTCTACTAGAAAGTGACAATTAAACTAAACTACCATTGATTTTTTAAAAGCAAAGGAATCTATGGTCATACAGTCTAACTTAATGTATTGTTTATATTAATAAATAATCGCTTACTATATATTTATGTGTTACATTGACGAAGTTTAGGGGAGATTTTGACAATGCCTTAACCCAACAGTTAATAGACAATTATTCCATTAAGAGAGTGATAGTATGTCATGCCGCCTGAAGGATAAAATAATTTGAGGTTCAAAACATAATGACTTTTATATCATAATTAGAGTCTTGACCTCTACAAGTACATTGAACTGACACAATGCACATGATAATTGATAATCCGAGATAATCCGCCACGACAAGATAAGTAGTGGGGAGGCTCGCTGCTGCCTTGCTGGATACAAAACGCACCCAGCGTGTCCAGCAAGCAATTGAAAGTAATTATTGACGTACGTCAAGCTCAAGCCTCTCATTGTCGATTATACTTATTATACTCTTTGTTGTCGTGCATGACCTTTCGGTTTCGGGACGTAAAAACCTTATCAAATAAAGTATGCAAATGTCTTAGACCATACAATCTAGTCTGATGTGTATTTTGTTTTCAAATTTTTTTACAGTAGTTTATTATTGCGTCACACTCACATTGCAAAATTTTCGTGAGATATTGATGACAATTGACAACTAAACCCAGCAGCGGATACCGGACCGGACAATTGATGACATAGAATACATGTATATATCGAGTAAGTTGATGACAATCACAAAGTAATAAGAGTGCAAGAGATGACAATAGTTTATACATGTAACCATATAGCCACATAGGCAACTCTTGGTATAGTGGGTATAGTATATTATCGTCATCGACTGTCTGCTTATCCCAGTTTAATGCATAGATAAAGGATATTCTTTATCTATTAGTTTTTAATTTTATATAATATTTTGCTGTAGTATGTAGGTACCTACGTAAAATAGCCTATGATGAAAATAATATTTGTTATCATTTAAGAATGTTTGGGGTCAGCCTCAATAGATGTCTCTGCATCACCGAAATCTAAATCTATTTTCAAGATAACCTTCAAGTGATTTTGTCAAATGAATTGATAACAAGCATCAGCAGTTTCGGACTTTAGTTGGTTCTCTAAAATTTGACGTTACAGTTAGTGGTTTACTTTTACAGTCAGTATGAATTCTTTAAACAGAATATTATACATAAGTTCGTCTATCCCTAAGAATACCAGGTAAAGAAATACAAACTTTTTTATTTCCGAGGGCCTACTTTTAATTTCTTAAATATTAATGTTAAGTTATTATTCTAGGTTGATAACAACAACAAGTACTTATCAAATTTCCGATGATGGATGGCTTTCAAAGTTGCTGGTGCGAAGGATAGAACCAACGAAAGAGTCTCACAGCCGTATGCTAAGCGACAAAGAAATTGTATACGCACTTCACACGCATAATATTCGCCCAGATTCTGTGGATAAATATTTAAAAAACTAGTATGTTCTAAATTTATTACGTTTCATACCCAGACATACAGCCGGTAAAGTGTTTCTGATTATGCAACAAGCTTAAATTGATAGTTGTATTTAAAAGTGTAACATTTGAGGATGAAGAATTTTATATCTGTCAACAACCCTTGACCTTCCTAAGTGTAAATAATGATAGGTTAAGAATAATTTGCATTTAGTGGATTTAACAGAAATATGAAGTTTAATATATCATTATCATAATAAAAAAGCATAACTTTCTATGGACTCCGTACAGTGCACATCCTACTAAGTCATCACCACATTTAGTAGGGGGCTACCAGCCTATGCTGCTTGCCTTTGTAGGAGACTACCACATACCTCTTTCCTGCAGGTTGTCTGTTTTATAATTTATGTGACTGGTCTTTACTTCAGCTTCCCTTGTTACTCTGTTTCCATAGTGGAAATTCTTCAACATATAGTATTAGTATATAATAATATGCAAATTAAAATATAATATCTCCTTACTATTGAACTGTCTGATATTTCTTTAAAAATATAATTGGTGGGACTTACAATGAAATGACAAATTTCACATTTGTGTAATAATTATTGAATTAGTAACTTTGCCATAAATAAAATTTAAACTGAATTTAATTTATAATTCTTCTTTCATTGAAGAAATTACAAAGTTAGGTTATTTAACTTTTCCATTATTATATAAGTATTTAAAACATATAAGATGCATATCTTAAAAAAATCCCTTGTTATTTTTACAGTAAAACATCAGTTGAATTTGTAACATCGAGAAAAGCTGAGCTTGGCTGTGAGTTGGTGGGATCATGGACAGTGTCAGTGGGAGATATGGATCAAGCATTACATCTATGGCGCTATGTAGGCGGCTTTGAGAAAATTGACAAAGCTAAAATTTTATTTAAAGAGAGTCCAGTAAGTAAAAATCAACTGCATAATATCCTACACCTTTAAACGAGCAATTCTTGTATATATATATATATATATATATATATATATATATATATAATCGGAATCTCAGAAACGGCTCCAACGATTTTCATAAAATTTAGTGTCCAGGGATTTTCGGGGGCAATAAATCGATCTAGCTAGGATTTATTTTTAGAAAATGTCCTTTTGTCCGTGTTTTCAGGTAATAAAAAACTGCTACAATATAAGAAGGTAAATTTTGACAGATCACTTACGATCGTTATAGCTCAGGTGGGATGTCGGTCGGGCGTGATATCGGAGTTCCGTGGTTCGCGTCCTGTCTCTGGTCTGGCTTTTTCCTTTTTTTTCAAGTTGCCTTCTTTTGTGAGAAAATCTATTATTTCGAGCCCTTTTTTTAGTATTTTTTAAAAATACGAAAATTTTAATTAAATAAATTGCACTCATGATTTTTTATTCAAATAACCAGTTCAGTTTTTTCTATTATGTCAATAAGATCAAAAAATATTATTCATCAGTATGTAATTTGTATCTAAATGTAATTTAAAAAAAAACCGAGCAAAGCTCGGTCATCCGGGTACTGGCTATAATATGCCATGTTTATCCCAAATGTCAAACCCCACTGACATGGCAATAGGAATCAATTGGTGTCAAGAAATACATCCATAAGACTGATTCTGTATTCCACATACTGTGAAAAAGATGTAGCATTTTGCATGAAGGGGTACGGGCTCTGCTCTCTTCAATCCACTTGCTCAGTATGAGCAATTTTATGAAGTATTTTATTAAGTCATAGCATTCTCTTTACTTTACTTTTTCTCTGTACACTTGCTCAGTATGAGCAATTTTTTGAATTATTTTATTAATTCATAGCATTCTCTGTACCCTTCGAGTATTTAACCAAAGGAGGCGGCATTGCAAGGCATACCCCTCTGTCAAAGAAACATGAGTTATATAAAATTATTTGCTCCGTGACGTGCGCTATTCTGCAGGTGATTGTGCCAGTCAATAGAGCTCCGACAAAAATGCCGAATTGCAGTGTATTTATTTTCATGCAAAAAACACTCAAAAACATCCAAATCTACAAAACGACAAAGTGACTTTTCATCTGTGAATATTTTTAACATAATATTATCCTTAAAACTAATATTTTCGTAAAATACCAATTTTTGCTATTTTTAAATAAATATAATTTACTACACAAATTAAATATATTAACGAAAATTTATTTCCTGTAAATTAAGTCAGTTTGTGATGAATAATAATCATAACATTAAGATGGGTAGTGGATTTTGTAAAATGATTCAAATATTCAGCTCAATATCAACACGATTATAAATATATTATAATTTAATATAATAGATAACTAGTATTTATCAAAATATTATACAAAATAAATTAGTCAAATTTAAAATTTGTAACCTCATGTGTATGCATTTTTTATAAAATAAACTGGTATCACTGCAACTGAAAGTACTGCAATGTAGTTATGTACACCACAACTTTAGCTATCGATAAGTTAATTAACCATTAGGGTTTGTCTGCCAAACTGGCTTTTATTTTTTGTTTAGAGTTTATAATTATGTATTACAAACATTTTTCTATTATTGTTTTGATTTCTAATATTTCCAAGATATATCCTCTTAGGCAGTAGACTTGGATTGTAGCCTGTAGAAATCATGAATCTTGGATACCTAAACGGAATAGCACCACTTTATCCGAATATTTTGATAAATGTCTAGCTGTAATTATATCAATAGATTTAATATTTTTATTATTACCCTGTGCCACCAATATTATTCTTTTCGAAAATATTTTGAAATTTCAATAAGTTTACAATAATGACTTCTTATATTCACGCGAAAACTACACATTAAAGAAATAAAATAATAAAAATAATAAATAAATAGATGTGGTAGAGCCATGCTGCAGTTGTATTAGTAGTATAGTTGTAGCACGAATGGGTCGGCACGACCGGGGAAGGACCACGCTCTCATAAAATACCAGTGTGAAATAGTAGCTTAATGCTGCTGTGTTTCGTATGGTGAGTGTAGAGACCAGAGACCCTTTTTACTGGAAACGAGGCATTCCATCTTAGTCCTCACAGGTGACAACGCATCTGCATTTTGATTCGTAATCGAGAATAGATGTAGCTTACCATCAGGTGGACTGTGTGCTCGTTTGTCACCCTATCCTATATAAAAAAAAAACTAATCTTACGGATTTTATCGCGTTTAATTTTGACTTTTTTCTTCCCGATGTTTCGAGATCTTTAAAACACGATCTTTAATGCGCCTTTGACAAATTGTGGCACGTGCCGAGGCGGTGCGGCATAAAAGCGACTTTATCTGTTTTTTTTTTGCGCCCGAAGCTAATATGGGCAACCCTCCGGAAAGCGGGGGAGGGAGGTTGGGAATGCTCATAGCATACCACGCAGCCGCCTGCGTGGTTATGTGGTGACTTTTAAGACCCACTAACAGATTGTTAAGTCAGTTCCTAAAAGGTTGGGTACCTTTTAGGAACTGGCTTAGCAATCTGACTAGAGATCTCTAAGCCGTATACGAACGCGACCCTCCTTGGCAGAAAGGAGGGCGCAGCAAAAAGGAGGGCGCAACTTTATCTGGGCAAACCATTGACTTATATATTACTAGCGTAAGGATCAGGCCGACCGAACAACTAAAACGGACCAGTGCGCTGGCCTATTGCAATGTCTAGGGCGCGCAACCGCAGACGTGGTAAAAGAATGCAAAAATTACGATACAATAATTTAAAAAAAACATGGGATATCGTATCATCGGTAAATAACCTTATATTAATTTTGTTACAATTAAATTATTATATAAACGCATTTTTATAGTTTTATTTTACAGTTAGTTTAGTTACGTTACCAAGATTAGGGCAGGGTTGGATTCAGACCCTTAAAATATTGTACATGAAAAATTTATACTATTTAAAAAAAAATTGTCACGTTTGACGTTTCATGTTTCTTTTTTCCCATGTGCCGAGATTTTGGCGTCACGCTTCTAGTTTATCTATACGTTTCGTTTTTTGACGGTTTTATTTTTATTTCTGTTTAGTTTTTGTCTAAAGAACTTAGGGTAAGTTAAATTTTGGGTATTGGTACCTAATACATATATTTTATGAAGAGCCGTGGTAGCTCAGATGGTTAACGCTCGCTGTAAATATAACAGAACGCGAGTAACCCGGGTTCGAGCCCCGCCGGCACCAATGAAATTGTTACTTGCAATTTTAAGTGCTGATTTACCACGTGCTCGGCGGTGAAGGAAAACATCGTGAGGAAACCTGCATGTCTGAGGAATAAGAAAAAAAAAATATTTCGAAGACATGTGAAGTTCGCCAACACGCATTGGGGCAGCGCGGCGGACACTTCCTTGCCCTAAAACCCCCCTCAGAAATGAGGGGGGAGGCCTGTGCCCAGCAGTGGGACGTATATAGGCTGTAACTTTACTTTACTAACTTTTACATATATTTTATATTTAATAAAGGTAAAACGAAAAGAGTACAAAAGAAACCATATCTGCTTAATTGAATCTGAAAATCTGATTCATAAAATAATTTGAAATTCTGTTTCAAACCGATTGCTTTTGGTGTTTTTATCGTGGTAGCCCTCATTATAGTTGTATCAAGGATGCAACATAAATGCATCCATCGAGCATCGATTGACCAGAAAGTGAGCTAATTCTAATTTTATTAAAAAAACGCGGTACTCATGTACAATACAGAAATTCTCGATATCGTAGGGTTAATATTAAAATGTAAAACGGCCGAATAATAATACAAGTCGACCTTTAGGTAAAATTATGGTATTTTCGCTTACTATTATTACGATACTATATAATACTATAAGAAATCCGACCCTGGTTACGTCGTTACGTGTTTTGATATGACGTTTGTATTATGACAGATTCAGAAATTTCTTGTATGAAAAAGTTATGAGTAAAATATTTAGATGGGCCTATCCTTCCTTTAGAAATCATTGAAGTAAACATACTATACACCAAGGAAAATTAAACTAAAAAAAACTCCTTGAAATAAAAAGCAATATCATAAAAAGGTTTCAATCGCAGTAACGGTATTTAAAGAAAAAAGTTAGTTAAAAGTTTGCAAGAAATACTAGGTTCGCTGACAGAGACATCTTTGATAAATAAAGAAAACAGGTCCTAGAAAACATAGGAACTTAAGTAATCGAACATTTAAAGAGACAATTCCTTAAAAGAAAAATTGCCTAGAACTAAATATTCCACAGAATTAAAATGTTTGGTTAAATTTAGAATCGTTTGGAAGGAATTTGGGTGAGTAAGGTGTTTTATTTGGTAGAGGTTAGGTCCTCGATTATAACAATGCGACGCGCATTAAAAGGTAACGCACCGTTTTCGAAAAATAAAAACTATTACAACCTTTTTAAAATTTAGAATCGTTTGGCAGGAGGGGGGATGAGGGAGGGGGGAGGGTCCCCAAACCTCCGACTCCACTCCTATCAAAGGTGCCTAACCTAACCTCAAAATGATAACATTTATCGTCTCTGTCAGCTGCGCTGCACTTTGCTCCCACCACAACCTTCTAATCTATTTTAACTGAGAGTATTTCTGGGTGCTCAAATATTTCTGGATAGTACAAAAAACAACCACGAAGGCTGTGATGGGAGCTACGCTGCGCTTAGCTGCTGTCACAACCTTCTAAACTATTTCAACAGAAAGTATTTCTAGGTGCCTCAAGTGTAGCACGTTGAAAGCTGCAATAATACACTTAAGAGCATACTTTCACGTAAGAATAACAATCAACGGCGGAATGCATAAAAATTAGTACGTCATGCTATTTGACATTTGACGGAGTGTAGTACACAATAAATTAAAATTACTATAGAAGTATAACAATGTGACAGTGGTCTTTGACATGGTCTTACGCCCTTGTCGCACTTACACAGAATTATGTACGCATTCGTATTGGGAGCGAAGCGCAGCGTAGCTGACGGGGACGATAAATGTTATCATTTTGAGGTTACGTTAGGTTAGGTACCTTTGATAGGAGTGGAGTCGGAGGTTTGAGGACCCTCCCCCTCCCTCACCCCCCCTCCTGCCAAACGATTCTAAATTTTAAAAAGGTTGTAATAGTTTTTACTTCTCGAAACAGTGCAATTACCTTTTAATGCACGTGATATTGTTATACTCGGTAACCAAGCCTCTACTAAATAAAACACCTTACTCCCCCAAATTCCTGCCAAACGATTCTAAATCCAACCCAGATGTTTCGCCCTAACACTTAATAATTAACGAAATACCTATCGCTATATACGTAGAATTTTTGGAACATGTTTGCTTGCATCATGGACATTGACTAAGTGGTACAGTACCATCAATGAACGACCAGGGTTTACTCAAAGAGCGCTTACGACATTAAAATTGAGACCGGAGAGTAACCCTAATAAAAAAAATTATTGTATCTTGGGTATGGATAAAATGAAAATTAAGCAATATGCGGAATACCAAGCTAGCAGCTAAAGGCATTATGGCTTTGTCGACTACGAGTTTGATATTATATCCGATAGTTACGATGAAGGTACTGACGCATTAGTTTTTTTTATTGGTCGGTATAAACACAACGTGGAAAGTACCCATAGCCAAATTTTTGATTAAATTTGAATTAAAATCTGAGTTTGATCAGTCTTTCAAAAACTGGCCATAATTCTGTTACCTAATAAAATCATAATTTTATATTACCTACACTAAAGTACCATTCACTTCTGGCCATATGAGGAAGCTCAGCGAGCTACGGTTTTCTGCATGATAAACTTAGAAATAAGAATATCCGCAATAGAACCAGAGTGACCGACATAGCCCAACGGATGAGTAGCGAAGTAGCTGCCTCGTATCGGTGGGCGAAGTGTAGGGCGACTCCCCTACGAGATGGAGTGACGACCTGGTAAGAAATGGAGGAGACCAGTGGATAGGTGGCTCAGGACCGTGCTTTGTGGCAATTCTTGGAGGAGGTCTATCTTCCGCAGTGGACTTGTAAAGGACTGTAATGAATGAAGAAACACTAAAAATCATTTACCATCGCTGAACTAATGCGGACGATGATGATTTGTTTATCGATAAAAATATCGACGTAGCCCTCGACCTACATTTCTTACGCATGTAGACAGCGGCGCCAGTATATCGACACGTCTACAATTTGATGGCATGCGTAAATGCGATAAACACAAACGTAAATACTGTAGTGTGCGTGTATAGTGACGCGATTCAATTTTGCATATTAGTGAAGTATACAGTAGTGTGTTTTCCTCCCATCTCCCTAAAATTGACAGACTTTTTGTTTAGGACATCGATGTATATGTACTACGCACTATATATGGCATTCCGAACACTCACTATGTTTAACTGTCCTGCAATCCGTACACCTGTTATTGTGGCTTCGATATTCATGCACTGCGCAGCGGCGCTAATAATAATTTTATATTAAATTAGCACATATGCAAAATAACTGAAAATTAAAAAAATGTACTCGATTAACAATACAATCTAAATAAACAATTTTTTATTATGACAATTTTCGCGTGTTTTTATCAACTGCGCATGCGCGACTCTACTGTTTCCCGCGCATACGCGGATGGGAGTAGGGCACATTTTTTGTTTGGAATAGCTTCTCTAGTACATAGTACATATAACTCAATGGTTTAGGAATTAACGCGCATGGCCTCTCCAGTTGGTTGAATACTCAAAGTCTGGACCATTTTGTTTTAGGCCTAAAAGGCTAAGCTAAAAGAAAGTGATGTATAATGGAGACACACTAAGGCTTAGTAAATATTAAAGTTAAATGAGTTTAAATTCAGTGAAGATTGATGACCAAAATACAGCGAAATTAAGGTTGGATTTAGCATCGTTTGGCAGGAATTTGGAGGAGTAATGTGTAGTATTTGGTAAAGGTTTGTTCCCCGATTATATCAATACCACGTGCATTAAAAGGTAATTGCACTGTTTTCATGAAATAAAAAAAAACTATTATAAACTAAAAATGGAAAACCTAAAAGGAAAAACGAATGCAATACTATTGTGAAAGCTCGATAGCATACATAATTTTATGTAAGTGCGACGTCAGTATACGTATGACAATGTCAATGACTAGTGTCACCTTATTATATCACCTTATTATACTTTTATGGTATTTTCATTCTTCTCTTGTCTGTACTCTCATAATAAAATATTGTTACGCGCTCAAGTCGACGGCACTAGCGCCATCTAGTCTCGAACCGAAGAACTAAACTTCTTGAAGTTTAAAACTCGAACTCTCGGTACCTTACGCGTGTTTACTTGAACATTCTGGATATTTCTTTGCTAATTTATATAAATAGGCGCTGCAAGATGCGATCGAGGAAGTATTGAATTCGGCGAGACAAGCGAAGCTTCGGAGCGAATTATAGTGAATTAGTGTGTTTAATTATTAGTGTTTTAAGTTTTAATTTGTGTAAAGTAAATTAAAGTGTTAATTTAGGTAATTTTATCGGCAATTTTTATTGTCACGAACCTCAAGCTCGTAACAATATGTTTACAAACAATAAAGAAATGATTATTACATACTTTACACCAAGAAATCCTTTCAGTTGAACTCAACTAACTAGGCTAGAAGGCTTTGGCGGGAACAAAAATATATGAGCACCCAGAAATCCTTACAGTTATTATAGGGCAAACTCCTGCTTCCTGCTGGAGAGAGATAATGTTATCTTTTGAGTTTAGGTTTATGCGATCTTTTTTAAGTTTTTCTCAAGAATGGTGTATTACCTTTTCATGAGAGTGGTTTCGAGGTGTAGGAGACACTCCCCACTATTCCACTCCCCGCCTCCTGCCAAACGTTTCTAAATTTTTACCCAAAATTAAGCTGCTAGTAAAAAGTGAAGATGAATTTTAAGAACTTAAAAGAAAAAATAATTACCACATAATAACTTCTGAATTAGATGCTAAGACATATTGTGTAGAGAAATTGTAGCCCCACACTCTGAAACTATTATGTGGAAATTATTTTATTCTTTTAAGTTATTTCAACTTGACTTTTACTTTTTATTAAAAGTGAAATTGTTTGACCCTATTGAGTGGACTTAGGAATATCTCAAGCTCTAGGTAACAACTAGAATGTTGGCTCAATACTTATAATAAAAACTTATTTTTCAATTTTTTTTGGAACCTTCCTCGAAGTATAAATTATTAAATAAAAAATGATTTATTAAATTAGGTTTCAATTAATTAAATTATCGCATAACATAAAAAAGTCAAATTTTAACCCTAAGAATGTTGATGTGGGCCAATATTTTAAAAGCGGCTTACCTGGAATAGTTGTGTTGGAAGTAGTGGTGCCGCGAGTAGTGGTGTTGGGACTAGTGGTGACGGAGTTAGTGCATGCAATTGAGGGAGGGCGGGAGGTGCTCTTCAATCTAGGTAAGACACATCATTGTATTTAGTTAGTGGAAGGTTGCGAAGTAATTAAATTTTTTATTATAACGCCTGATTCTATCAATTTAAAAGCTCTATGCGATAACTGCTTTATTATTTATATAGTAAGTTCGCAACTAAATATAACAAAACAAAATGTTATATCAAGTTTGTAAGAAAAATAATATACACTAGGTATCAATGTGCATGCAGAGAGCAGAACTTGCTGTTAAATTTGCATGACTGAAATTGGTAATAACAATTTTAAGATATTTTTGACAGAAACTTGTACGTTTTTTATATTAAAAATATGTAAAAGACATTTTTTATCCGTCAATTTGCTGTTAGGAATATAGAAAGTTCTTCGAACTTATTTATCCTTAAAAATGTAATATTAAACATGTTAAAATTGAATTTGCTAAGATCCGCGTAATGAAATAAACTGATGTGTCTTACTTCAGAGCAAATCCCGCCCTCCCTCAACTGCGTAAACTGTCCTCGTCACCACTAATCCCAGCACCACCACTCCAAACACCACTACTCTAGGAAAGACACCACTGTTGATAATACGCCACGTGGTTCGCCTTTACACGAGGTATCCTCAGATGAAGTAGACTGCGGTGGCTGACCGTTAAGTTAGCCATAAGTGTTGCTCTTCAAACTATGTAGGATACATTTTATTATGCGGATCTTAGCAAATTAATTTTTAACATCTTTGATATAAGGGATTTCGATTTCGATTTCGGGGATGATGTCTAAATGTTTAACACCGCGGTACACATGAGGCATATTGTAGCAGACCAGGGCTTATTATTTGACCACATCGTTTTAATTTCGCGCGTGAATTCTTTTTGTAATAAGCTAAGACTTTATTATTATTTTTAGCAAAAGGTCAAAATGCACAACGCCATTGATTTGAATTTCTCGTCAAAATTGTGGGGCTACCATTGTAGCAATCGCGGTCATTGTCGTTACATAAGTTGACGTAAAGTTCTCTAAAGTTTCGTTAGATTATTGTGACATCTAACAATATTTTTAATTTTTAATGTATAAGGTTGGGGAAAAAGTTATATATAAATTCAAGACATTTTTTTTTCAAAGTTTAATTACATTTAATTATAATATATATATATATATATATATATATATATATATATATATATATATACATAAAAAAGTAAAAAAAAGTAAAGTTACAGCCTATATACGTCCCACTGCTGGGCTCAGGCCTCCCCTCATTTCTGAGAGGGTTTAGGGCAAGGAAGTGTCCGCCGCGCTGCCCAAATGCGTGTTGACGAACTTCACATGTCTTCGAAATATTTTTTTTCTTATTCCTCAGACATGCAGGTTTCCTCACGATGTTTTCCTTCACCGCCGAGCACGTGGTAAATCAACACTTAAAATTGCAATTAACAATTTCATTGGTGCCGGCGGGGATCGAACCCGGGTTACTCGCGTTCTGTTATATTTACAGCGAGCGTTAACCACTGAGCTACCACGGCTATATATATATATATATATATATATATATATATATATATATATATATACACACTACATACATATATATACATCCCGTAACTTATTGTACGTCCAATATACGGATGTCAAATAGGAGACAGCGCAATGTTCGCAAATTGTCATGCTGATCACAGAAATGTCAAAATCTAAAAAAATATTGGACGTCATTTTTCTTCCAATCTTGCTGTACTGAATATTTACGTAGTTCCGCTAATTCTATTTGTGAATACTTTCATTTAT